>CM061146.1:2847379-3012379 GCA_030710495.1 Labroides dimidiatus | reverse complement strand
AAACGATTTACAGAATCAGCAGCCAGGACGGTCTGAAAGCAGCATAACTTTCTGCATCTGTGTGCTCTTCACGGCAGGTCTGCAGACCTGAGCCTGCACTGACTGAGGATTTAACAGCTGTGTGAGATGTAGGGGGGGGGGAATGTGTCAGCAGATCATTCTGACTGAATGTGGCTCCAACACGGAGGTCTCATAAGGGTCACGTCTCACCCTGAAGGTGTTTTCAAACAGATGAAGCTCACGAGAGAAAGGAAACGAGGCTTTGTTAAATCTTTTTCAGCCTCAACAGCTGCAAAAAGTGTCGCCGCATGTGAAGATCTGCAGGGCGGAGGTCTAGGTCCTCTAGTCCTGGTCTGGAGCTGAGGAGCTGTCACAGCCTGATCAGCAGAGACTGGTCCCGACCCTGTGACCTCTGCTTCCTCTCTGTCAGCTCCCCACTTACTCTCTGGAAGGAACACGATGCTGCTGCACGAGCTGTCCGTCCTGACCGACGCTCTGCAGGCTCCGAGGCCGGACTGGAGTCTCGTGTCAGTGTTACAGCGTCAGCCTGTTGGAGCACAGCTCGGCCCGTCTGGGGTGTGGAGGCTTTTGTCTGCGTCCTGGATTTTGTGGCCTGGGGGAGGATTTGTTACAGTGTCTGTGAGCACCAAGAAAACTTATGGCATTCACAACTGGCACGATAGAGTTTCCTTCTGTCTGCCATGTGTTGTTCTAACTCTCAGACTCTCCTACTCGTGAAGTTTAGCGAGAAGTCTTTGGGTTGAAGCTGAAGTTTCTTTTTTTATTATTTTATGTTTTTCAAAAACGTACAAACTCAAAAATATTGCAGATCTCTTTCATGACACGTCCGCTCGCCTACGCTACAAAGAGTCTTAATCATACTGATATCTGTGAATTACTGATACTGATTGATAATATTTCGTCAGACTTTTGAATAACGCGCTCCTGAGCAAAGGTTTTCATCATTTAAGTTTCTGTCTGCGAGCGAATAATTTTACAAGGATTTTAATTAAACATGTTAACGTGCTGCGCCCCTTTTTCGTAGGCTTGAATAAGCAAACTTTACGGCGTGGGAAGGAGGACGTGAAATAAACAATCAGACGGGCTGTCAGAAGATTAAAACAAACGGAGAGCTCGTTCTGAACATAGTCTGTATAATTAATGGACGTAGTCTCCGCGACGTCACCCGTCTGTTTCTGAGACGGACTTTTGAAGCCAAACGGTCGGCGCGGCCATATTGGAAATGAGGTGTGCTGTGAGTCTCCACGGTAACAACCATAGGACGCTCCACAGTCACGTGATCTGAGCTGAGCCTCTGATTGGACGAACTGGCGAGCTTCATATTGTGGAAACTGCCGAATTAGAAAAAAATCCCCCCCCCGTACAGTGCGTGCCGTTAGTGAAATTAGCGATTCAGACGGAGACATTCTTTGTACCAGGCTGTAAATGTGCTTATTTTGGCCGTGAAAACGGCTTTTTTTTCGGCTTGGTGTGTTTGTGACTTCCGGTACTTCCGGAGCCTCAAGAGGACACTCGAGGAACAGCAGACTTCAGCACTTCAGCATTGCCTCATATTTTCAGACCGGAGGTTGCCGCTTGGTTCTGACTGGAGACAGAGTTGAACGCACAGATCTGAAGCCTCTGCCTTTAACCCTGAAAGTGTTAAATAAAGCACCTGACGTGATTTTAACTCTAAACAAACTGTCAGATTGTTGAATCCCTGCTATGCTCCGCTCACATTCACCTCTCTCTCTCTGGTCCTGTTTATACGACAACAGTATCAGGGTGAAACGCAAAAGTTTTGTTGCCTCTCATTTATATATAAACGCCCTCCAGAGTGGAATTTTTCTGAAACGCTGCAGCTTCCGTTGCCGTATAAACGGCAAGCCAGCGTTTTCAGTGAAAACACTGACGTTACGTTACGTTTTGCGTGTGCGTATTCCACTTACGTTGTGGGAACTTTTGTGAACCGGACAACAACAACGGTTCATCTGTTGCTCCACTTCTGCACTCAGATAAGACGTATTTAATATATCCACCAGATGATCTACAACCAACACTCTACAGTTATATCGCCATCTACTGGCCGTGTATACATACTACAGCATTTTCAGTGCTTCAGCGTTTCTGTATAAACTCAGATTTTTTTTCTCTGTGTTTTCGGGTGAAACGCTGTGAAGTGTCGTCGTATAAACGGGGCCTAAATCTATAAATAGATGCTCATTTAGATCTGTTCGTCATGTGACTGGGCGTAGAGAGGAGACATAAAGGCTCAAATATATTTTTCGGCTCCTGATCGACTCATTTTTTTCTTAACATCAGGTAACTCGTGATGTGACATGCACATCGTGCTGAAACAGTATGTCGTGCAGCTCCACTCAGTCGGTCTGACCTTTGATCAAAGTGCTGTTACAGGGTGATGGATGAGCATGTCTTTGGTTCTGGATGTGTTCAGCTGGATGTACGACTGGGCCATGGCTGCTCTCATCATCTTGAAGCAGACTCACAATCACAGAATCGTCTGCGTATTTTTAATCCTCTCCTGTTCTTTCATCTGCTTCTACACATATTTGCTTGCGCTTGTTGTATATCTGTATTTTTGCACGTTTGCAAGCTTCATTTCTTGCAGAACGATCCTGCGTCTGTTTTTGTTGCATCTCTTCATTTGTTTGGTTTTCCGTCTCAGAATCTTATGCAGATGTTTTCATCATTTACAGTTTTTCAGTTAGTTTGCGTCTCTGTCTGAAAGTCCAGCTCTTGGGTCTGTACACTTTCCCCCTCAGTCACTCTGGGACTAACAGCTGCTGCACATGAAGGATTTTTTTTTTTTTCCCAGCTCAGGGATCTTTGTCGATTATTTATCCATAATCATAAACCCCACAAGCGGCGCCTCTGCTAATCTAAGCGTGCACGAAACCACGGCGCACGCCTACAC
Source organism: Labroides dimidiatus (assembly GCA_030710495.1). Lineage (NCBI taxonomy): Eukaryota > Metazoa > Chordata > Actinopteri > Labriformes > Labridae > Labroides > Labroides dimidiatus. The sequence goes on along the minus strand of CM061146.1, from coordinate 3,009,444 downwards.
GGCTCAGTCACACCGTTTGAATCCCACACGGATGAAGAACTCTCCTGTTACACAAACACACACTTTCCTAAGCCACGAACGCCCCTCTGCAAACAACCTCCCACTGGACGGACCAACCAGCACATTCCAGGAACTCAGCGGGTCTCTCCTTCACTTTATCTCCCACAGCTCCATCTCTCCTCCTCCTCCTCCTCCTCCTCCTCTCCTCATCCCTTCTCCAGCTGTCCTTTCCCCCGTTTCCTCCCCCACTCACCCACCTTCACACCCTTCTCCTTTTTCACGTTTCCCTGACCTCCCTCTTCACCCTCTGTCTGTTTTCTTTCACTTTCTCTTTGGTTTTCAGGGTCATTCATCGGAGCTTTTTGCTCTTTTGTTCTCATAAATCTCACTCGTATTTATCGAAGTGACCCCTCCCCTCACCTCACCTCCCCTTTCTCTCCCTCTTTTCCTCCTTTTGTTTTTGTTGCGTGATACGTTTTTGTTTTGAAATTAAGCGTCTCCCTCTGTGCTGCCACTCACGCACACACACACTTGGAATCAGTGTTTTTCTTTGAGATGAGCTCTCTGGCAAACAGTGGAGGTATTAAATCCTGAGGCGCAGGAAGTGTGGGGTTATCAGGGAGTGTCTCGCTTCCTGTCTCTGATTGAAGGACTGGCTGGCTGCGGGGAAAACAAAACCTCGAGCATCTTCTGCAGGAAGCACAGACACCGACCACAAATGAGGCGTGTGATGATGATGCCTCACAGTCTGAGAGGAGTTCACACCGATGGGGAGCAGGATTAGGGTTCGCTGTGGTCTCTGGAAACATCCAGCGTTAAATTAAACTGTTGCAAAAAGCTTTGCTGGAAATTCAAAGTATTTAAACCCAAGAAAAAGTGAAAGAAAAGTGACTCATTCCATCGCAAACTGAGGACCACACCCATTATTTATACCATAAATCACCATGGTAACTGTTCTAAAAACAGGTTATGAAACTTTAATTTCCCGCTGTGTCATATACTCGATCCTGATTGGTCGAAAACTCCATAATAATGGTGACTGATTCCTAATAGAAAAGGTGACGCCAATGACAGCTTGATCACACACCTCATACTGAATCACCAAAAAGAGTCCGTACGTCTCCTCTGCCTGTTGACACTGTGGCAAAACATGTGTTTCATTAACATTAGTTGATCTGTTTTCTTTTATGTCTGTTTTCTCTTATTGGGTTGGAGCCTGAGGGTTGAAACCCTTCAGATTTTTCTTTGTTTCTTCTCTTGCCTTCAGATTAACGTGAACGCACCCAGCCACAAAATTCAGTCACAGTGAAAAATGTATGAATCCAGTGCTTTTGCCCCCTAGTGAGTTCAAACTGCAGCCCCTCGGGCTACTTGCAGCTACGGGCCTGATTTTTGGTGTGCATAACCATCATGTCAAGACCTACAAAAAACTCTCCTACGACCAAAGTGAATTCTGAACAGGAAGTTCGGAAAGTGGAGTTAAATGTCCAATTTTAAGGATTTATAGTAGTGATAGACCAATATGGTTTTTTTTTTTTTCAGGGCCGATAACCGATATTTGCAGCCGATATTCGTTTGCAGTAAAAGTGAATATATTGGCATCAAAATTTTGAATAATACAAACTCTGATACTTAACTTTGTGCCTTAAATGCCTTTCAGCACATGTTTATTTAACATTTTCCAGCCTCAGCAGCATGTCTTCTAAAGGTCAATAAAAATTTAAACAAATAAATAGCTCCCTTAAGTTTTCTACAGTATATAAACTTTTTCAAAATTTCAATACAACTAAAATTTTTATCTCTTTTTTTTAACTTCAAACAATAACAAAAAGTGCAGGGAGTTCCCAGAGTCAGCAGCTCTTATAAAGTTAACTGGAAATTTTAAAAAAATAGCTTGCTGAAGTTTTATAAAGTAAATAAAAGTTAGTGTTTTTAACCACTAGTTGCCAACAGCATCTTCACTTTAATAATCAGTGTAGTCCAGAGAAACTCAGTGGAGAAAACTAGCAAGAGGCAGGACCGGGATGTTTATTACAGTTTTGGGAGAGTCTGATGTCTTCACTTACCTTCAAAACATATCTGCTCTGAAGCTTCTAAACTTTTCTGCTCGCTGTGTGTGTGAGCTGTGCATGCACAGCTTTTACTGCTGATTGGCTGTTACCTGAGCTGTGACTGTGTGTAACCAATCAGATGGTGCTGTGGGTGGGACAATGCTGGAGATAGAGTATTGACTGCAGAGAGAGGAGCGGCTGCATTACAGCCAAAATAACCAAGTATTATCGGCCGTCGTATTAAAAAAAAAGGCCGATGCCGATAATCGGTCTATCCCTAATTTATAGGGTACGTATTTTCATTGAACTATGGGTTAAATTATTGGCTTCCACTGTGGGGTCATGAAATGTCATCAAAAGTCAAAAACTAGTCAAAATTGTAGCTTTGTAAAAATGTAAACAAAAGCAGAGGTTGAATTTGATATCAAACCATACAGACAGAAACTGTTTGATCTGTTTTTGTTTGTTTTGATGGGCCTATCAGTGTGTTCCCTCTGCGAGGCTTTACAGGTCTGTGGCTCTGCTTTTTTTGGAGATTGTGACTGAAAGGTTTGGAAACTCTCTGGGTTAAATTCAGCTTAAACTAAAGATTTGTATTGAAAATGAAAATCAAAATACAGATTTTACTGTTGGCACTTTGAGCTGATGCAAACAGATGCAAAACCCGCGAGGGAAGACTAATCGAGCACAGATTCACAGACGTCATCTTCACGTCCACCTGAAATCTCCCCATACATGAAGATGAATATGAACCATCTTAAGTTTCAAACGAACCTGATTATTCAGTCCCTGGTCCTCAGTCATCGTGGACCTGGCGCTGCCTCAGCTTGCTCCGCTCGGTTGAGTCGTACAGCAGACCGCAAAAGATTTCAGGTGGACGTGAAGATGACGTCTGTGAATCTGTGCTCGATTAGTCTTCCCTCGCGGGACTGGATTACGTAATGGTTGTGCCACTTTGGATTGAAATTGAATTTTAGAACTGAATCTGAATTTTGTGAACTGAAATTGAATTTTATATTTTTGAATTTAAGGAATATAGAGAGTTGAATTTTCAAATGGGTTAAATTCAATTTCAGCACAAATAAATTCAGTTTCAAAACATGCTTTTCAAATTCAATATCATAATTCAAATTCAGTTTCTGGCGGCACAAATATCAGCCCATAGTCTTCTCTTTGGTTCTCTTTCTTTGTGCTCCTCTTGCTGTTTTTTCACCTTGTCCATCCATCCTCTCTCTCTCTCTCTTTTCATTTCTTCATTTGGCCTTCAACCGTGAATCTAAAACTTTGTGACTTTTAGATATTGAAAAAAAAAGGTTACAGAAAGTTGTGTTTTTGCCACAGTGTTAACAGGCAGAGGAGTGACGCGTGCTGAATGCTTCTCTGTTATGGTTTGATCAGGTCGTCCTTGGCGTCAGAATCAGATGTTTATGACTTGTTTCCTTCTCAGATTTCGTTTATGAGCTTGTTAACCGTTCGGTCAGCAGCTGATAAAAGCTGAGGACTGAAAGAAAAACAACTTTTACAGTCAAGTGTAGATTTGAGTGTGTTATTTGGGGAAGTTTACGACCCCGTTTGTTTCTTTGAAGTGATTTTTATCTCCTCTGTTCACCAGTGTCTCATCAATCTCTCTCAGTCATGCATTTTATCGCCTTTTTTACCCTTTTCATTCTGCCCTCTCGTCTGCGATTGTTCGCCTCCTTGAGATTTATAACCTCTGAGTCGACCTCTGCCATCTGGTCGGGGGTGATGTCACCGGCAGCTGTACCAGGAACAGTTTGTTTCACTGGAGCTGCTCTGCAATTATCACCGGCTGGTGGTTTCAGGTCAGCAGGGCGCACAGATCGCGCTCAGTCAGAGCAGCACGATGAGCTCTGAGGGAGAAAGTGGGTTCGTTTACGAGCCATAATGAAGACTTCAAAGTGTGTTTTCTTTCTGTGAGTCTGTTGAAAGTATCTCAGACTCTGATCTTCCTCCAGTTGGCCCTCTGCACCTTTCTTCTCAACCCTCCGCCCGGTTCATCAAAGTTTACTTTCAAAGAAGCTGTGTGTGCGTCTTTATCGAAATCATGTTTACAGCCTGGACGGGGATCTGAGGCCTGTGTGTGTGTGTGTGTGTGTGTGTGTGTGTTCTCTCCTTATCTATCAGTGTCTGTGTGTTGCGCAGAGAAAAGAGCAGTGTGTGTGTGTGTGTTAACCCAGTCGCAGTGAGCAGTGTGTGACGCTCTGCGGGCCGAGCATGTGTTTGCCTCATTGTCCAACGTCCAGACTTAAATGGCAGGAAGTAATAAAGGGAAAAACCAGAGGAAAGCAACCAGCAGCCTCTGAGATATTTTTATGAATAGTTTGGGAGGAAAATGAGTCAACGTGACGGACTTTGGACCAACAGGACCAACAAACGCAAATAGAGCTGAAGATTTTATCCAAGACCAGCTCAAACACACTCTTTCAGCTCTCAGGCGGTTCCTGAAGAGTCTGAGACGAAGTTCTGGTCCCGGCAACCTCGTTTAAATAACTAATCAGCCAATCACACGGCAGCAACTCACTGCATTAAGACGTGTAGACATGAGCTGTTTTAAGTCAGAGTTCACAGGTTGCTTCTCTGGAAGTTCAGACTTGACGAGTTCGTTCCAGAGTTCAGAGGTACGGGAGTCCGCAGAACGATCCTAAAACTATCAGAACACAGACCTTGCTAGCGTCCCCTTCTACGTACCTACACGTCACATCCGGTTTCACTGCCGGCAGTTTGTTGACGTGTAATTTTACCAAACTCATCCAACGTTTCAAACAAAATTCTGTCACAAAGAAGTGTCTTATTTATATTTTTACACAGCAGCAACAGGTACTGCAGGAAAAACACACCTGCTGGAAATTTAATCTCTGACGGTGACACAGAGGCCATAGATGCAGTCGGCGTCGCGTCATTGTTGGGGGCGGGGCTTTCTAAGTGGAAAAACAATCCTTTCCCCCTGATTTTAAAATCAGATATTTATGCTAACTGTAGGGCTGCAACTAACGATTATTTTCATAATTGATTAATCTATTGTCATAATCTATTGTTGTATTATCAATGTTGCTTGGAGTCCAAGATGACATCATCGAATGTCAAAGATATTCAAGACTGTCAAAGAGAAACAAAGAAATCAGAAAATATTCAAATTTATGAAGCTGAAATTAGAGAATTCAGGCTTCTTTTTCTTAAATAATCACTTAAACCGATTAATCGATTATCAAAATAGTTGACGATTAATTTAGTAATCGATTAATAATCGATTATTCGATTAATTGTTGCGGCTTTAGCTAACTGCTGATCGTATTTAACGTGCTAATTTCCATGTCAGACGTTGAAATTATGTGAGCTGTAATTCAACAGTTGATTTTGCCTCATTCATACCGAGTGACTCAACCAGGCAGCAGATATCAGGGAATAAAACATCAGGCAGTTGAGTGAGATCGTTCAACGGACAAGAATTCAATCGTTTAGAGCGATTGTGTTATGAAAATTGTGACAGCCTCCTGCCTCTAGGGCCTGCTGTGTGTTTTGTGTTCCCTTTTGTCTGTTGTCTTGTCTTGTCCCCTGCAGGTTGTGGGTGGGGCTTGCCACACCTGGGTGGACCTGGCCAGTCCACAGGTGTCATAAGAGCTGGCATTTTTCCTCACACTGGCTCTGCCTCTGCTTCTGCTCTCTGCCTCTGTCGCTGCTCTGCTGCTTCTACTCGGCCACCTACCTGGCACGGCTGCACCATGGCGGCCGCAATTCCTCGGCGCATCATGTTTTGGTTTAGTTAATTTGTTAGTTCAGTTCGTCGTTTATTATGTTGCCAATTTCTTAAGTTCATATTGTTTGTAATAAAATCATTTCGTTTTTACTTTAAACCTCACTTCTCCTCGTTTTTTTTTTTTCGTCATGGCTTTGAGCTAGGTCGTGACAAAACATCCAGTGAGGAGCAGTTCTCTGGGTCGAAGGCTCCGTTTATACGACAAAGGTATCAGGGTGAAACGCAAAAGTTTTGTTGCGTTTTGGCCTCTCGTTTATACGGAAACGCCGTTTCAGTCGACCTAAAACGCAACTTTTTTAAAATGCCCTCTAGAGTGGAATCTTTCTGAAACGCTGCAGCTTAAATTGCAGTATAAACAGCGTCACACTCCGTTTTGCGTTTTCAGTCCTTCAGCATTTCTGTATAAACGCAGATTTTTTTTCTCTGCGTTTTTTGCGTTTTCGAGTGAAACGCTGTGAAGCGTTGTCGTATAAACGGGGTCTAAATGCCAGAGGAAGACCATCACAACACGTCCAACCTTGAAGCAGACGGGCTACAGCAGCAGCAGACCACACCGGGTGACCCTCCTGTAGTCTAAGAACAGGAAACTGAGGGGGCTCACCAAAACTAGACCAGAGAAGACTGAAAAACCTCTCCTGGTCCGATGAGTCTGGATTTCTGCTCCACATTCAGATGGTGGACTCTGGAGGTGGACTCCCCCTCGTCTTCCTGGAGTTTGGACGCATATTTATCTGAGCAGTAATAATGGACCTCTGCATTTATCTCATGCCAAACGTGCCGCCTGTCGTCTCCTGGTGCAGGAGCCTCTGACAGAAAACACATTTCTGGATCTTCTCTGGGCTTTGATTCAGGATCAGCCTGGTTTGAACTTCACTCTGCGTCCTCTGCCGTCCACCTGTTGGACAGATAACAGCGCAGATAAACTCTGAACTTATCTCAGCAGATATTTCACTGAAGTTTCTGTGTGTTTGATTAAAGTGTGTGTGTGTGTGTGTTATAGAAGGCCTGTGTTTGGCATCTGTGAGGTATGTCTATGTGTGTTTGCACAAGACATCTGCTGTGTCAATAAGCGGGCTTTTCTCTGTGGGTGTGTCCAGGCCGAGTCCAGAGTTTACCTCACTCGCTGCGGTCTGTCGCCCGCTCACAGCCATGCTGTTAACCCTTTAGATGCTGCACAAAGTTTTCGATCCTGATCCCAGGACTGTCCTCTGAACCGTGAGGTTAAAGATTTTCCCTCCTCGACGTGAAGAAGGAAATGTTTGTTTGGTCTCTGCAGACTTTTCAAGCATCCTGCCACTGACAGCTGAATGTTTGTGCGTCTGTTTTTGGGCTCTCTGGAAGCTCACTCACACACACACATGAACACACATGCACACACACACACACACACACAGAACATTTGTTGAGCTTTCCGGCAGCAGATTTCTGTGTAATTGGCGAGGAAATGAACAACGTGACAAACTGTGATTTACAGTCGTGCATATTTGTGTTCACGCAATATTATCCTTCCTTCCTCTCTCCCTCCCTCCCCCGTTCTCCTCCCTCTCTCTCTCTCCCTCCTCCAGTCGACATACGAGAGATCCGGGAGCTGCGGTTGGGGAAGGGCTCCCGTGACTTTGAGCGCTACCCAGAGGAAGCCCGCAAACTGGACTCCGCCCACTGCTTCATCGTGCTTTATGGCCTGGAGTTTCGCCTCCGGACGCTCAGCGTTGCCGGTCAGTGTGTCTCTGTTTACTACACGAGGTCAAAGGTCAAACCACATCAAATTAGTAAAGATAACCAGACAACCTTTGGGCTTTTTGCTGCTCCTGTTTCTCTGACCTCACTGTGGGGTCTCTGTTGGACCTGTCTCCGTTTGTGTCTTTGCAGCCTTCAGTGAGGACGAGGTCAACATGTGGATCTCTGGACTCAACTGGCTCATGATGGACACTCAGAGAGCGCCCGCGCCTCAACAGACTGACAGGTGTGCTCCTGTCTCATACATCCACACACTCACCCAAAAACTGACTCAAAGGAAAAACTCAAATCAGTCAAACAAGCTCCTCAGGAATCAATGGAAAAGTCTGAGGTTTACACGCACGATTAAAACCAGTGGGACCACAAACATCCCGTCAACAACAGAAGCAGAAAATTAAAGAAATGCATGAAACTTCACTGAAGTTGGGACGTTGTGTAAAATAAATAAAAACAGAATACAATGATGATTGTTCAAACTTTATTTTTTTGCAAATATTTCCTCATTTTGAATTTGATGGCTGCAACACGTTCCTAAAAAGCTGGGACAGGGTCAACAACAGACTGGTAAAGTTGAGGAATGCTCCAAAAACACCTGTTTGGAACATTCCACAGGTGAACAGGTTCATTGGAAACAGGTGAGTGTCATGATTGGGTATAAAAGGAGCATCCCTGAAAGGCTCAGTCGTTCACATGCAAGGATGGGGCGAGGTTCACCACTTTGTGAACAACTGCGTGAGCAAATAGTCCAACAGTTTAAGAACAATGTTTCTCAACGTCCAATGTGAAAGAATTGATGGATTTGATCATCTACAGTCCATAATATCATCAAAAGATTCAGAGAATCTGGAGAAATCTCTGCACGTAAGCAGCAAGGCTGAAAACCAACACTGAATGCCCGTGACCTTTGACCCCTCAGGCAGCACTGCATTAAAAACCAACATCATTGTGTAAAGGATATTACCACGTGGGCTCAGGAAGACTTCAGAAAACCATTGTCAGTTAACACAGTTCATCACTACATCTACAAGTGACAGTTCAAACTCTACCATGCAAAGACAAAGACATATATCAACAACACCCAGAAACACCGCCGGCTTCTCTGGACCCGAGCTCATCTGAGATGGACTGACGCAAAGTGGAAAAGTCTGCTGTGGTCTGACGAGTCCACATTTCAAACTGTTCTTGGAAATCATGGACGTGGTGTCCTCCAGGCCAAAGAGGAAAAGGACAATCTGGATTGTTCTCAGGTCAAAGTCTCAAAGCCAGCATCTGTGATGGTATGGGGGTGTGTTAGTGCCCATGGCATGGCTAACTGGACCATCTGTGAAGGCTCCATTAATGCTGAAAGGTACATACAGGTTTTGGAGCAACATATGCTGCCATCCAAGCCCCGTCTTTTTCAGGGACGTCCCTGCTTATTTCAGCAAGACAATGACAAGACACATTCTGCACCTGTTACAACAGCGTGGCTACGTAGTAAAAGAGTGCAGGTACTAGACTGGCCCGCCTGCAGTCCAGACCTGTCTCCCATTGAAAATGTATGGAGCATTATCAAGCACAAAATACAACAACAGAGACCCCGGACTGTTGATCAACTGAAGTTGTCCATCAATCAAGAATGGTAAAGAATTCCACCTCCAAAGCTTCAACAATTAGTGTCCCCAGTTCACAAACACTTATTGAGTGTTGATGAAAGGAAAGGTGATGGAACACAGTGGAAACATGAGCCTGAACCAGTTAAAGTTTATCAGTTTGAGGTTAAACAGGATTTGAAAATCATTGTATTCTGTTTTTATTTACATTTTACACAATGTCCAAACTTCACTGGAGTTCAGGTCTTAAGTGTTCTAATGGAGGTGTCCTATTTGAGACACAGCATTCGTTTTAATCCTAATAGATGAGTATTGAAAATAAGCATTTGGTTTGCACAGTGGTGCAGTGGTTGGAGCTGTTGCCTCACAACAAGAAGGTTCCTGATTTGATCCCCTTTGTAGGTTCTCCCTGTGTATACATGGTTTCTGTCCTGCTTCCTCACACAATCCAAAAACTCACAACCACAAAACTCCTTAAACAGCAGGTGTTTTTTTTTACGCAGGTCTGATTGGATGAGTCCTGAGTTTGGGGGCAGAGGTTTTGGTCTTGTAGCGGATTTATCTCCAGAGCATTAAAACAATACTTTTCCCCTTGGATAGAGAAACCATCCTGGGGGTTGCAGAGTCAGGAGCTGCTCAGAGCAGAGGGTAAATGTTTGTTTTGGCTCTGAAATATTTGCTCAGGATGAACGTGTGGGGAAGGTTTTGGCGACTGTGGTGTGAGCCGGGGAACACGGAGAGGTTGTGAGGATGTGTAGGAGAGTTTTGTTGTTGACATAAAGTGAGCGGTCGATGTTTGGAAACGGTCAGAGGAAATGAAAAAGCTAATTTAGTCTGTTTATGGCTGTTGTGTAAACTGTTTAGGGAGTCGATTCGTCAGATGAATGGGGTTTTATTTTCACTTCTTCTGAGGATACACACGGGCTCCGGCTCAAACTCTCAGTTTGTACCAAAGAATCGAGCTTTGGTTTGTTAAATTGAGACGCTACAGCTGCTGTGCTTCTTGTTTCGCCTTGTTCATTTCTCCATCCCTCTGTCTGTCTGTAGGTGGCTGAGGAAACAGTTCGAAAGCATGGACAGGGGCCACGAGGGCAGGTGGGTCACCCTCCACAAACACGTCAACACCCAGCCGTAGCTTTAACGGCGGCCTGTGATGGATGCCGATTGGCTGCGGGGGGGTCACAGCAGTTGGAGCGTGGAGCAGAAACCAGATCCAGATGTCATCAAAGAGCGTTTTAAAGCTCCATCAGGAATCTGTCCTGACCTTAACCTCCACGTATCACACACACACACACACACACACACACACACACATGTCCTGCTGGCATTAATACCTCCAGGCTTCTGTTTGGGTGGAAGCCGCTCCAGGACAAACAGCCTGCCATCGCCTGATAAGCGGCAGGAAGTGATGCGATGGGCTGGGAAAGGGCAGCTTCCTGTCTCCTGTGAAAATAGTAACAGTTACAGTAGCCAGACAGAGAGGAGGAGGGAGGAGAGACTATCAGAGCGGGCAGTAACAGAGGTCAATGACCCCAAACATGGTCTTAGCAGTGACTTGACTCCTCTCTCTCTCTCTCTACCTGCTCTCCTCGCTTCCTTCCTCGCCCTCTGAGTGACGGCTGATATCTGCATGCACGTGGTGTGTTGCTCAGTGAAAGTGATTCTCCAGGTGCTGTTTGTGAAAGCGAGAGAGGTGCACGAGGAAAGAAATATGCAAGTGCAACAACTCAAACTCGAGCTTGACAAACAGGCTCAGCACACGGTCGGTTTAAGAGACGACAGGATGCAGTTAGGAGTCCCTGCGGAGGAGTGTGTTCTGGACTCTGCCCTGCGGCGACACAGAGAGTGAAATCATAAATACCTCACAGAAAACACGCGGCACATCCTGATCACCTGATTCAGAGTCTTAACAGCAACATTAATGTTTATTATCAGTTATTATCCAGCAGTAAAAGGAAGTTTATGACAGGTGGACTCTGCTTTTTGGCTCAGAATAAAGGCTGAAATGTGACACACATTAATAGAGGTTTAAGTTTACCTTTTTTTGGCCTTGATTTGGCGCCCCCATGTTGACAAAGCTGTACCTCTAAATTTAAGACATCTAAACTGAAGAATCCTGCTCCATCTCTGGTTTCTTTTCAGCATCACGGTGAAGGATGTGAAAGCTCTGCTGCCTCAGATCAACTTCAGAGTCCCAAACATGCGTTTTCTCAAAGACAAGCTGCAGGTGAGTCGGGTTTCTTCCTCTTTCTCCCCACCTGAAGCTTTACTGCCCCTTTAAAAGTTTTGTGTCACATCTGTATTTTTTTCTCAGGAGGTGGAGGCCAGGAACGATCTGTCGTACCCGAACTTTGCACAACTCTACCGAACTCTGATGTTTGACGCACAGAAGAGTGTGAGTGTAACAAACACACAATATCTTCCAATAGGTTGAGAGAAAAGTTTCTTGTGTTAAGATATTCTAAATTCAAGCAAATTTTTCTCATCCCACTTGCAGATTTTTTTTTGTTTTACTTGTTACAAAAAATTCAGTCCTCATTTTTGTTTTCGAATATCATGAAATAAGACGTGTCTGGACTTTTTTTATTAAAAATAAGACAAAAACACATTCTTAGATTTCAGTGTTTGACTTCCTGCAGAGAGGTCTCTCCTGAGTGTTACAGTTTCCCTGACCCGATAAAAGCAGAGCAGGTTTTTCCAGAAAAAATAGAACTAGAAGGACAAGATCAGGAAGGAGAGATGAGGTACCCCTTTAGTCCACAGGGGGCGCCAAAATTAACACAAACTAAATGTGTTTCTGGGTGTTTCACCTGTGTTTGAGTGCTTCTGCTCTCACGTGTCACCACGCTCACTTTGTCCTTTACTCGTTCTGCTTCACTTGGCTCCTCCCACCTGTCATCACCTGGCTCCTCCCACCTGTCATCACCTGGCTCCTCCCCCTACTGTCCCCAGATTATTGAGCAGCTGGAGCTCTCCTTCCCTCTGCGGTGAGTCCCTCCACCTTCACCTCCTCCTCCTCTTCCTCTGTTCTCTCCCTGTCTCCCTCTCACGTCGTATTGTGATAAGATTTGTTCTGCCGTCTGACGTCTCGTAGTCTCTCGTGTTTGCAGGAACGTCGACAGACCGGAGCTCTGTCAGATCTCTCTCTACGACTTCCAGAAGTTTCTGCAGATGGACCAGAAGGTGCTGAACTCACTCAGGATCAGAACTGCTCCATACAGCCTGCTCTGTGCTCACTCTCTCACTCTCCTTCTCTCTCTCTCTCCTCAGGAGTCGTGGGCGTCTGATCTGGGTCGTGTCAGAGAGTTTCTCATGGCGTACATGCGGGGCGGCCCTCAGCCTGAGCCCATGCTGCAGCTCGATGAGGTAAAACGCTCTGAAGACGTGCTCACAGATTGAATCTTTCCTCCTGCTTTTGATCCTGATCGTGTTTCTGTGTTGTTGTAGTTCCTGACCTTCCTGTTCGCCAAAGAAAACTCCATATGTGACCCTCGACTCTCTCCTGTTGTTGCTGATGACATGAAAAGGCCGCTGTCTCAGTACTGGATCTCCTCCTCACACAACACGTAAAAAACTCAGCTAATGGAGCTTTTTTTTTCTCTCAGAGGGTTGATTCATAATTTATCTTTAAAAACAAACTGATTCATTCAGTTAGGAGACGGCTGAGGCTTTACCGCTCATCCTCTCATGTCTCCGTCCTCTCAGATACCTGACAGGTGACCAGTTTTCCAGTGAGTCCTCCCTGGAAGCGTACGCTCGCTGTTTGAGGATGGGCTGTCGCTGCATTGAGCGTAAGAGACTTTCTCTGATAACAGAAACATAAACCAGAGGAGGAGCTTATTATTATTATTATTATTATTATTATTATTATTATTATTATTATTATTATTATTATTATTATTATTATTAATGATGGTAATAATGAAAACTAGTAAAATCTTGTATTAGTATTGCTAACATTATTATCCTTTATAGGATCAATTCATATTATTATTTATGGCAATATTTGAAGGATGAAAGTTTTAATATTTGCAAATATAATAGGGATGAGCGAGTACACTATTATCTGTATCTGTACCTGTATCTGTTTACCCATCCATATTATCTGTATCCGTATCCGTACTCGTGGTGGCGGGGCCTAAACCAGAAGTGGGCGTCCTTTGTCCGGAAATGGGCGGGACTTAAATCCAAACATTATTTTAAGTCTGAAACGGGCAAGAATTGATTTGAAATGGTTATATTTATTTTTTATTTGAATGAAAAAAAAAGCCTCAAAAGAGATTCAAACTATTGTTGTTTATCACAACAGTAATTATGATCTGTGTAAATTTAAGAGGTGATTTGTTCAAACATTCACTGGCAAAAAAATCAAAAATATGCCTTGTTGTTCACTGTATTTTCAAAAACACTGTGCTCAGAATGGGCAAAGCTTTCCAACTAACTTTCTCACCAGCCAAACTAAAATCACGCAGCCAGTTAAAAAAAAAAAAAAAAAAGACCGGCTTGGAGAAACAAGGGGGACACGCGACACAAGGAGTTTACAGCTTTAAGCCTTCAAATGCGTTGCGTGTACGTTGCAAAACAGTTAATCAAGTAACTTTAAATATTAAAAAAAGAACTATAGAGATGTGAGACAACGAAAACCTTAAAAAAACGGTCCTGAATTGAAGCAAGAGGCACTGACCAGCGCGACACGAGCCGTTTTCAGCCCCGTCTTGTCACATGCATCGCGTATGACAGGAAATAAGTTGAAGAAGTAACTTTAAATACCAAACAAACCTCAATAGAGACGAGCAGAAGAAAACTGAGTGAGTAGTACAGAGATTAGAGCAACGTAAACTACAGTCAACTCAAGCAAGCAAGAGAAGCAGTCGCTGTCACTCGCTGCCTGTCTGTGTGTGTGTGAAAGAGGAGAGCAGGCACCTCCTCGCTGCAGCATGTGGGTGCAGGGAGGGGGGTGTGCTGTGTGTGACTGGCCAATCACAGAGCAGGAAGAGTGAAGACGGTAGTTGTTGCTACCCAATGAGGATTCTTTTAGCACGGATACGAATAATCCTAAAAAAAACTCGTGTTGTGCTCGGACTCGGCAAAAATGTATTATCCGTAACGAATACTTGTTTGAAACGAATATCCGGCTCATCCCTAATATATAAGTCTTGACTTCCCCTCCCTCCTTTTTGAACATTTATAATTTTAATTAATTATTATTTTGTTGTTGTTGTTGTTGCTACTTATTTCTTTTGTTTGTTTCTGTTGTTTATTTTTTGACTGATGATTCAAATGTTCAAATAAACGTTATCTAACCTAACAGAAGTTTAAGATAAGCAAGACAGGAAGTCAGGAGGATAAGAGAATGAATGTTTAAACTGAGAACAAAACGATCAGCGTTGCCAGATGGGAAATATAAAATTTTCGTACCAGAGCCTCAAAATTATCGTATTTTGGGGGAAATTATCGTACACCTGACAAAATAATCAAAATAACTGATAATGATCAAAACAACTGTCTTTTTGTTGTGTGAAAATCCCAACTGATCCCTCTGTTTAGTGTCCTACAGGCACTTTTGTGGGTATTCATCGCCCTGCCCCACATCAGCAGCGTTTGATCAGCAGCTCGAGGCTCCGCTGCTCATTTTTCTCTCAACTGACTGACTTCCTCCTGACGGAGCTCCTACGACCGTGATTGGTTGTCAATCGTTCTGAGACGAATGACACTTAAACTATGATTGGCTGGAAACGTCACATGATATAAGATGCATTTAGGGTTTACGGATAAATCCGTCAGACTGGGGTAGATCTGTAACAACCACAGGAAACTGTCAAATTATCGTACATTTAGCCTTTTTTGGAATTATTGATCGTACATCGTACAGAGGGCTAAATTATCGTACAAATACGATAATTATCGTACGTCTGGCAACGCTGGAAACGATGGAAGAACAAAATTTACAGCAGAAATTAAAACAAAAAAATTCAAACAAATGGGAAAAAAAGTGATAAAAATTTTGTTTTTCATCAGCGGTATGGCTTTAAGACATAAAACAAGGCTAATACAGAAGTTACAACAGAAATATGAGCGTTAAAGTATCATGTGGGACAGTGAGAAACAAATAAAGGAGTAAATGAATGAAAAAGTGAATAAATACGACCAATAAAAGATTCTTCTTATTGTTAAAGTCGTTGGTTAGTGTTCTGTTTTTGACTTCCTCTCTTTCCGTCCTTTGGATTTTGTCATTTCTGGATGTTTTTCCACACGTTCATCACTTCCTGGTCTGCGGTTAAACACCCAGCTTCGAAGGCTCGCCTCAGCCACGCCCTTCGACTTTTATACAGAAGCTTCAGGATTTGTTTTTTATCATTCAGGGCTCTCCTCGTTGTAAACCTCATATGAAGTGAATCAGAATCTTCCCTTCAGAGAAGGAGTCTCTTGAAGTAGACCAGGACCCGTATTCACAGAGGATCCTCAGGCGAAAAGTGGCTCTGAGTGACGTCATTCTTAGAAAAACTTAGAATTTAAAGAATTCTAAGATTGAGATGAGTCTAAGAGACTGTTTGTGCCTCTTTAGAGGCCAAAGTGCTCCCAGGGGCTCGTCTTGTGACGGCCACTAGGGGGCATCAGTTAGTCCAAATCTGAAAACATTTAAGATACCAAATTTTTTTACATGGCCCGACATCTTGGCAAACTTTCATGCAATAACACTAATTCAGATTCATTTAGCTCCTCCCACTGATTCAGTGCTCCGACTCGGACCAATAACAGTCTTTGTAAATACAGACGTTTGATGAAAGTTGATGTTTGTGCTCAGATTTTTCTCCTTCTTCTCTCTTTCGTCATTTCTGGATATTTTTTTGCACTTTTAAAATCAAAACTCAGACGTCTGAGTTTTGCGCTGTACACCTGAACCTGTGTGTTTCTGATCTTAGTGGACTGCTGGGACGGACCCGACGACCTCCCCATCATCTACCACGGCCACACCTTAACCTCCAAGATCAAGTTCCTGGACGTGCTGCACACCATCAAAGAACACGCCTTCGTCACGTCCGAGTACGTCACGTCAAAGTGAGACTGCAGCTCTGAACGTGACACGAAGACGCCCGCTCACCCGTCTGCTGTCTCTCTCAGGTACCCTGTGATCTTGTCCATCGAGGACCACTGCAGCGTGGTCCAGCAGAGGAACATGGCCACGCACTTCAAGAAGGTGTTTGGAGATCTGCTGCTCACGAAGCCCGTCGATAACAACGCCGAGGCGCTTCCTTCACCCTACCAGCTCCGCAGGAAAATCCTCATCAAGGTGCGGCACGAATCGACGCAAAGTTAAATAAAAGATCACGACATAAATATGACATCAGTGCATCAACTCATTTGATCTTTTTCCAGCACAAGAAGCTGGTGGAAGGAACGCTTTACGAAGAAGTCACATCAGCCAGTTACTCTGAAAACGACATCAGCAACTCTCTGAAGAACGGCATCCTGTACCTGGAGGACCCCATCGACCACGTACGCGTCTCTGAAGAGCTGTTAAAGAACAGAACCACGAAGAAGAGTAACTGATGTGTGTTTGTCTCACTTACAGACGTGGACTCCACATTATTTCGTCCTGACCAGCAATAAGATTTACTACTCAGAGGAGACGTCGCACTACCAGACGGCTGACGAAGAGGAGGAGGAGGACGGGAAAGAGGTAGAGAGAAAGAGGAGGATGTGGGAGGATGTTTCTGAGGTTAGGATGCTGACGCAGCTTCTGTCTGATGGTCATCAGGAGTGCAACAACAACGAGCAGCACTGCGCCGAGCGATGGTTCCACGGGAAGCTGGGCGGAGGTCGAGACGGTCGGCAGGTGGCGGAGAAGCTCCTGCAGGAGTACTGCGAGGGCGGAGCCAAAGACGCCACCTTCCTGGTTCGAGAGAGCGAGACGTTTGTTGGAGACTACACCCTCTCCTTCTGGTCGGTAGAAACGATTGTGTGACAAATTCGAGATCTGACAGTTTCAGTAAATCGACTCTCTGACCGACTCCTGTTTTGCCTCCAGGCGCTCCGGTCGAGTCCAGCACTGCAGGATCCACTCCCGACAGGAGTCCGGCTCCACCCACTTCTACCTGACGGACAACCTGGTGTTCGACAGCCTCTACCGCCTCATCTGCCACTACAGAGACACTCCTCTGCGCTGCAACGAGTTTGAGATGAGGCTGGGAAACCCGGTTCCTCAGCCCAACGCGCACGAGAGCAGAGAGTGAGCGACGTCTGTGTCAGATTAGTGTGAGAGCAGAGAGAATGACGGCTGATCCTTCAACCTGCTGAATCTTTCCAGGTGGTTTCACTCCAGTATTTCCCGGGTCCAGGCTGAACACTTGCTGATGCGCGTTCCCAGAGACGGAGCGTTCCTGGTGCGAAAACGCAGCGAGCACAACTCCTACGCCATCTCCTTCAGGTACACGCTCACATGACGACAAATGAAATCCCGTCCTGTCGTTTTGGCTCCTGATTTTACGCCTCTGTGTTGGTTTCTCTGCGTTGCAGGGCGGAGGGGAAGATCAAACACTGTCGGATCCAGCAGGAGGGCCGTCTCTTCATGCTGGGCAGCTCGGCGGAGTTTGAGAGTCTGGTGGATCTGGTGAGCTACTACGAGAAGCATCCTCTGTACCGCAAGATGAAGCTCCGCTACCCCATCAACGAGGACACGCTGGACCGGATGGGCACCACGGTAGGACGCTAAAGTCCATTTGATGAGAATCATGGGTTTGGGTTCCTCTGATGTCCGAGCCAGCCTGTAGTCTGTCCATGATCGAAGGATGGAGAAATAAATCCTCAAGACTCAGAATCTGCAAACTAACGCACCTTGACTGGTGGATGTTTGGGTCCGTTGTTCCCCTTCCTGAATGTGTGGGTGTGTTAGAAAAACGTTTGGACTCAGAGGACTAAGTGGGAGTTCATGGTCTCCAGAAACAACAACATCAGCTGATATTTATCCTTTCCTTTTCAGGAGCTTGATTACGGAGCGCTGTATGAAGTCCGCACTCCTCATTTCTACGTGGAGGCCAATAAGATGCCGTCTGCACGGGTCAGTGAGTCTCAGAACTCATCCTGCAGTGATGCCGGTGCAAACTGCTGCTCTCAGTCAGTCTTGGTTATGATTTGCTGGTTTGACAGTCTTGGTCTTAAAAACGTGACAGTCTAAATAAAATCATCAGGAGGTTCTGTTAGATCAGCGAAGCCTCTGAATGAGCTTCAGCATCAGCAGAAGGTGACCTAAAGAAAGGTCATTAATCAGGATCCGTTTCAGATGGTCCCTTCAGGGACAAGGTTCAGCCTTCAGGTGCAGCAGGATCAGATACAGACCAGCTTTTATTCACACTCACTCTCTAACTAACTCCTTAACTAACTCTCTAACTGACTAACTCCCTTACTATCAAATGCTCTAATTAAATCTGTAACCAACTAACTCTCCATCACTATAATCATTATTAATTACAATAATAATTATTATTAAAGATAATAAATAATTAACTCTCCAACTCACTAACTAACTCACTAACTAACTCTCTAACATACTGACTTTAAAACTAACATCCTTAATCTGCGACTAACTCACTCATTCACTAATTCTCTAACAGACTCTCTAACTCTGTAACTAACTCATTAACTCACTAACTCTCTGAATAACTAACTCCCTTACTATCTAACTCCCTAACTAACTTTCTAACCAATTAACTCTCTTACTAAATAATTAACACTCTAACTTACTTTTTAACTCACTATCTATCTATCTATCTATCTATCTATCTATCTATCTATCTATCTATCTATCTATCTATCTATCTATCTATCTATCTATCTATCTATTATCCATCCACCCATTCATCCATCCATCCATCCATCCATCCATCTATCTATCTGTTATCCATCCATCCATCCATCCATCCATCTATCTATTATCCATCCATCCATCCATCCATCCATCCATCCATCCATCCATCTATCTATCTATTATCCATCCATCCATCCATCCACCCACCCATCCATCCATCCATCCATCCATCCATCCATCCATCCATCCATCCATCCATCCATTCATCCATCCATCCATCCATCCATCTCTCTAACTCTCTGTTTGTCTGGTCTTTGAAGGGGAGACTGATGTGCACAGGAAGCAGCAGAATATGAGTTCTTTATTTAAAACAAGAGGCCCTCCCTTTGGCCCCCTCTGCTGGTTGTTTTATGAAACTGCACTGTGAGAGGAAAAGCCTGAAGGAGTTTGTTTCTGCTTCGTGTTTCAGTGCACGGTCAAAGCTCTGTTCGACTATCGAGCCCAAAGAGAAGACGAGCTGTGTTTCCCCAAACAGGCGCTGATCCTCAACGTGGACAAACAGGAGGGCGGCTGGTGAGTGGATCTGAGCGTGTCAACAACACCTCCTCATGTTGGAGAGTCCACGCTCTGAAACCCAACGTTGACGTTTCTCTTCAGCTGTGAAGTGTTGTGTTTTTCAGGTGGAGAGGAGACTATGGAGGGAAGAAACAGCTTTGGTTTCCTGCTAACTACGTGGAGGAGGTTCCCAGCTCTCCGTCCAGAGAGGCGGACGAAGCCGTGAGTCTAGATTCTGTTTTTTCAACAGGAATTTATCGATAAATCTTTGGATCTTTACGATTGTTTTGGTGTTTCAGTCCACAGAGAACAGCCCTCTGGGAACGTTCCTCAAAGGCTTCATCGATGTGCCCACCTGTCACGTAGGTGAGTGTCAAACAGAGACGATCATCATGAAGTCTGTCAGATAATGAGCGCTTCATAAACCATCCAAACATTTCATCTCTCTCTCTCTCTCTCTCTCTCTCTCTCTCCGTCCAGTGGTGCATAAAGACGGGAAGAATTCCCGACCGTTCGTCTTCACCATCCACTCCCAGCACCTGTCGTCTCACCCGGTTCAGATCCTAGATGTGGCTGCAGACAGTCTGGAGGATCTGAACATGTGGGTCAGCAAGATCAGAGAGGCCACGCAGAACGCTGATGCTCGGGTGAGAATGAGAAACATCTGGAAGCCGTCTAAATGTTTCCACTTCTTCTTCTTCTTCTTGTTGTTGAAGATCCTGAGCTGAGATCTAATGAGATGTTGCCCCCCTCTCTCTGGTTTGTCTGGACGGTAACAGATGCAGGAGGAGAAGCAGATGGAGAGGAGGAAGAAGATCGCGGTGGAGCTGTCTGAGCTGGTGGTCTACTGCCGACCTGTCCCCTTCAACGAGGACAGTAAGGACTCTCTCTCCTCCTCTTTAAACACTTTTCGTGTGTATTTCTGAGTCTGATGTTTCATTTTTCTGCTGCTTGCAGAGATCGGGACAGAGAGAGCGTGTTACCGGGACATGTCGTCTTTCCCTGAGACTAAAGCAGAGAAGTTTGCGACTCGCAGCAGAGGGAAACGCTTCCTGCAGTACAACCGGCGGCAGCTCTCCAGAGTTTACCCCCGAGGACAGAGGCTGGACTCGTCCAACTACGACCCGCTGCCCATGTGGCTGTGCGGCTCCCAGCTGGTCGCTCTCAATTTCCAGACGCCTGGTCAGTGTTTGAATTTTACGAGAAACGTCCCTGTTTCACCTCTGAGCAGGGATTTGAAACAGAGTCCGTGTGGTTCTACGTAGACCCTGGACCCTGCTGTGGAAACACACTGACGATAAGTTAAATGACGTTTGTATTTTCTGCAGATAAACCCATGCAGCTGAACCAGGCCTTGTTCATGCTCGGCGGCGGCAGCGGCTACGTTCCCCAGCCCGACATCATGAGAGACGACGCCTTCGACCCTTTCGATAAAGACTCCCTACACGTGGAGCCGATCACCATCCAGCTACAGGTCAGGGTGATTTTACAGAGAGCAATGAGAACAAACGTCTGACTCCAGACGCTTTGGTCCAGGTTTGTATCTACTCTTCATGTTTTCCTGTATCAGGTTCTTGGAGCTCGTCATCTTCCTAAGAACGGCCGTAGCATCGTCTGCCCCTTCGTGGAGGTGGAGATCTGTGGAGCCGACTACGACAGCTGCAGGTGTAAGACAGACGTCGTAGGTACGACAGCGTGATGTGAAACCTGAAAACCTTCATCTACATCCAAACAGTTCCAGTAGATCTGACTCCATCCCTCTCTCATCGCTCTCTGATCACTCTCTCATCGCTCCCTCATCGCTCTCTGATGACTCTCTCATCCCTCTCTGATGACTCTCTCATCCCTCTCTGATGACTCTCTCATCGCTCTCTCATCGCTCTCTGATCGCTCCCTCATCCCTCTCTGATGACTCTCTTATCCCTCTCTGATGACTCTCTCATCGCTCTCTGATCGCTCTCTCATCGCTCTCTGATGACTCTCTTATCCCTCTCTGATGACTCTCTCATCGCTCTCTGATCGCTCCCTCATCCCTCTCTGATGACTCTCTTATCCCTCTCTGATGACTCTCTCATCGCTCTCTGATCGCTCTCTCATCGCTCTCTGATGACTCTCTCATCCCTCTCTGATGACTCTCTCATCCCTCTCTGATGACTCTCTCATCGCTCTCTCATCGCTCTCTGATCGCTCCCTCATCCCTCTCTGATGACTCTCTTATCCCTCTCTGATGACTCTCTCATCGCTCTCTGATCGCTCTCTCATCGCTCTCTGATGACTCTCTCATCCCTCTCTGATGACTCTCTCATCCCTCTCTGATGACTCTCTCATCGCTCTCTGATCGCTCTCTCATCGCTCTCTCATCGCTCTCATCGCACTCTCATCCCTCTCTCATCCCTCTCATCCTCCCTCATTGCTCTCTCATCACTCTCATCGCACTCTCATCCCTCTCTCATCCTCTCTCATCGCTCTCTCATTGCTCTCTCATCGCTCTCTCATCTCTCTCTCTCATCCCTCTCTCATCCCTCTCATCCTCCCTCATTGCTCTCTAATCCTCCCTCGTTGCTCTCTCATCGCTCTCTCATCCTCCCTCATCCTCCCTCATCGCTCCCTCATCGCTCTCTCATCACTCTCTCATCCCTCTCTCATCCCTCTCTCATCCTCCCTCATTGCTCTCATCACTCTCTCATCACTCTCTCATCGCTCTCTCATCACTCTCTCATCCCTCTCTCATCGCTCTCTCATCGCTCTCTCATCGCTCTCTCATTGCTCTCTAATCCTCCCTCGTTGCTCTCTCATCGCTCTCTCATCCTCCCTCATCCTCCCTCATCCTCCCTCATCGCTCCCTCATCGCTCTCTCATCACTCTCTCATCCCTCTCTCATCCCTCTCTCATCCTCCCTCATTGCTCTCATCACTCTCTCATCACTCTCTCATCGCTCTCTCATCACTCTCTCATCGCTCTCTCATTGCTCTCTCACCCCTCTCTCATCGCTCTCTCACCGCTCTCTCATCGCTCTCTCATCCTCCCTCATCGCTCTCTCATCGCTCTCTCATCGCTCTCTCATCGCTCTCTCATCGCTCTCATCGCTCTCTCATCCTCCCTCATCGCTCTCTCATCGCTCTCTCATCACTCTCTCATCGCTCTCTCATCGCTCTCTCATCGCTCTCTCATTGCTCTCTCACCCCTCTCTCATCGCTCTCTCACCGCTCTCTCATCGCTCTCTCATCCTCCCTCATCGCTCTCTCATCGCTCTCTCATCGCTCTCTCATCGCTCTCTCATCGCTCTCATCGCTCTCTCATCCTCCCTCATCGCTCTCTCATCGCTCTCTCATCGCTCTCTCATCGCTCTCTCATCACTCTCTCATCGCTCTCTCATCGCTCTCTCATCCCTCTCTCATCGCTCTCTCATCGCTCTCTCATCGCTCTCTCATGGCTCTCTCATGGCTCTCTCATCGCTCTCTCATCGCTCTCTCATCGCTCCCTCATCGCTCTCTCATCGCTCTCTCATCGCTCTCTCACCCCTCTCTCATCGCTCTCTCATCGCTCTCTCATCGCTCTCTCATCGCTCTCTCATCGCTCTCTCCTCAGCTGATAACGGTCTGAATCCCGTCTGGGTGCAGCGGCAGTTCGTGTTTGACATCCACAACCCCACCTTCTCCTTCCTGCGCTTCACCGTGTACGAGGAGGACATGTTCAGTGACCCCAACTTCTTAGCTCAGGCCACCTACCCCGTCCGTCTGCTGCGAACAGGTACACGTACAACAGACCAATCAGGATTGATTTGGGAAGCACCTTAACGATGAGTTATATTGGTGTGCTGGAGAGTGATGAATGATTGTATTTACTGATTGATTGTATGATGAAAGTGTTGTTGATGAGCAGTACTGCACTTATGTCCATGACCATTTTCCCTCCAGGGATGATAAAGTTGATCTCATAGTCATATCCTGTCAGCTCTTCAAGCTGATGTGTTTTTTCTCTGGTCGTATCTTCAGGCTACCGGAGCGTCCCTCTGAAGAACAGCTACAGTGAGGAGCTGGAGTTGGCCTCCCTCCTGGTTCATATAGAGATCGTGAACGCAAAGGTCTCCTCATACCCAAACCTTTGAGCTCATTGTGTTTGTTTCTGCTGCATCATGGGTAACTCCTGGTTCCTACACCTCCGTTTTGTTTTGGTTTGTTTTGTTTCGCTCTGCAGGAGGAGGACGATGAGAATCTCTACATGTCCATCCAGCGGCTGAGGGATCGAACCAGCGAGCTGTCCAACCAGGTGTCTCTCCTGGAGAGGTCTGGCTCAGGAGATCTGAGCTACCAGCAGAGTCTGGAGGAGCTGAGAGCGGCTCAGGATCAGCTGAGCGAGCTGGTGGAGGCTCGAAACCGAAGGTGACGACGAGATTTCTCCCACAAATTCCCAAAAGTTGAAATTTATTCAGTGGACTTTTAGGAAGAGGAGCTGGATGGTGATTCGTTTTGTGTGTTTGGTGTTTTTTTAAAGACTAAAATGATGCCTAAATACAAGAAACTGGAGAAGTATAATTTTCTCACCTCTGTCAGATTTTTTAAACTGTTCAGGCGTCATTTATGTCCTTTAAAAATGTTGAAATAATTTTAAAAAAACAAGACTTATATTTTAGTTTTTGCTGTCTAGTTGTTGTCATAGATATATTCTATTATTATTATTATCATTGTTAATATTATTATTATTGTTGTTGTTATATTTAGCTATGTTGTCATAAATTAAAGAATTTCCCACCAGACGTCGTCAAACACACTTTAATCCAGCTCAGTTCACCAACGTGTCTCTTTGCTTCCTCAGGCTGATGGAGAAGAAGAGGAGGGAGAAGCTAAGGCATCAGGCAGCAGCAAAGCGCAGCTAATCCTCCCGTCCACCAGAGGGCGCTAAACTGCGTAAAAAAAAAAAAAAAGGTGCCTGATTCTCGAGCGGGATGCTCCTTAACTGGAAACACAGACGGGCTCCCTCACGGTAAAATGTTTCAGCACCGAGTTGGAGAAAAGTAACAAACAGAGACATCTCATGGACTAAATAATCAAACCTCACAAACTAAGCTATAAAACAATCATGAGCTGATGACTGGAACACAGAGAGAGAGAGAACAAGAGACGATCTCAGTACAAAGAGGAGAGGTGAAAGGCTGTACGCTGCAAAAACTCAAACACAAGGAGGTGAGTTTGTCTCATTTTGAGTCAAAGTATTTGGAGTCCAGTTACAACAGCGATAACAGGTATGAGAAAAACAGACCCGTTTATTATTAACCAAAAGAATAAACAGCAATTAAATATGATAATATGCATGCTGGATAGAAATTCTGGAGCGGAGTCTGGAATGGACTGCCTGTATCCAAGTGCTTGAATCAGAGATTTTAGACACAGGCTGATATAATCCCATACTGTGTTTTTTTTCTTTGCTGGTATCGGATATCAGTAATTTTCCGATCGATATCAGCAAAAAAGTCGTTTTTAGAAACAGAAACATTATTTGCTCTGTTTCCCAAATATCAGAAATCTGACATAACCGATGTGTCTGGAAACTAAGTGTGAAGCTCCTCTCTGTGTTTTAGTCTTCAGTGAGAAAAAAAAGGATATAAGGGAGAAGAAATCTCAGGTTAAACTAACGGACGAATCAAAAAATGATCTGGGAGCAGGGGCACACGTAGCAAAAAGTAAATCTCATGAATGTGCCTTTGACGTCGCGCTTTGTGGAGTTAAAGTTAAAGACTGCTTTCTCTCAAACTGGAACAGTGGCCCTTTAAGGGAGAACTACTAACTAACAGGAGGAAGAGCTCAGCAAACCACGACTCATGAAATGGGTTAAAACTGACGCCCGTCCCTCTGAATCGATCAAGACCAAGTCTTCATTTCACGGGCTCCTCTTCTGCCTGGGACAGCACAAACTGGAAGAACCGTGTCCTCTCTGAACCACAAAGAGAAAGAGGTGAAAGACTTCTTCAAACAAGGGCTCTAAATATTTCTGTACTACCTTCAGAGAGGCACGGGGGAGACGAGGGAAGAGGGAGACTCTTAGGATCACCTGGATGTCATCTGCTCAGGTGTGTTTGTCACACTCAGAAACACGTGTGCTGCGTTTTATTTGTAGTTCTTCTGCACCTCTGACGTCATGTGAACAGTTTGCGAGAGAGAGAGAGAGAGAGAGAGCAGGGGAAGGAAAGTGAAAGCTCTTCTTTTGAACCATTTTCAGCTGTTGTGTCCTGCTATTCGGATATTTAGTTTCCCATCCTGCCTCACTGGAACTGTACAGCACATTCCGTAACAACATGTGAGGTGATTCAAACATGATGTGATTAATTTGACGCAAGACGTTTGTCCCGTTTTCCTTGAGCCTCTCAGCACTCTGGATTGATTCCTTCACAGGTTTGATGACTCAGGTCAGGGAGGTTGTAATCCAGTTTGAGGCTCAATAAAATTTCAATTACAGGAAAAACACGAGATAGTTGCGTTTGTGTCTAATATTCACATTTGTAGTCTCACACCGTCTCCTCAGAGTTGCGTTTAGATCCCCTTGTTCATTTCTGTGTTCTACAGTATATAAGCTCGTAAAGCTACACTAAGTTTTGCCGTTTCAGTTCAGCTGTCATGAAGGTGTGAAGCATTTCACAGCTATGAACACGCACAGTTCCAAAGCTACAGGAAAAAATCTCCAAATAGACATTTATTTACAAGAGTGATCAAGTAAAAAGTGCACTACACAGAAAGTGCTTCGAGTTTTTCATCAATAAAAGAGAAATAGTTCAGAAACCGACTGTTTTTTTTTTTTAAATGGTGCAATAATTTTGGGTTACTGTCCAATGAAAAATCAACAATCGCTAATCGAGAATCGTTGATAAAAGAAAATCGTTGATAACCAACTCAAGACCTTATTAATCGTAATCGAATCGATCAGGGGTTGCGGACCTCAGGTTGGGAAACACTGTATTTGGGTATATTACCCAGAAGCAGGCCAAATGCTTCAATGCCGGACACGCAGTGGGCCGTACCAGTCTGGTGACTCCACTTTAAGTGCTTTTCTCTCACTTCCTGTTTCAACCAGACCACAAAAGTTAACGGTGGTTTAATTTTCAAATGAGAAATTTGTTTTTTTAAGACGACAACTGACCAGAGGAGAGGATGGCGTGAGTCTCAGTCAGAGGTTCATGGCTCGTCCACACAGCTGTTGGTGCCTTCAAATGGAGTCTTGACTCTACGAAACAACGATCAGCGACACCTGTTTCCCTTCCAACGATCTGAGAGTTAGTTTCCAGGTGCTCAGTAACTATCAGGCTTCTCCAGAGTTTTTCAGACGCATGGATCGATACTTTATGCAGCAGGAAGACAAAGCAGGACAGTCGAACTCGCTAATAAAACGCAGCCACACGCTACCAACAAGGGCTATTACTGAAACTAGCAAAGCACTCCTTCACCCAACCGGATCAGACCCCATCATCTGGATCTAATCAACGGATGTGGGCCCAGCTGGTCCTGGATCAGCCAAAAGCAGCGTCGGTCTGACCCCCATGCATGGCTTCACACCTGATAACAGTCCACCTCTCCATCCATCCCGCTCCTGTCTGAGTTCTTACTGTAGATAACTCCTTTAATTTATCCAACAGCTTCAGTTTGAGTCGATGAAGGATGAGGATGATGATGAGGAGGATGAGGAGGATGATGAGGATGGGCTTCAGACTGAAGGCTTATGTAGAAACTGAGCTTGTGTTCCTCGAGCTCTCTTTAATGTCCCCATAGACCTCTCTCTCTCTCTCTCTCTCTCTCTCTCTCTCTCTCTCTCTCTCTCTCTCTCTCTCTCTCTCTCTCTCTCTCCCTGTGCTGCAGTCAGGACGTCTATGCAAGGTTTTGTCCAGAAGCCATGGTGTTATGATTTGATTCATGATGTTTTTCTCTCTGTATCTACGCTAACTGTTCAGGATTATTACCCTGCATTATGAACCCTGTGCTAGTTTCATTTAATAAAAGGCTCTTTCACTCTTTTCTGTCTCTGCTCTTCATTTTGAAACAGACTCAGAATGAAACTGATGGCTGCAAAAGACCCACAAAAGAAAACTAGAGCATCAGAAACAGACCGTGTGTTTTTAAGGCCTGCAGATTGTCATGGTGTCATTCTTCTTTTTCATCCTGAAATGTCTTTTTTTAAGGTGAACTTACATTTTTTTTTCTTTTTTCTGGGTTCCATCTTCATTTACTCTTAACATCATCATGTGGCATCAGTTAAACCACAGGAAGTCCATCTATCCAGTTTAATGTTTTATGATGCAACATGTTTGATGAACAGAACAGGAAGGAGGCTCTGTTTGAGTTCTTGCTTCCTGTTCAAGAAAATAGAAGAATTGAAGTCAAGTGTGATGCAAGAAGAAGAAGAAGATTTATATTTTTTAAACCCTTGGGGTTCGGTGCCTTGCTCAGGGGCTCCGCAACAGGAATTTGTGCAACACCTCTCCAGCTATCAACACAATTTCCAATCTTGGTCCATGCCAAGGCTTCACCCAGTGACCCTCCGATTGCAATGCTGACTGCCGGTGGACTGAGCCACTGCCGCCCCTTTCTTTTTTTTTTTTTCTTTTCTTTTCTTTCTTTTCTCCTTTTCTTCTCTTTTCTTCTTTTCTTTTCTTTTCTTTTCTATTCTTTTCTTTTCTTTCTACTTTTCTTTTTTTTCTTCTTTTTCTTTTCTTTCTTTTCTTTTCTTTTTTCTTTTCTTTTTTCTTTTCTTTTCTTTATTTTTCTTTTCTTTTCTATTCTTTTCTTTCTTTTCTTTCTTCTTTTCTTTTTCTTTTCTTTCTTTTCTTTTCTTTTATTTTCTTCTTTTCTTTTCTTTTTTTTTCTTTTCTTTTCTTTATTTTTCTTTTCTTCTTTTCTCTTCTTTTCTTCTTTTCTTTTCTCTTTTCTTCTTTTCTTTCCTTTCCTTTCCTTTCCTTTCCTTTCCTTTCCTTTTCTTTTCTATTCTTTTCCTCTTTTCTTTTCTCTTTTCTTCTTTTCTTTCCTTTCCTTTTCTTTTTTCTTTTCTTTTCTTCATTTTTCTTTTCTTCTTTTCTTTCTTTTCTTTCTTTTCTTTCTCTTCTTTCTTTTCTTTCCTTCTTTCTATTCTTTTCTTCTTTTCTTTTCTTTCTTTTCCTTTTCTTTTCTTCTTTTTCTTTTCTTGTTTTTAATGCATGCTGCTCTTTACTTTTATTTTGTGCCTTTTAGTCTGTATATGGACGTGTAACTGAGCTCTTTTTCAGGGTATTGATGGTTTTTTATTTTCACTAAAGTAAAGGAACTTAAACTTTTTTCGTTCTCTTGTGTTTATCCAGAGTTATTTCTCTAAATCCCATCGATAGGTATTCTGTGTCTGTCCACACGTGTTGCCGTGAGCTCGTCTCCAAGTTGACTTAAAACTCCTCCTACAGGTTTTATAGAATCAAAGAGGTGTGTGTGTGTGTTAAGGTGTGTTTCTTGGTCCCATCAGTTAGCGCTCATGAGTCAGACGACAGGGATGAGTTCTGTGCAGCAGCCAGATTCCGGGGTGCTCGGGAGGATGAGGGACCCTGATGAACTGCAGAGTGCCGCCGTGAGAGAGACCAAGCAGGAGGTCAAAGAGGTGAGTGAGCATTTTAGCAGAAACATTTCAGAGAAAGTCATTAAAATAAACCAGTAAAATGTTAAACTTGCAACATTTTATGTGTCAAGTAATTAAAAATGAGCGTCAGAAAAATGTTCTTAATTATGACAAAAAAATGTATGACAAAAAATTCCTAGAAGGACTAAAAAGTGTCCCAACAAACCACAATTACACGAATAGATTTATTAATTTAGGTTGAACAAACACGTGAAGCAGTTATATAACAGCCGGTCTGTAGTCAGAGGAGGGAAGTTTGTTTGCATTGAAACATGAAGCTCAGAAAAATCACTCAACACCGAGCCTTTAGTGTACGAGACTCTACGATACGACTTCAGGACCTCACGACTCTTTGTGTCCTGTCAGTTAAAAAGTTAAGGATCCAGATTGTTACATGAATGAAATGACACGAACAGCCTTTCAGTGGAGATGTGGGGCTGGATGGTGTTCAAAGCAGAAAAAAAAAGCCTGGCATGTGTCCCATCATTATCCAGGTGTTTTGAAAGCATGTTTAGCAGCGTTTCAGTTGCATCCGTCTCTCCTGTTTACATTCACAGAGATCATTCTCCCTTCAGTCTAACATTTTGTGAAAAACACACTCCTGGTCCAAGAGGAGGGTATTCTGGCCTTGAGGGGTATTGTCAGACCGAGCCTGTTCTGCACCCTCTGGTGTATTTTGGACCCGGCTTCTATATAACCTGGGTTAAAAATCAACCTGGGCTAAACCTTGATTTGGCATGAACTACTTTATACCTCTTACCACAGTCGGAGTCATCCTGGGTGAACTTGTTCCATCAATCATTATCACATATGCATCACATGCCCTAACTGCCCTAACTTGATTCACACTCAGTGAGGTATTCTATTAATTTATCTTATGTATGACCTGAGATCAGACCTGTGAGAGTCGAAGCTGCAGGAATTAAATCACGTTGCTCTCTAATGACGGACAGAGAGGAGTCAGTTTCCTCAGTTCCTCCATCAAACATTCGTCTAAAGTCATTCAGTCAAAGTCTGTAACTAAAGTCACTGCACCTCACAGTCACAGAGAGGGGCACGAACCCAGCGTTTAGATTTCCAGACTTCCTTGAATGCATCAGGAGCCATGACTCTCACCTCCACCCGACAAGAGAGTTGCAGTTAAAGAAGACAATTGATGAGGCAGTAACTGAGTTTTCCTTGATGTCAGTGAACGTGTCAGACTGATTACAGTGTAATGTGAGAGGCTGGAAGCTACCACAAGTGTTTCTGAGTTTTTGACCTTTACAGACGTCTTGTTCCTCTCTGTGAAACCTTGGCAGTAGGTGAAGTTATGACACAATCCTCTTCTCTGCTTCCACAATGAAAACTTCAGTAACACATTAACCCAACAGCTGAGACCAGACGGATCAAAGATGTCTGAAAGCAATATTTAGGTGTTAGAGTCAGCTGATGCCTGTAGGGTAAGATTGTTTACCTGAACGCTGATGTAACATGAGCTTCTCCACATCCTGGAAGCATTTCTTTATGATTACTGTCACCTCCAAATACTTCAGTTTATTCAGTTGCATTTTATTTTAATTTATCTTTATTTTATTTTATTTTATTTTATTTTGTTTTGTTAATATATTTATTTAAAATCTTTGATTTTGTTCATAAAGTTACAGACATGTTCTCTCCAGTGGACTACATGTGCCTTCATGTAAAATCATTTTTTATTACATATTTAATTTAATTTAATTTAATTTAATTTAATTTAATTTAATTTAATTTTATTTTATTTTATTTTATTTAATTTTATTTAATTTTATTTAATTTTATTTAATTTTATTTAATTTAATTTTATCTTATTTAATTTTATTTTATTTCATTTTATTTTATTTTTTTTATTTTATTTTAATTTTATTTTGTTTTGTTTTATTTTATTTTATTTTATTTTATTTATATATTTATTTAAAATTTTTGATTTTGTTCATAAAGTTACAGACATGTTCTCTCCAGTGGACTACATGTGCCTTCATGTAAAATCATTTTTTATTACATATTTAATTTAATTTAATTTAATTTAATTTAATTTAATTTAATTTAATTTAATTTAATTTTATCTTATTTAATTTTATTTTATTTCATTTTATTTTATTTTATTTTTTTATTTTATTTTGTTTTGTTTTATTTTATTTTGTTTTATTTTATTTTATTTTATTTTATTTTATTTTATTTTATTTTATTTATATATTTATTAAAAATCTTTTATTTTATTAATAATTCCATGAATAATTATTGTTAAAAATGTACTTGGTGTTGCATGATGTCCACTTCAGTGGTCTCATGGTTAATTGTAATTCACTGCTCATTGAAACAAAATCTTCCAGAATAATGCAGTGATACTATAACTTACATGTAACCACAACATTCATTGTTCATTACTTCATTTTCTATTCTTTCTTATTTTTCTATTTTTTTTTCTTATTATGTTTCTGTCACAGTTCTATTTTTATTATTGCATTTTAGCACTTAGACTGTTGTGAGCTGCTGCTGTGACACCAAATTGTCCCCCATCGAGGATCAATGAAGAATCTTTGATGTCAGAGAAAATTGACTTGCAGTTACGCCGACTGGCCACTGAATGAAGCTCAATGGAGTGTGGCAGCAGAAAGCACTCTAGAGGCTGATATGCGGTTCAACCGTAGAGACCCGTTGACTTAGTTATAATTTACAGTAAACTTCATGTTCGACAAAGGGAACAGG
Source organism: Labroides dimidiatus (assembly GCA_030710495.1). Taxonomy (NCBI): domain Eukaryota; kingdom Metazoa; phylum Chordata; class Actinopteri; order Labriformes; family Labridae; genus Labroides; species Labroides dimidiatus. Next base: position 2,977,581 of record CM061146.1, on the reverse strand, counting down.
ACATTTCTGTCCTCATTCAGCTCTCCTTCTTCTCAGAGCTTTGATGTCGACACACCTTTATGAAAACAGCCACTTATGCTCTCAGCAGCTCTACTGTTGGTGTGTCTGGATTACAGGACAGGATGCTGTTTGGGGTCCAGTAGCTCATCTGTGTGAACAAACAAATACAAACTTTTATTTTCTCAGGAAGCAAAGAGACCCTTCAGGAAGGTGATTGACATCAGCTCATGGGATCCCCACAGAGCAGGGATGGCCCCGGTCTCTTTTGTCCGTCAGGTAGGTGTGACATCGTGTATGTCTGCTGTCAGTCTGAAGTACCAAACCCACCTGTCCTGTGACTGTACCTCAGTGTCTGTCCTCTCAGGTCCTGGCCATGTGTTTGTACCCCGAGCTCCTTGAAGAAAAGAGTCTTCCTCTGGATGTTCGACAGCGAGCGGAGACGCTGCTGGGGTGCTGTGCAGGAGGGAGCGCAGGTCAGAATCGATCACGTCAATGTAAAGACATCAAGCTCAACATTAGTCAAAGTATTTACCTCTGTGCATGTTTTTAATGTCAGGTTCATACAGCACATGCAACTGTGGTTTACCTCAGGTCCTCCGAAGTGTCTCTGAGTTCATCACACAGAGAGATGATGGAGTGAAGTCATATCCAGAGGACATCTTCTTCTCCCCCGGCTCTCAGAGGGCTTTGTTGGTACGAGGACGGGACGTAGCTTCTGAATATTGTGAGCTTTAGAGTCGTCTGCATACTGTAAGGCTGCTGTGATTTGTGCTCAGAGGGTTTTTCACCTGATGGCCGGACATGTGGGGAAGGCTCAGACGGGCGTGCTGACCCCGGTGCCCTGCCCTCAGACTCTTCCCGCTCTGATGGAGTCATGCGGGGTGAAGCTGGTCCCGTATCAGCTGACGGAGCACAGAGGCTGGGCTGTGGATCTGGATGAGCTGCAGCGAGCCCTGAAGGCCGCTAAGGGGCACTGTGAGCCCAGAGCCATTTACATCAGTAACCCTGGAAACCCTACAGGTAAAGAGTCCTCAGAAATCACTTTAACTAACCCTTCTGCACTAATCTTCATGAGACTCTCTAAATCTCTCTCATAGGTCACGTCCAGGACAGGAAAACAATCCAAGACGTGATTCGATTTGCTGCAGCTGAGGGCCTCGTCCTGTTAGCTGAAGAGGTGAAAACAAGCAGCTAAGTGGCTTTAAAGGACCCTTTACCCACTTTTTCATTTTCATACCAGCTCTCTTCTTCTTCACGTCCTCATACGACCTCCAGGTGTACCAGGACAGCGTGTTTGGACAGGACAGAGAGTTCATTTCCTATAAGAGAGTCCTGTTTGAGATGGGAAAAGCCTACTCAGAGACGGTGGAGCTGATCTCCTTTCACTCCATCTCCAGCGCCTGCATGGGCGAGTGAGTGCTCACCTCGCCTGTGTTTAGCTATGAGTGTGACTGCAGGATTCAGACGTGATGGAGGGCAATAACATGACAGTCCTCTGCTCTGACGCTGTGTTCAGGTGCGGCCTGAGAGGAGGATATATGGAGGTCATAAACCTGGATCCGGAGGTGAAGAAGCATTTAAGGAACATGCACACCGTCTCCGGCCCTCCTGTGTTACCTCAGCTGGCTCTGGAGCTCATGGTCAATCCTCCCTCACCTGGAGATCCGTCCTATCAGACATATGCACAGGTATGAGGAAAATGAAAGCTGATTCCTCATCCTCACAGGTATGAGTTTTATTTTTGTCTAATTGTTACCTAAAGAAGAAAAGTGAGAAAGAAGTGAGAAAAAAGGAGAAGAAAATAAGATTTGTGGTTGATTTACGTTAATTTCTTTTTCTTTCTGATAAATTACAGCTCCCCCAATAAACGAAAACAACATCAGGATTTTTTTTTCTCTATCCCAGTTTATGTTTTTATGGAAATCCGGATCAAGATCACAAAATTTGTACTCATATTTATTCATTAATGAGCATAAAAGCTGCAAAACAAAAGTTAGCATAAAATTCGTCACGTGCTTACTTCCACCAAAATAATAATAAAAAAACTTTCTTTCTATTTTGCTTTACCCTTCCTCTAAATTTTGAACTCTGTAGTAAATCCGTGGCTGTGATGTTAAAAACAGATTTTAATTTGTGTTTTTTTAAGTCGCTAAAGTTTCATTTAGGCATTAAATCCATTTAATAGCTGCTTCAACATACCTACAATCACTGCACCCAGTTCTCTACAGTCCTACCTGCCTAACAGGTAGGACATTCTGTCCAACAGATCATGTTCTGTAGTTATTCTGCCATCTTCCTTACTGAGGTGTTCCTCATGGGTCCGTTCTTGGTCCGTTAGCGTTCTCTGTTTGCACACTACAGTAACCATAATATAGAATACCACATGTTGTGACGGTTTCGTTAGTGGAATACGATCATTTTATTGTGGTCAATTATTTCTGGGGTGCAAGTATTAAACTTGCAACCTTTAAATTGACAGAAGGAATGAAGAATGTAACGAGAAACCCCGCTTCTGTTTCGATAAGACAAAAAAAAAATTGTATTAATTGTATAAATCCCGCATGAAATTCAAACAGAAATTTCTGATCAGAGGAAAAAAACGAAAATTAAAACAAAACAAAACAAAACAAAACGCCATTTTTTTATCTCATCAGGTTCTTTTTTCAGAAAAAAATCAGTTCAATCGAAACAAACGGAGAAATACGCGAGGAGAAAAAACAGCGAGGCATGAAATGGCTCGTTACAATGTGGAGGCTGATTCGGCCTTACTTATGAGATTAGCCATTACCACTGCCACATTAGCCACTGAAATAAAAACTTGGTTGCATCAAAATTTCCTATCACATAACTACAATAAATCTGATCTTATACTCATCGGCCCCAAATCTCTCACAAATCAAATGCAGAATTTCAGCCTTACATTCAATAATTCAACTTTATCTCCTTCACCCCACATCCGTAACCTTGGAGTGTTTTTTGACAGCAACCTCTCCTTTAATCACCACGTCACACAGCTCACTAAAACAGCCTTCTTTCACCTTAAAAATAAAGCCCGCCTCCGTCCATTCCTCTCTTTCTCTGCCGCTGAAACACTTATTCATGCATTCATCACATCCCGCTTAGACTACTGCAACAGCATTCTCTATGGTTCATCTTCCAAAATCCTTCATAAATTACAACACATCCAAAACTCTGCTGCACGCGCTCCCGTGACCACATCACCCCTGTCCTCCAACATTTACACTGGCTCCCTGTTCCTTACCGCATACAGTTTAAAATTCTCCTCCTCACCCACAAAGCCCTCCACCACTAGGCCCCTTCCTACCTCACTGACCTCCTCCACCATCACACTCCTCCACGTCAACCTGCTGTCTCCACCTCAAAGGACCAAGCGCCGAACCTGGGGAGACCGAGCCTTCTCCATAGCTGCCCCCACCCTCTGGAACTCTCTCCCCACTCATATCCAAATCTGATTCTCTGATTCTTCAACATTCAAATCTCTCCTAAAAACTCACCTTTCTAAGTTAGCTTTTAATGTGTGATTATACTGTCTTTGATTTGTTTAACCTGTGTTTATTGTTTGTATTGATTTTAACAATTGTAAAATGTCTGAGTTCTTCAAAAGCGCTATATAAAATACATTTATTATTATTATTATTATTATTATTATTATTATTATTATTATTATTATTATTATTATTATTATTATTATTATTATAAGGTTTGTTTAGAAGTAACTGACACACTTTTTAAAAGTCATGCTTGAAGGTATTAGCTGCAATAACTGAAAGAGATTTATTTACAATAATAAACTGAAATGTGGTCTGAAAACCGTTTATTTAACAGAAGAAATCACAGCCCCTTTCAAGGCTACCTTTCAGCACATCACGCTCTTATAGACCCATTTACTGTTAGTAAACGAAACGGGCTGCGCGCGCATCCTGGCAACGGAAGTATGGCGGCTAGCAGTGGCTTGTCAACCTATCGATAAAAGATCGCGAAGAATACTTAAAAAAGCTCACTTTAACAAACAGCAAGAGGCTCCCAGATCCCTGTACACTTACCGAATGGGACTGTGATGTTACTGAGTGGATATAAGCTTCCACAAGCCAAAGACTCGAGCCAGGAAGTTTCCAGCAGCTTCAGAAACAGCTCAGAAGAACACCAAGACACCCAGAGGCATGTATTAGTTCAGAGGCTAGAGATGATTCATTTATTACAGTGCAACTTTTAGGGTTCTAAACTAGCCAGGAGCACAGTTCAGTGTTTCATCAGTGTTCTCATACGGTCTCAAAATTTAGGGACAAAATATATCTCATTTAGGGGCAGTCTGGAACCCTACTTTTAAATGTTCTCCTCATTTGTTAAAATGTGGACATATTGCAACCAAGTAACTATCTTTTTGTTTCTTTACTATCAGTGCTGACAGATGAGGACAGCCTGGAACTGCAGGTTGTGGCACCAGATGCTGCCATACTGACAAGTCTGGAGAACAGTGATACAGACAGACCTTTCACCTCAGGAATCACAGGATAGAAGCAAGGAAACATTTCACAGACTAAAAACTAAACTTTAGCTTCATCAATGTGGAAAAACTTGAAACTGTTACGCAGCAACAGTCAAAGTCAACAGAGTGGCACATCCACAGGGCTGGTCAGATCACAAGCACCCAATTTTAATCTTGATAGCCTGGAGCCACAGCAGCCTTCGGTTGCTCTGAAACGGCAGATAACCCCTTGGTATGCGATAAAATTTAAGTCCCTCTTGAGTATTTCGGTTCGTACAACCAAAAACACAACAACCTGACATTATGATGCCGACAGTTTAGCGTTAGCCTTTGGTTTTGCTACTCTGAATGGTGCGAACAATGCTGGGTAATTGATATGAAGTGGTACTTCCGTTGCCATGATGCACACGCAGCTTGTTGATGACGTAGGCTCCGACGGGGTCTATATGTCCCTTTAAATTCAACCAGTAATAACAGTTTAATTCAACTTTCTCTTCTGATATCAGCAGCCGGACAAAACTCAAAAAAAAAGACGAAACTTAAGTTATTTTTTTACTCTAAATTCTACAGGTAACAAAAATAATCAAACGTAATCACTGCATGCACTTTTTCTTTCACCTCAAAGGAGATTCTCCACATTAAGACAACACTTTCCCAGAATGCACAGCGTGCCTGCGAGTTCCTCAATGAACTTCCAGGGATGACGTGTCAGCCAGCGGTGGCGGGAGTCTTCCTCTACCCCCGTCTGAGTTTACCGTCTCAGATGATGGAGGAGGCCGAGGTTGGGCTGTCCTTCACGTTTTGATTTCAGTTTTATCAAGTTAGGAAACATATAAAAGAATTTATATTTATTTTAAAGATGCGCTTCTCTCTGTTTAGCGTGTCTGAAGAACACGATCGTTTCACTTTCAGATGCTGGGAGTGAACGCAGACGTTCTTTACTGTCAGAGGCTTCTGGAGGAAGAAGGTGTGTGCTTGGGAGCGGGCAGCGAGAACGGACTTCAGCATCCAAACTTTCACATCAGGTGAGAAGAACTGATTTATGATCTCCTGTAGATATCAGAGGCGCTGGATTCAATCGCTTCTTTCATGAAACAAGGCAGTGAAGTTCTTTACACACACGACAAGGTGACCTCACGTGACACCAGTTAAACCCACCAATCACAGGAAGTCTTTTAATGGTGATATAATTCACATAAAGGTGTGTGTGTGTGTGTGTGTGTATGTTCTGTAAATAATAGCAGTGTTTCCGTCCCACAGGCTGTGTGTTTTGGCTCCTCCTGACACTCTGGAGGAGGTCTTGGCACGCCTTCGCTCTTTCCACCTGCGCCTGCTGAGCAGATTTCCCTGACAGAAATGTCAAGGACACAAATACAATGACAACAATACCAAAGCATGCTTTTCACACCGTCTGCAGATCTATGAGGACGTATTGAAATATTTTAACTCCAGTTTTTAACCAGGGAGTGTGGAGTTAGTTAGTTAAACTCCAAACACAGTCAGAACATCTCTTCCTGTTTGATAGTAGGAGGATGACAACAACGCAGATTCAGGCTGAAGATCCTGAATATTTGAGTTTCTTCTTTGTTTTTATTTAGGATAGACCGATTATCGGCGCATATATTTGTCATTTTGACTCATATCGACATCTGCCTTTTTTTTTATACGACGGCCGATAATAGGTCACTTCAAAAGTGGGTTATTTTGGCTGTAATGCAGCTGCTCCTCTCTCTGCAGTCAATACTCTATCTCCAGCATTGTCCCACCCACAGCACCATCTGATTGGTTACACACAGTCACAGCTCAGGTAACAGCCAATCAGCAGTAAAAGCTGTGCATGCACAGCTCACACACACAGCGAGCAGAAAAAGTTTTGCTATTTGCTTCGGTTAGTGAAAGTCCGCTAGCTTAATGCTAACATGAATGGAAAATCCCATTGACCAGCTAACGCAATTAGCATCGTGACTATCTCACAGTCTATGAACTTGTTATAACTTTAACAGCTTGATTGGCTCTTGAAAATGATAAGACATGCTGCTGAGCCTGGAAAGTGTTAAATAAACATGTGCTGAAAGGCATTTAAACAAAGTTAAGGATCAGAGTTTTGATGCCAATATATTCACTTTTACTGCAAATGAATATCGGCTGCAAATATCGGTTATCGGCCTCCTTCACTGCTAATTATCGGCATCGGTGTCGGCCCCAGAAAACAGCATATCTATGTCTATCACTAGTTTTTATTCTGCACACTGAAACAGAGATGTCAGCCAATCGGCTGACGGCACGCTGATGATGGGCGGCTTGGATCCTCTCTGCTTTTTCTGTATTCAGTAACTGATGCTCAACGTGAAATTTAGAAACGAACTAAAGTTCCCACAAAAAAATACTGAAGTCAAAATCAAATTACTGGAAACAGAAAAACAGTGTAATTAGTTTTCTTACGCCCCTGGTAGGAGAGAGGGAGGGATTTTGGTCTGCTGCTCTGCTGCTCTGCTTTCGTAGTCGTGTTGTGTTCAGTTTATTTCTGTTTAATCTTGATTGTGATGATTTATCTCTGTTTTAATAAATCCAACAGTTTTTATTCTTATAGCTGTTTTTTTGTGTATTTTATTTGGTTTTTGTTTGCTGCTCACCTCACCCGTGTTTGCTGCCTTGGGGTGAGCTGAGGAGGCGCTCCTGTGCATTTAAAGAGACACACACACCAGGTGCTGGTTTTCCTCAGGGTCCAAACCTCCTCTACCTGATAGATATTTTTCTTCTGACCACAGCGGGCTGTATGAAATGGCTGAAAATGAGTAAAATATCATCTTTCGTTGAGTCCTGCCTTCACCTGTGGGAAAGGTTTTTTTTAATTATTATATTAAAAAATATTCCAGTTGTACTCAGAAGTCTGGATTTCCGATTTCTGAGTGAGAAATTTCAAATAAAATGATTTTGTTCATTTTGTCGCTTTCTTGCTTTTAAAAGCAGGAAGAGCGAGTATGGCAGCTAGGCTAACATCATCGGCTTTGTGGTTTCCATGGCAACGCAAACAGAACGTTCAACAGGACGAGCAAAAATCAGCAATCACGATGAACTCTGGGATGTCAGAAAAAAGGTGGATACTGCAGTGATCTGATCAAACTTGAGAGTCTGTCAATAAAATGAAGAAATTTTCTGTCTATTTTTTGAAGGGTCAGGATTTGAAGGGTTAAATAACACAATGATTCATTAAAAAAATTAAAAATGTTTGATTGTGGTGTGAACAGAGAGCTGTTTGTGAGCCGGTCAGTTTGGTGTCCTCTGCAGGTCGTGTGAGGACAGAGAGGAACAGATGCAGAGGGGGAGGAAGATTCCCAGGCCACAGAGCGGGCTGTGATGGTGTCTGAGAGTATAACACCCACGGGACACACTCAGACCTTCTGCTCTGATCGATCAGGATGAAAGTGGCTCTTGTGCTGCTGTTTGCTGCCTACGGTGAGTCTCACACAGAGGAAGTCGCTCTGATAGTTATTCACAGCTTTTCATTCAACTGAGATCCATGTGAGGCTGCAGAGACGTCAAAAAATATACAACTTGTGGCTTTTACAAAGGAAGTGTTGAGACACGAGGTCTCTGAAATCTGGTGGTGGAGCAACATCTTACAGACATCTTAAAACATGCTTTCTGGATCCACTCCTGAACTCTCTCTGTGTCTCAGTTTACGGGTGTGGGACTCCCACCTATGAGCCATACCTGGGCCGAGTTGTGAACGGAGTAGATGCTCGGGCCTACAGCTGGCCCTGGCAGGTGAGTCCATGGGATTGTAAAATGTTAAAGGTTGCCAGGGCTGCTGATCGTTTGTTCTTATTTGTGGATAAAACCTTTTTGTCTGAGATCATTCTGCACACCGTCCGTCCCTCTCGGTCTGTCTCAGATCTCTCTGCAGTACCTGAACGGCTCCACCTACCATCACTTCTGTGGAGGAACTCTGCTCGCCCCCAACTGGGTCATGACTGCCGGACACTGCATCGGGTTGGTCTTCTGTCTTCTTTCTGTGTTCTTTAACAACAGCTGCCATGTAACCTGTGTGTGTGTGTATGTGTGTGTGTTTGTGTGTCAGATCCCGTACGTATCGTGTGGTTCTGGGCAAGTTCGACCTCACCAAAGAGGAGAGCAACGAGCAGATCAGGAGCGTGGAGAAGATCGTCATTCACCCCAACTGGAATTATAGCTGCCTGTTCTGTGGGTGAGGACAAAGAACTTAAAGCTGCAAGCTTTAGATTTTTATCTGTCGTTATGCAGACGACACTCAAATGTTACCTCAGCCACAAACGGACGTTTAACTCCAATTTCTTCCAAAGTTCTTTTCCGATCTTCTTGAATTTTTTTTTGTGTATTCTAGACACGCTGATAATTAAAAGTTATTAAAGGAAATTTCAAATCTCAATGGGCGTGGCCAGGGGAGGTCGCCAAATTTGACGATATTTGTGGCAAAATGCAAATCTTAAAAGCAAAGCTATACCACAGCTACGGGCCTGATTTTCAGTTGGCACAGCCATCATGACGAGACCTACAAAAAACTTTCTTATGACTATAGCGAAATCCGAACAAGAAGTTCAGAAATTGGAGTTGAAAGTCCGATTTTGACGATTTATGGCACTAAACACGCTTCACCGTCAACCATTTTTAAAAGGCTTTGCCGCTTTTAACTGCTGGTAGAAAAGACTCATTTTTTTCCTTTAAAGATAAAAACAAAACTGTTTAATTTTAATGTTTCGTGACTGTGTTTAAATTTAAAACAAGATTTTGTCGTATTTAATTTTTGTGTGATCTTCTTGTGTTCCAGAAATGACATCGCACTAATCAAGCTGGCCTCTCCTGCTGTTCTGAATGACAAGGTGCAGCCGTCCTGCGTCCCAGAGAGCGGAGAGATCACTCCTCACGACGAGCCGTGCTACATCAGCGGCTGGGGGAAACTCTACAGTGAGTCTGTGCGGAGAAAACACGCCAAGATCCATTTAATTATAGTGTTTTTATATGACTTCCAACAAGCAGAACAATCTGAAATACGGTAGCCTCCTCTGGTCCAGTTTATTTCGATATTTTCAAGTACGCCATTTTCTTCAACACCAGGATCCCAATTTTCCATACTTAACACCACCTTCCAGTTTGGACGGCATCACAGACAAACAATACACAACAATAAGGAAATGTTATAAAAACATAATCGATTTTACGACTCTGCTTGCACGTAGAAGAATATTGTTACATTGGAAATCTAAAAATCCTCCTAAAGCTTCTTTGTGGTTTAGTGACTTGACACAATTCATTCAATTAGAAAAAATTAAATACACTCTCAGAGGATCCAAGGAAAAATTCTTTTCTGTCCGGGATCCGGTTTTAAACATCTTCTGAAACTCAAAAATGTACCCACTTGACACCCATTTAGCTGCCATCTTGTATCCATATCTATGTTTTTTTTTTTTTTTTTTTATTGAATTCCATGTTAACCATATCTGTTTGAGTGCACAGCCTACCTTGAAGAACCCAGGCAAATGTTTGATTACTCTAAGTATATTTATTTTTTTTGCCGTTTCTTCTCCTTTTCTTTTTGTTCTTATTTATCTATTTGTTTATTTCTACTATTTCATATCTATCTCATTTAAGCATACATTCCTTGTCGATTGGTGTCCAATATGTTCCTTTGGGTGGGGGGAGGGTAAAAATACAAAATAAGCATTATAACTCCTGTATATGTATATCAATGTTATATATTGTTGCTGAATAAAAAGAATTAAAAAAAAAAAAAAAATGGCGAAACCAGCAGCATAAGATCAGGTCCTGGCTCTGGCTCACAAAGTTAAGGAGTTAAGAACAAGACCTGTTAACAACAGCAGCTGTTCAAGTCAGATTATTTAAGTTGGGGGTAGATGATAGAGGGGTCCCTCAAACGCTCACTGAGCAAACAGCATCTCCTGACCGAACTCCAACAAAACCAGTCAGACACGACCATAACAATAAACTGAAACAACAAAATAACTTGATCTCCACAAAGTAAAATGAAACAATAACAGTCACCCAGAACTTGTAAATGAAACCAATCCTGAAGGATCCTTCAGGATCAGTGGATAGCGAAGGGCGCGGTCACACTGGTTAAACGTACCAAGCTCAAGCCTGTTGCAACCTTAAAGATGACCCTGATGGGCCACCACTGGAACTGACCCTGTAATCAAATGTTGTTATCATGTTCCCTCACATCCTTTTCTTCCCCCATGAAGACTTAAAACTCGAGGACACAAAATCTGGAGCTTCATTTTCTAATTCTTTGTCAGGACCTGAGGATTGGAAAGAATGATAGAGCTTTCAAAGACCATACGAGGTACGTTTGACTCCAACCTTGCCGTCCTCTCAGTCACTGGTGTGTATTTATGTCCTCCTCACAGCCGGGGGTCCCATCGCCTCGAAGCTCCAGCAGGCTCTCCTCCCTGTGGTCGACCACAGCACCTGCACCAGCAGCGACTGGTGGGGGAGTTACGTGAAGCCCAACATGATCTGCGCTGGTGGGGACATCCGCTCAGGCTGCCATGTATGAACCAACTCTTCACATGATCTACAGGTTCACTCTGCCTCCGCCTGCAGCCTTCATTCTTCACCTGTCTGTCTCTGCAGGGGGACTCAGGAGGTCCTCTGAACTGCAGGGGGAGGGACGACAGGTGGTACGTTCAGGGGGTGACCAGCTTCGTCTGGAACAAGGGATGCAACACCCTGAAGAAGCCGACGGTGTTCACTCGCACCTCCTTCTTCACTCAGTGGATCAGCGAGGTGAGTTACAAACAGACTGGAAACATTTCAGGAGAAAAGAACAAAGTTTCATCTTTTACTGGTTTTATTAAAATATAAAGAAACAAAGATGGAGGCTCAGTCTGTCCTCTGAACAATGATCTTTTGAATGGTAACTTTTCCCTTCTAGTCAAAGTGCTACAGTGGGTGTAGATTTTCAAAATAAAAGCACCATTAAACAGTCAAATAAACCCTCATGAATCAAGACCTAATAAAACATGTCTAAGAAGTGGACATGTGAATGTTTGGGGGAACTTTACCTCCTAAATGCAAATATTTTTAAGGAGATCAAAAAACATTTATTTCAAAATAAAAGAGAATTCTTACCCATGATGCCTTCAAACAGCCTGCATGTCACGTAAGTCTTACTGGTATCTTAAATGTTTTTCTTTCAGACTATGCTGCAGCACTGAAGACATCTCTAATGCCAATAAACTCACTGAATCACACACACATCGTTTCCTTTGTCAGTCAGTTTGGCTTTTATTTTGAAAGGAATGTGAACACAAATTGGTAGGTAAACAGGTCGTTTTTCTGCCATTCCCCAGCGTACTTGGATCCCTCTTGGTTATGCACACTGAATCAGGGCTTGTGCACAGATTTGATTGGTTTAACAAATTGGATCCTAATCGCTATGATTGGTTGGTTTTTCCTCAGGTTTACTCCTGCTGGAGGCAGCAGATATTTTTCACTCTATTTTAAGAACACATCATGCATTCATTGACATCAGGACATAAAGATCATTTTAACAAAGATAAAAATCTGATTACCATGTTGAATCTTAGCCTTTTTTGTGGAGTTTCTCGTGTCTTGACAGCAGGCCAGGTGAGGCCTTGAATCAAACAGGCTAAACTTACTGAACTACTGAACTGTTCTGTTCAAACTATGTCACTGAAGAAGAGTAAAACACACGAGGAGTCCAATCATCAGAAGAGACCGTTCAGCTGAATCCGAGACACTTTATTCAAAGCAAACGTATCTGAACAAAGTAAATGAGTTGAGAGCTTCTGCAGATCACTCCAAGCAACTGAAAACATGACCAACAAGTAGCATCTTTATAACCCAGAGGACAGTTATTTTCTCCTCGCTCCTGTCTCCGGATTGGTCGTCTCTGTCGAAAGACAAGTCTCCTTTAGGTTAGCTCCCTATAAGGAGGGAAGATCCTTCCTGATCGATGCAGGGGCTAAAAGTAGAGACGGATTGCTGTGGTCATACTGATTGAATTGAGCATCATTCAAAGGTGTCATCATGAGTTTGCTTATATACTTTGGTTTTAAACCTGGTTGCAACAGTTTTCCTTCCATTGACTTTATTCCAAAGTTGGTTAATGCATCTTTTTGTTATAAGGTATTGCTCCTTCAGAGTCCAGCTGGTCAGGTTTCCAAGAGCCTCAGCATTGAGGCCTGGCCAGCCTCAACAGCATCTCACTAGGGCATAGATCAGCAGATTTTTGGCTTTGTTTTTCACTCTGGGAGACAACTGCAGACTATAATGAGCATGTTGCACCTTTGAGAACTCAGCAAGCTTCACTTGTCCTTTACTGTGAAAAAAATCTTCTACAACCAACCCTGACTTTAAATTTTTAAGGTGAGTTTAATGACTGGAACACAAAGCTACTGGGACACATTTACTCTAAATGTGGACAAAACACCAAATGCATGGACTACCTTTGTATAAAATCTCTGCAGACCCTTTTTCAGCAGTTGACCACCAGGGGTCAGTGTTTGCTCTCATACATAATGAGCAGCTGTGACTGAGGACAGAGCAAGAGAGAGACAGAGAGAGAGAGAGAGAGAGAGGAGGAGGAGGAGGAGGAGGTAACATCCTTATTGACCTATATATCATGAACACACTGGGTAAAAAAAAAAGGATCTATAATTTATGATTTTAATCAAGCGGAGCTGCACAGGATGGTGTTTTATTCTCTTCATAAAAGAAAAAAAAGTGAATCATTTAAACTCATCCTGCAGGTCTGACATCAACAGCGACACATGAAAGGCTGAACTAACCATAAGAGCACAAAGATGCTCTAATCCATGAAGAGAAAAGCAGGGAGTGATTTACAACCCCAGACTGAGAAATAATGGAGAGGAGCAGCAGTGGGAGCTGGCTTTGTTTCCCTGTGGGGTGGGGTGGGGGGGGCTCCTGCAGCCTTCAGCTGCCTGGACTTCAGCCTGCTGAGTGAATAAGTGAGCTTCAGATCACAGGCCATTGGCTGGCTGCTCATTATTCAACGCTGCATTAAATCCTCGCCTGTAAATAATGTGATAACTGCTGCGTGGGGCTCAGCGTTACCCACAGGAACTGCAGGCCGCCATCTTTCTCCTTTTTTTTTTGCCTCAATTCCCTCTCCCCCCGCTCTCTCCCTCCTTTAACAGTGACTGGAGTTCATTCTGCACATGCTATGTAATTATTCCAGCCCAGTTGCTCCAGGAAAAGAGAGAGGGCTCATTCCTCAAAAGCAGAAGCCTCCAATCCACTCCCTCTCCCTCCCCCCTCCTCCCTCCTCCCTCCTCCATGCATTCAGCCTGCACGGCTCAGCTCAGGGTGCTCGGCTGCAGGAGGGAGACCACAGCATCCTTTAAAAGGCTTCACAAAAACGCAGAATCAGCAGCTTCACAGGAGAGGAAACAGGGCGGCAAATTAACACTCGTCATGTCTGCACAGACACATGGGGGGGGGGGGGCAGAAAACACCTGAAAATGCAGCTCCATCAGGCAGGATTATGGGATACTCACTGTCTATGCATCAGGCGCATGGAGCAGGATTATGTAACCTTATCTCAGAGGAGGATTTCAGGGTAGTTTTTACTGATGTGTCTCTTATAAACTTTGTTAATCGACACTTTTTTTAAAAAAAAAAAAAAGCATCATCCGATTGCATTAAATAAAGAAAGAACTTCATTTTTAGCTCTTCATTTGTTAGGATCACTAAACAGAGCAGTATCCAGATACGGACTTCACCGGTCGGCAAAATTCTGCAAGCACCAAAGGAGACATGCTTTTTATCACATTTCCACACATGCATGAAAAAAGGCCAAAAATGATATGCAAGACAGAAAAAAACGAAAAAAGCCCCTGAAAATCTAATTGATTCACTTTTATGCTTGAGTTAGTTATTTCTTTAGGTTTTAAACTAACTTCAAAGCCCAAACTACGGTGGCCCTGAGAGCTCACAGCACTGCAAGTTACGAGTTGTGGTCTTTGCAGTGCTGTGAGCTCTCAGGGCCACCGTACCAAACCCACTAAAACCTCTCTAATTTTGTTCTCCTTCACTTTATCAGAGTCAACCTTTGTAGAGACCATGTTCATTTGTTGTGCTATGGTGAAGCACAATGTCTTTTTTTTTAAGGCGAACCTACTTTTTATTTTTTAATTTTTGCTGAGTTCCATCTTCCTTTACTCTTTACTAGTGCTGTCAGACGATTAAAAAAATTAATCTAATTAATTTCCTTATTTATAATTAATTAATCTAATTAATCTCATTTTAATCTCATATCTGCTTAAAGTACCAAATTAAAGAATTTGAATTCTAGGATATTATAAAATTGTAGTGCATGACTAATCAAATGAATACACCGAGAAGTTAGGATTTGTAAATCCACATTTTCATTGGTGACTAAATAAAACCAAAGTCAGGGCAACTTGTCCAGAAAATTCTAAACTCAATCAGACAACTCAAATTACACTTTAAGTGTGTTTCATAAATCAAATTCAAAATAAGAAAAAGGTCGAGGACATCCAGCAAACCAATTAGGCCTGATGCATTATTAAAGAATGTAGTACAAATATAGATAAATAAATTCAAAAATAGAATAAGACTGAGTCTTAAATATGTTCTTCCCGTTGTCACCTGGGCTTTGTTTGGTTCGACTAGAGACGCATGTGTGAATTGAGGTGCCACTGCCATGTATGGGTCCTCCAGCTGGCCAATATCAAAATGTTTGTGTGCTATGATTAATCGCGATTAATTTTTTTAATGCATTAAATCCAGTGTGAGTTGATTTGTTGACTGGAGCGGAGCAGGACCAGAAACGCATCTGTTTGTTTCTGCTGAAAGCTGGTTACTCTAACAAATCAAGGACTTGGAGGGCTGAAGAGACACAAAAAAATAAGAGGAAGAAAAATGAGAAATTAAGATTCAATCAAAGTGAGCTCTGTGGGTGTATAACCCTTTAAATGCAGAAAGAGAAGTGATGAACCGCTCCTCTCCTCTCCTCCTCAGAGGAGGAGGAGGAGGAGGAGGAGCGCGCCTGTTTTCTTTCTGACAGTAGATTTACTCCTGCTGATGTCTCTCTCCTGTGTCCGTACGTCACCTCTCATTTGTAAACCTCCTTTACAGGAGGGTGCATCGGATCGGCCGTCATGAGCTGCTGTCATGTCTGTGCTGCAAATCCAGGCAGGCAGGCAGGTCAGCAGACAGATGGCCAAACAAACAGACCGACAATCGGTGCAGGGGATTGGATTAACACGAGGGTCTAATTGCATTTGAGAAACCAGAGAAAGAACACAAGGACAAATTAAAAGTGGCACCGAAATGATGGCTCAGTTACATAGCAACACGGGAACAAACAAGAGAACTTTGCATCACATTTCCTTTGAAGGATGTACAGGAATAAGGACTCGGATCAGGCTGAGGCTGAAAGTGAAAATAACATCCCAATACGCTGTTAACGCTTTCTCAGTGATTTCTGTAAGAGTCAAACCTCGTTCCATCATCACAGACTGATGAACCCAACGCTCACCTGTCCTTCAGGTGTCTCACCTGTCCCTCAGGTGCCTCACCTGTCCCTCAGGTGTCTCTTCATCCCTGATGATCAGTGGTCAGTTCTCTGCAGTGTTACCTGCTGCGTAAACATCATCAAACTCTGCTTCAGACCAAGGAACATGTTCTCCATTAGGGGGCGATATGGGACAAATATGTCAGCAGGTTTTTATGGCAGGATCAGGATCTGGATTTGATGTGGATCTGGATCTGAACAGGATCTGGATTTGATTGACAGGTTTTCAGATGCAGACTGTTGGACCTGCAAAAAGAGTAAAAGGAAGGAAAAAATAAAACAAAGGAAAAAGAAGGAAGGAAGGAATTCAAGGAAGGAAAGAAGGAAGAAAGGAAAATTAGAAAAGAAAGAAAGAAAGAAAGAAAGAAAGAAAGAAAGAAAGAAAGAAAGAAAGAAAGAAAGAAAGAAAGAAAGAAGGTTGGAAGATGGAAAGGAAAATAGACGGAAGGAAGAACAAAAGGATGAATGGAAGGACGGAGGTTGGGGAGGAAGGAAAGAATGAAGGATGGACAGAATGAAGGAAAGAATGGAAATATATTATTATTTTTATTATTATTATATATTATTATTCTACATTTTGAAGTGTTTTTGTCTTTTCCAGATTAAAGTTTCCTAAATTTAATCTGGTCTGTTCCCTAACTTTAATCTGGTCTCGTTTCCTAACTTTAATCTGGTCTGTTCCCTAACTTTAATCTGGTCCGTTTCCTAACTTTAATCTGGTCTTGTTTCCTAATTTTAATCTGGTCCATTTCCTAACTTTAATCTGGTCTGTTCCCTAACTTTAATCTGGTCTCGTTTCCTAACTTTAATCTGGTCTGTTCCCTAACTTTAATCTGGTGTTTCATAACTTTAATCCGGTCTGTTTCTTAACTTTAATCTGGTCTGGTTTCTTAACTTTAATCTGGTCTGTTTCCTAACTTTAATCTGGGCTCTTTCTTAACTTTAATCTGGTCTTGTTTCCTAACTGTAATCTGGTCTGTTTCCTAACTTTAATCTGGTCTGTTTCCTCACTTTAATCTGGTCTGTGTCCTAACTTTAATCTGGTCTGTTCCCTAACTTTAATCTGTTCTGTTTCCTAATTTTAATCTGGTCTGTTCCCTAACTTTAATCTGGTCTTTCTCCTAACTTTAATCTGCTCTGTTTCCTATCTTTAATCTGCTCTGTTTCCTAATTTTAATCTGGTCTTTTTCCTAACTTTAATCTGGTTTTGTGTCCCCTGATGTGTGTTTTGAACTCTCTCATTTCCTCATCCTGATTAATCTGTTGATTAAAGACGTCAGCTGTCAGAGTTGTTGAGTTTCAGCTGAATGTTCAGAGCTTCAGCTTCATTCAGGCAGACTGTGAACAGTCCGGATGGAGTTTAGTCAGACCTCACAGACAGACTCTGGTTTGGTTTGAGGCTCTGACAGAAAAAAGGTGAACGTGCACATAGTTTAGAACATTTTAGTGTCATAATTAACACACGGTAAAATGGAAGTGAAAACTGATTAACACACGTTCCATCATCCAGGATGTCCGAGTTTTCTTTCCAGCCACTAATCCTGAAGACAGATGGTGAACAGCAGCTCTCTGCACCTGTGACTTATTCCTGCTGCATTTATTTTAAACCCTACAAACCGATACTGGCACCAAAACACAGAATCTGGAGGTGCTGGGTTTTGTTTGTGGTCTATTTGAAGTCAGTAATTTATATCTCAACCCTCCTGAAGCTTTTTTTTATGAAGCTGTGACTCAGTTGTTGTCGTCAGCTCATTGTGGTACCGTCCAACGTCAAACGCATCTTTTGCTGTGTTGCTCTTTGATACACGTTTTATTGTCTTGAATCTCTGCATGAACAATGCATTGCCAACAATAATACAGAGGAGATCGGGCTAAGCTGCAAAAAAAGATCAGCTGAAGGTTTTAATTCTTAATTGTTTCACATGTTCCTGGACTGGAGAATCACTCTGAGCTGCTGTGAGGAGGCTCATGTGGAGCTGAGTGATGTGCACAGCTCACAACTTCTCAGAAATGATGCTTAACACCAGGTGTTGCCATGGATACCTCTCTCTCTCTCTCCCTCCCTCTCTGAGGGCTTTGCTCCGGCTGGACTATTTCCATGAAAGATGTTTAGAGCTCACATATTCCTTATAAAATAAGATAAGATCAGTTCCACTTTTTTAATCCTGAAGGACATTATGTTACCAGATCGCAAAATACAAAAGTTAATAAAGTTAGAATACAAAAATACAAAATGTTAGTAAGAAAGAACAAAAGATACATTAAAGCCACGAGCGGCGATGAGCGGGCCCTCGCTCCTGTGTGTCTGTCGAGGTAAGTCTCAGCTGCACATGTGTATATGAGTCCAGAGAAGAACAGTGATTTTTAATCACAGAGTAAAACGCATGACTTCCTGTTGACAGTAGGGGGCGCTGTAATTTAAGGTGAACATGTGTGTGTGTTTTGGTCGAGATCCAACACACACGAGAAACAATAAGATTCAATCCAAAAAAAACGTCAAATTTGGCGACCTCCCTTGGCCACACCCATTGAGATATAAAAATTTCTTTGATAACTTTTAATCGTCAGTGTGTGTCCAGTATGTGTCCAACAAATTTTTGAAGTTGATCAGAAAAAAACTGTGGGACTAATTTGATGAAATTTGTACCCTATAAATCGTCAAAATCAGACATTTAATTCCGATTTCAGAGCTCCCTGTTCGGAATTCACGGTGGTCATGGGAGGTTTTTTTTTTTGTTTGTTTGTTATTTTTTTTCGTTTGTAGATCTTGGTTTGATAGTTAAGCACACCAAAAATCAGGCCTGCAGCTCAAACCAGCTGGCCAGGCTGATTTTCCAGTGGCTAGAGGGCGCTGTGGAGCAGGTATCAGCTTGAAAACACTGCAGTCGTAAAATTTCGCATGGGGCTGAATTTTGTGGCTACGTACGTTCACGTATAACTCAAGCTGAAGGCATGTAATTTGGAGACAACCAAGAGTGAAACAGACGGAGGAAATGGTTCCATACTGATGAGGTTACACATGAGTTGATTAATGCATAAAACTGTTGCACATATTCAAACCAATAAATACATAAACTGTTGCACATGAGTGAAACTAAAGGAACAAGCTGCAGATAATGCACATAGCATTTTATTCCTGTTTGATATTAAGGGTGTATTATATTTTTGTCCCAGTTGAGCATCATGAATATACCAAAGCAACCACACAGTGACACAAACACTCCTCTTTCCTCTCTCTCTCTCTCTCTCTCTCTCTCTCTCTCTCTCTCTCTGTGTTAGTGTGGCTCTGTGCTCCCTAAATATCCTGGCTGGAGCCGCTGAATGCCAGCAGGTGGTGAGAGGTGTTGCTGGGAGGTGAGAGGTGCCAGCTGTCGGGCAGCGGGGGGCTCGATGGGCGCTGGCAGGTCCAGCTTCCCCCTGTGGGCTGAGTCAGGGTGAGTGACACTGAAACAGGAGCACCTCAGAGACCGGGGCAGAGGTGAGACGGTTCACGTGTTGTTCTCGGAGCCTGAGGGAATACATAATCTTAATAAGTATCAGAGGAGGAGGAGGAGGAGGAGGAGGAGGAGGAGACCACAGATGGTGCAGGGTGAACGCGTTTATTCTGGTTATTGTTTTAGAGATGGAGTGAGACCGAAAGGTGTTACTGGGATTTGATTTCAGTATCATCGCTACAATAAAGTGTTCTGAAATATTAAAAATGAGCAAATTTTCTTAAAGATAAATCTGATTACATATCAACAAAATCCCTTTTTTCACTCTTTACCTGCAGACTGCAGAGATGCGGCCTGTTCAGGTGGCCGTCCATCTCCATCTGCATCATTTCACACAGAGAGGTTTAAGCCTGATGAGAAGTCAGCCAAAGAAACAGCTTCAAAACATCCTGATGATCTTCAGGATGAAACACGCCTCGCTGAAGCAGATTTTACTTTCCTGTAACAACAAACGTTCATAAGGATCAGATCCAGGTCAGGAATCAAATCTGTCACAGTTTGAACTCAAGTCCCACGACTCCCTCCAAACATCCTCAACTCTGACTCACTTCACTCGTTAAAAAAAAAGATTCAGTTCAACCTTTTCAAGAAAGCAAAACGACACAGTCAAACTGCAGCAGAACGGAGACGGATCAGACACAGATATGGTGGAAGTCTGGTGTGACCGGAGGATTCTCTGTTTACATCATCAACCATTAACCCAAACAGAGGATGCTCCTGTTGTTTCCTCCACAGCCTGGAAAAAGACGGAAACATTTATCAGCTCCATTTGAAGGAGTCCACATCGTCGTGCTCTGTGTCCCCAGCCCTGGATATATATGTCTGAATAAGTCCCAGTTTCACTGATCTGTCCGGATACATGTGGGTCAGTGTGGCTGTTTTAACCAATAGAAATAATCTCTGATGAAAAAAGTGACACAACTGTGTCATTACGTCAAATTGCATTTTTTAATTGATCCAACTTAAAATCCTGGTTTTTGTTTTAAAGCTGTTCGGTTCAGTTTGCCTGAAAGCAAAAAACTTGGATTAAATTAAAATGTTCATCTCACTGAAATAGCATTTTCACTTCAGACCAGAGATTTCCATGTCATGTGACCCTGGTTAAGCAGATCTAAATTATTCCCATGATGCATTTCAGCCAAGTCAGTTCACACTGTATTTTATGTTACAAATTAATTTGTTTTACAAATAGTTTGTCTGACATTTTGTTTGTGAGCCACTGACTGGCTCACTGATAAATAACACTGGACAAGAATATTAATTATTTTATTATACATCTATTGTAACCATGAGTAAGACGGGTAAAGGAAAAAGTTTACATTGACTTTGGAGGTATTACTTTGTAGTGACTTGAGAAATTGACTTGACGAATCCTAAAAATATTGCTTGTAACAAAAGTAGAGTAATTTAATCAGTTTTTTCTAAAGTAAAAGTTTAACTGAGATGGAATTATAAATATTACATTTGTTCAAAATGAAAAATTAAGCTGAAACAAACAAGAACAACGTGTGGTCTTCATAGTGAATTATTTTTTTTACTTTGAGTGAATGTAGAAAAAACGATTATTTTGATTGAAACAGGATCAAATTTTAGAGTTCAACCAAACCAGAAATCTAATTTGAGAAAAACTAATAACACTAGGTGTAACAAATTAGAGTCATTTTTTTAGGTTAGTCCAACGTATCATTTTTTTCAGTGCATGAGTCAAAGTTCAGCCCTGATTTAACCGTTCAGGACCTGAATGTCTGAATGACTCATTTATAAAATGGAAAAAAAAAACAAAAAGTTGATATTTAAGAAGCTTTTTTGGCCTTCTGGTAATTAAATCTGCCAAGAGACTCATTAAGTATCACCATAAACGACGACTGATGGTCTTGGAAGCAGTTAATTGATTAATTGTTGCAGCTCTTCTTAAATACCTCAAAGGTGACTCTGAAAGTACTCGTCCTAATCTCCCCCACTTTTCTCCCTGGTTGTTGTCGTTTGATGAGTCTGAGACGGTAATTTCTCACCAGAAGAAGCTCGTGTGTGTGTGTGTGTGTGTGTGTGTGTGTGTGTGTGTGTGTGTGTGTGTGTGTGTGTGTGTGTGTGTGTTTCTCCCAGCTTTGTTTCTCCTCCTCGTCTCCACTGCGGCCTCTCTCCTCTCTGAACGGGTGTCTCTTTCCCATAATGTCTCCCCGGGGATGTTTTAGGTCTCATACATTTCCACCTCATTTACTTTGCCAGCCTGGGGACGCAGTCTGTACACTGTGTGTGTGTGTGTGTGTGTGTGTGTGTGTGTGTGTGTGGGTGAGTCAGTGGAAGTTGTGGTGGATAAATGATCCTCCTGGGGGCCGAGGAGGGTGTTAGATGTTGTGTCTGAGTGTGTTTTAGTGAAACTGTGCGTCATTGAGATCTGGCATCATCATGAAGAGTGATCACCAGAGAGAAAGAAACACTTTTACTGCGTGTGTGTGTGTGTGAGAGACAGAGAGAGAGAGCGAGAGATACAGACAGGCACAGGTCAGTCTGATAATAATGGAGGAAGAACTCAGATGTTTTATTCAGCACTGGACCAACAACAAACATTTCAAGTCATTTTAGAGTCGCAGACAAATTGGCTCCACGGTGTGAATGATTTGCTGCAGAAAAAGGTGACGCAGACCTGAGTTGTAGGTTACGAAGTCGATTCATCTGCTACAGAGAGCATATACTGTTGTCTTCCCTCAGTATTTGTGACATCCACTGTAAACACCTGCTGACAGACTCTGAGGTCTCTTCTTGAAGCGTGAGCAGCTCCTCTGAGTTCATTCTTTAATTGCTCTGAACAGACCCAGCATCGAGCAGCGAGCAGCGAGCGTACAGTTTATTTATACATGCCTTCAAAAGCGGCCTCACACGTCATTAAGCTTTGTTTTGTCACTCTTCCTGCTGCCTGGCATTGATTGCCTCTATGAATAGCTGCACTTTACTAGATGACAGACACGCAGCAGATCGCTGCAGCACAAATTCAGAGATATCTCCCCGGCTTGAAGACACACACTGTGCTCGCGCTGCAAAGAAAAGCTGTCACACTTCCTTCTCTGGAGCATGTGTGTGTGTGTGTGTGTGTGTGTGTGACACAGAGACATGATGCTGTGAAATGATTGTTATTCTTAACAAGGTGAGGCAGATGAGAGGAAAATGTGGACCTAGGCTGTTGCCATAGTGATCAGTGAACTGTAGCTGCTGCAGGGGATAGTACGTTAGAGCGGTGTAAATATATCTTTGAAAGTACAGAGCCTCCAATATTTACCTGGATTTAGTCATCGGGTTAATCAACAAAGCATCCTCCGATGTTTTAAAACAAACAAAAAAAACTAATGCAGTTCCTGAAGTGTCCACTAGAGGCTAGTGTTAAAAGTCAAGGAAACTCTACATCATTACTAGGGATGAGCGAGTACACCATTATCTGTATCCGTATCTGTACTCGTAGGAGGCGGGGCCTAAACCAGAAGTGGGCGTGGTTTGCCCGAAAATGGGCGGGGCTTAAATCCGAACATTATTTTAAGTCTGAAACTGGCAAGAATTGATTTGAAATGGCTATATTTATTTTTTATTTGAATGAAAAAAACAGCCTCAAAAGAGATTCAAACTACGGTTGTTTATCACAATAGTAATTATGATCTGTGTAAATTTAATAGGTGATTTGTGCAAACATTCAGTGGCAAAAAAATAAAAAAATATGCCTTGTTGTTCACTGTATTTTCAAAAAAACACTGTGCTCAGAATGGGCAAAGCTTTCCAACTAACTTTCTCACCAGCCAAACTAAAATCACGCAGCCAGTTAAAAAAAAAAAAAAAAAAAAAAACGTGACGCAAGGAGTTTACAGCTTTAAGCCTTCAAGTGCGTTGCATGTACGTTGCAAAACAGTTAATCAAGTAACTTTAAATATAAAAAAAGAACTAAAGAGATGCGAGACAACGAAAACCTTAAAAAAACGGTCCCGAATTGAAGCAAGAGGCACTGACCAGCGCGACACGAGCCGTTTTCAGCCCCGTCTTGTCACATGCATCGCGTATGACAGGAAATAAGTTGAAGAAGTAACTTTAAATACCAAACAAACCTCAATAGAGACGAGCGGAAGAAAACTGAGTGAGTAGTACAGAGATTAGAGCAACGTAAACTACAGTCAACTCAAGCAAGCAAGAGAAGCAGTCGCTGTCACTCGCTGCCTGTCTGTGTGTGTGTGAAAGAGGAGAGCAGGCACCTCCTCGCTGCAGCATGTGGGTGCAGGGAGGGGGGTGTGCTGTGTGTGACTGGCCAATCACAGAGCAGGAAGAGTGAAGACAGTAGTTGTTGCTACCCAATGAGGATTCTTTTAGCACGGATACGAATAATCCAAAAAAAAACTCGTGTTGTGCTTGGACTCGGCAAAAATGCATTATCCGTAACGAGTACTCGTTTGAAACGAATATCCGGCTCATCCCTTATCATCACACACCAGATGCATCCCTGGTCCATCTCTGTTGACTGCGTCCTCTTGTTGCGTGTACAGTCCGACTCGTGTCTGGACCTCCTAGAGGAGTTCCCTGGATCCCCACCTTAATGATGATCCTCTCCTGGTTCATGTTGGGCTGTAAAACCTCAAACCTGTTGACATAACTTCTGTGATGTCATGGCTTTGGTTTCTGATGCAGACTGATGGTGGTGTGTTTGTCTCTTTGTGTGCATGATTCCTGATCCTGAAGTTGAAGATTTTAAAGCAGGTCTTGGTTCAGATGAAGTTCTAAGTTATAATAGCTGTTGTTCCCTGTGGTCAGAGTCCACGGCTGAGCTGAGTTGTGTGTTTTGCATATGGTTCCTCTGCTCCTGCCGGCCTGTCTCCGTCTGACTCAGCTCCTCTCCTCCACCTTCTTCAGGCTCCTGATGTCAGAGCAGCTCTGTTATATTAATTATAATAATATAATAAACCTCGTCAGGCTGATCCACAGCGTTAATTTAAACACAGGTTTGGAACACAGTTTCCTTCTCCTGGTCATGATCGGGTGTTTTTGAATTCATCTAAATAGAGATTTTTTTCCACCACAGCTAGAATCATCCCTTCCTGTTCTGTCTTTCTGTTCATCCTTTCTTTGTTCAATTCATAACTGGGCCCTCTTCTCACAATAACTGTTGTTATTTGTGGCCTCTCAATCTTACGCCAGGTCAAACACACACACGGCACCAACAGAAGAAGAGTCAAATATTGCATGACAGTCAACAAATAACCTCTCCTCTTCTGCACAAAGGAGCTAAAAGTGTTTTGGCCCCTCACTCCTCACATTTGCAGATCAATGGAGGGCATTGAGAGGGGCTCCGAGTGAAGCCCCCCCTGGTTTGTTTACCGCCTCTGACCCAGAAAGAAAACACAAAACAAGAGCAGGAGAGAAGCGGGTGAGGGAGGTGTTGAAATAAATTATGTATAGCTGGTAGAAATGGTAAAGTCTGCCTCATGCCAGTTTGGCTCAAGTCATCGTCTCCTCTGTGTTCTCTTTCTAGCCAGTCCCTACCCATCATGCCTGTACTTCTATCACATGTACACACGGTGAGTGTGCAGCACCGGTAAGATTTTCTTTAACCAATGCTGTCACTCTGTCATTCAGCTCCTTGTATTGTTTGAACTCCCTCGCTCCTCTCTTCTTTCTCTTTTTTTCTGCTAACTGTTCATGTATTAATCATTAATCTACGGTTTGTGCCTTTTCAGATTAATCAGAACTGATATACAGAATATCCTTTATGTTGTTTAAAAACATGAACATGAACCAACGTTTCAAGCCACAGTGTCAACAGGCAAACTTCTCTCTCCTGTCAAAAAAATAACACTTTTACTACAGATTATTAGGAGCCCACCTTACTGTCAGAAGGCCCATTAGTCAGAAAATTAGTTAAGATTTAAGAATATCAACAAATATCAACCCCAAACGACTTTTCTGACTAATGGGCCTTCTGATTTTTTGACTAACAGGGCTTCTGACTTTGGGGCCTTCTGACTTTTTGACCAATGGTCCTTCAGACAAGTTGACCCTTCTGATTTTCAAACTAACATGCCTTCTGACTTGTGGACCTTCTGACTAATGGGCCTTCTGATTTTTTTACTAACAGTCCTTCTGATTTTCTGACTAACAGTCCTTCTGATTTTTTGACTAACAGTGCTTCTGACTTTGGGGCCTTCTGACTTTTTGACCAATGGTCCTTCAGACAAGTTGACCCTTCTGATTTTCAGACTAACATGCCTTCTGACTTGTGGACCTTCTGACTAATAGTCCTTCTGATTTTTTGACTAACAGTGCTTCTGACTTTGGGGCCTTCTGACTTTTTGACCAATGGTCCTTCAGACAAGTAGGCCTTCTGATTTTCAGACTAACATGCCTTCTGACTTGGAGGCCTTCTGACTAACAGGCCTTCTGATTAATAGGCCATCTCACACTGGGTCATCTAATTTTCTGACTAAGAGTTCTTCTAATTTTATGAAAAATGATCCCTCTGAATGAAGGGCCTTCTGAATTTCTGACGTACGGTCCTTCAGATTTTCAGACTAACAGGCCTTCTTACCGATCATACCAAAGTATAAAATACGACCACATTTTAATCTGCATGATGAAAATGCTTGACAATGTTATTCAGACTAAAAAACCAACCCTATAAGCCATCTTGCATGTCACCAGAGAGCCAAAGTCTGGGGCTAAAATGTGCTACTTGTGGATCAGTTGATCAATATGTCGTAAAAACTGAGGGAACCTGCTGATTGGTTAAATAATGTGACAAATTCAAAGGTATGAACCATGAGTAAAGACTCATGCCTCGTGGTATTTCCCCATGAAAGCCAAAATAACACTGGGCTGTTTGACTTGGACGTTATGTAAATTGTTCTCTCTCGTGTTCTCTGTTTGCTTGTGTTGAGTTTGTGTTTGCGCCGCCACACATTTACCCTCCTGCTTCACTCAGAGCGCAAACAAACCTGCACAGAGCCTCATCCGCCTGTCACTCCTGCCAGCCTCCCTGCTCTCTGTCTCACCTGTCTGTTTGTGTGCACTCACCTTCGCTCTGTGTGCACACATGTCAGCAGGCCTCATCATAACACAATACTAAAGCACAGGACAGCTGAGGGGGGGGTTAGTCCTGTTATGTAAGAGCTTCTTTAATCAATCTGTTTAGAAGCTGAAAGGTTACCGTCCATCCAGTGACAGCAGACCAAGCAAGTTGACCCAGACATCCCTCCCCCAGTGACATTTCCCCAGAGGCTGTACAACGCCCTCCTCTTGGGTTTACCTCTGGGTCTCCTCACACCTGGAAATCTTCCAGCTCCTTCTTGGCGTCTGAACTCTGAACTCTGACTCCGAGGCTGATCTGAGGCACCATTCAAAGTGCTTAAGCTCATGATCATAGATGAGGGTTGGAATGTAGATCAGTGAGGACATGGAAAGCTTGGCCGTCCAGTACAGCTGCTGCTTTACTGCTGACAAAGATGCTGCGCGTTTCAGTTCCACACGTTTTGGTTTTTGGTGTTTACGTCCAGTTTAGTTCCAGTAAAAGACACTTTTTTGGGCCCATTTGTATCCCAGCAGCCTTTTAGCTCTGTGTTGTTCCAATACTTTTTGATCATTTCTTATTGTTCCATTGTTTTCAGATGTTTCAGCTCTGCTCAGATATTAAATTTCAGTTTGGTTTTGCTACGAGCTTGTACTTTGACCTTAGCGAAGGATCTAAATCTTCTCTCTACAGCTGAGCGTCTTTGATTTGATTGTGTTTTCATGAAAGATTCACAGATTCTAGAATTATCAAAGAGGTGTTCAGGGTCTGATGGATCCACCTGACAGTCTGATAGTTGGACTGCAGGCTCCTCGGTCTGTCTCGGACTGTACTTGCTTCATGTGATTAACTGTACATCTTTGCCATCTTGCAGTCTCTCAGTCTACCTCTGTCCCTTCCTTACTCCCCCCTCTGCTCGCTCTCTCTCTCTCTCTCTCTCTCTCTCTCTCTCTCTCTCTGTCTCATCCTTCCCCTCCTCGGTGAGCAGCATGGTTTGCAGGCGTGTGTGTGATCTGAATTTTAACGTCTGTCTCTTGAGCAGACTCCTGGGACGTCGCTGCCCAGATTTCTTGTTTTCCCTCCCTTCGACTCCCACCCTGTTGATTTTTTTCCCCTCTCTCACTCTCTTTTTTCCTCTGTGAGCTGGCACAGCGGTCACATCGCTGAGTCCAAATTACATTCTGTTAATCACCTCGATAATTTGCACAAGCTGCTGCTGTCAAATAAAGCCTGATTTGGCTCTCATGCAAGGTGCTAATTTCATAAACGGGGATGCACGGCGTATAAGCTCCGCTCTCAGAGTTTTTGATGTGCTGTGTTAAACATTTGGTGTGTATTAGTATCATCAATGAAATTTCACTGCAGACCGAGTGCTCCTGCTGCTGTCATGGGAACAAAAAGCACAGTCTGAACTGCCGGGGGATTCGCGGCTTATGAAACCTTGAGGACTAGTTGTTCATTTTGTTCTGCTCTTAAAGGGCTTTAGTGATCACAGGTCCTCTCGGTTCAAGAGGTATTTAAAGAAAAGGTGCTGCTCTGAGGTCTCTTATTTCTGTCGGCAGCACAAAGTATGAAGAAGACTCAACTATAAAGCCTGGAATGTGGTTTAAGCTTCTTTAAGTCTCTGTAGTGGAGATAACAGCTGTTTAATTCCAGAAAGGTTAAGGCTAAATATAGAAGCTTTAGGTAAATATAACCATGATGTTTCTAGAATATTCTTCAGTCGTTTTCATGGATGGCCTTCAGTGAAACTTTGGGAGTATTTCCCCTTATTTCCAAACTTCCTCCGTCTCCTCTTTGACCGATCTTCTTAATCTGATGGTTTTTTTTTTGATAGTTTGATATGTATCTGTTCTTCTTCCCTTCACTCGTGAACAAGACCCCGAGACACTTAAACTCCTTGTCTTGGGGTAAAGACTCCGAACTACGGCCTCAGACTTATAGGTGTTGATCGTCACCCCAGCGGCTTCACACTCGGCTGGAGGTCAGCGTTCGACGAAGCCAATAGAACCACATCATCTGCAAAAAGCAGAGATGGGATCCTTAGACCCCCTGACCTGACACCCTCCACCACTTGGCTGCGCCTTTAAATCCTGATAATAACCAGAACCAGCTCTCAATTTACTGGTCAATCTATGTTCCAACCCTCACCTGTGTTCACGAGCCAAAAGATCCTGAACACGAGTGTCTGAAATGATCTTTCTCTGCAGGGTTCAGAGCTCAGACATCCAGGAGAGGCTCGGAGTAGAGCCAGTTGAGGTGGTTCAGGCATCTGGTGAGGCCTCCCAGACGCCTCCCTGGGGAGGTGTTTTGGGCATGCCCAGCTGGGAGGAGATCCCAGCGTAGACCCAGGACACGATGGAGAGATTATATCTCTTGGCTGGCCTGGGAACACCTCGGTATCCCCCCAAGAGGAGCTGGTGGAAGTGGACAGGGACAGGGACAGGGGCCACTGGTCTTCACCGATGACATTACTGTCCCAGGACCTGGACTTGGATAAGTGGTTGAAGATGGAAGATGAAGAAATGCACCTTGAAAATGTCTTGAAAAACAGAGGTAAAGAAGATAGATTCAAGTATTACCTGAGGTGAGGCAGTGAGTAAAGCATCAAACCCTGACATCAGGTAATCAGGTCCCCAGGTAATCTTAATTTGTGCTTTGGATGTTAATTTGGAGTATTGGCATTTAGTCCATTACGCAAACAAAGCGGATGAACTCACCCTCCTGCTTCTCATCGTGAGTTCTGCTCATATTTATTCAAATGAAGCTGTGAGTCATCCATATGGTTGACGTTTCCCGCCTGTTGATGCTGCAGAGGACATACACTCCTCAGTACTGACGTGGTGAATACGTAGCCCCCGGTGTGTAAATGTGTGAGGAAAAAAAAACAAACCCTGGCCTCTTCTTATTGAGATGCATCTCAGTGGAGCTCATGTTTCAGACACCTCTGCAGCTCCAACAAGCCCCACAGGCTCACAAACAGCAGAAACAGCACAAGCGTCGGCCAACACCGCTGCCCGAGGCTGCACGGACACATCATCATGTGGAACCAGATTATGGAGCATCAGTTATATGTCTTCACCGGGCTGTGAAGTGACAGAGAGATGATTTTATTCTGCTCAATGACTTCCTAACACTGGTTCTTGAGGTGGATGTGTTTCAGAGCTGTGTGTGTGGTCAGGGTCAGGGTTAGACTTGACTTGTCTTTGTATTTGCCAAACAAAGCAGGCGGATTTGATCAGTAGTCAGTAGAGAACCTGCTAATTTGAAGTGGTGGTTGCTTCATAAGATCCCTGATGAGAGTCCGCTGATGCTGCAGATTTAGATTTTTGCAGTTTCAAATCTTTTTTTTTGCTTTCAGATTTTTTTTTTCACCTTTCGGTTTTATTTTTTTGTTTCAGACTTTGGGCCCTGATCTGGCGTGGGGGGGGCTTGGCATGAAGTGAGAGGGGCGTGGAATCATGAGTGACAGCATAACAAAGAAGGCTTCGAACCTGCCTCGATTACGTTGCCTTCAGGAAACGTCAGAACCTAAAAAACTGACTCTTCACTTTCTTATACACCATATTCACGGATTGGCAGAGAAAAAACGGACACCAGTGACAAAATTACGTTTAGCGAGCTGTTCTAGACCGTTCTTCGGATCAATGGCAGTATAAGAGCTACAAACCACACCAGATTGTGCAGTTCTACAGCCACACTGTAAGAATTGACGCTTCCACAGTGAACGCACCGCTTGCGATGGCGTCCTCTCCACCGGGGCAACCTGCTGGCGGCAACATGCAGGTAAGAATTAATCGCTGATTTTGGGACAGATACTCAGATACTCTAGTTTGTAGCTCTTATACCGCCATTGATCCGAAGAATGGCCCCCTCTCACTTAATGCCAAGCCCCCCACGCCAGATCAGGACCAAAAGTCTGAAACAAAAAAATACAATCGAAAAGTGAAAAAAAAAAAATCTGAAAGTGAAAAAAAAAGATTTGAAACTGTAAAAATCTGAATCTGGAGCTAAAACATGAAATCTGCAACTGAAAAAAATAAGACCTCAAATATTAAAACATAAATGAAAGTGAAAATTGAAAATAAATATTTTATTCAAAAGAATTTAAGAATTAAATCAAAATTATATTTAAATCTGCAAAACTTTTTATATACTTATTTTTATTTTGAATGCATAGATGTATTTTTCAAAGTTCAAATTCAAAACTCAAACTTTGGGTTTTAATTTTATTTTTCAAATGATCAAAATATTTGGCCCCTGATTTAACACCATAGGAGACATGCTGCTTTGAGTTATCATCGTGGATGGTTCAAGCGGCAACCTCCGGTCTGAAAATATGAGGCAATGCGGAAGTGCTAAAGTCTGCTGTTCGTCGAGTGTCTGCTTGAGGCTCCGGAAGTACCGGAAGTCACAAACACACCAAGCCAAAAAAAGCCGTTTTCACGGCCAAAATAAGCACATTTACAGCCTGGTACAAAGAATGTCTCCTGTCTGAATCGCTAATTTCACTAACGGTACGCACTGTACGGGGGGGTGAATTTTTTTCTAAATCGGCAGTGTCCACAATATTAAGCTCGCCAGTTCGTCCAATCAGAGGCACAGCTCAGATCACGTGACTGTGGAGCGTCCTATGGTTGTTACTGTGGAGACCCACAGCACGCCTCATTTCCAATATGGCCGCGCCGACCGTTTGGCTTCAAAAGTCCGTCTCAGGAACAGACGGGTGACGTCGCGGAGACTACGTCCATTAATTATACAGTCTGTGGGATGGTTTTGGCCTCGGGATAACGGACACGTTGGGAGATTTAACCGTCTGGAAATCCAGCATCTGGGTCTCAAAGGTTTGAATCATCAGACTTGTGTCTGTGTCACTTCTGCCTCTTAAAAGTCTGATTCTGTCATCTCAGTTTCAGAGTAAAAGAATTGATCCTACCTCTGAGGGCCACTTATTACATTACTGCTCAAAGATTTGAGTGCCTCTCTCCTCTGTTGTTGGGCACCCTGTTATTAAATGTCTCTCACATTACTGCCGTCGCTCCCACCTTATTCTGTTGCATGAAATGCCTCGTCGGTGCTGCATCTTCTTAATTTAATTTCCGCCCGTCCCCGTCGTCTCAGCTTTCTTTCACCCCACCACATCCTCACCGACGTCGCTTTTTACGTCGGGGTTTCTTGTCGGCACTCCATGTTCTGATCCGCGGGGCTTTGATCTTTGTCTGTCACCGCCGTCAGACAGCGCGGCCAATTTAATTACTGGAACAATCAGAGGGAAAATTAGAGCGGGCGAGAGGTGGCTGGCGGAGGGGAGATAGCTCACTTCCACAGAGGAATCCTCGCTCTGATTCAACCACCTGACTCGTTTCCTCTCATGTTACAGTGAAAATTAAGCTCACTGTAATCCTGAATCATCCAATTATCCAATCATTACGAGCCTGAGCTACATGTTTCCTCATCTCCAAATTACAGCCTTTGTTTCTTCGTATGCTCTCACACATTATCATCATTACAAATATCACAGTCTGGGGTTTCAAAGAGCATATATGATGTTTCAGAGGTCTTTCTGTATGCTACAATTATCATGACTGTTTTATTTTATTTCGCAGCAGCATGTGTGTGCTGTAGTAATTGGGTGAAATCTAATTACCTAACTGCTAAACTCTGCAAAACTTGATTCTCTTTTGAACAGTTTTTGCCTCCTTCTACTTCAGAACATCTCATCCCAGGAGGACGTTGAATTTATCCAAAATCGATCCTCTTCAAACCTCTTGTTTATCAAAAAAACCAGCAAGTTAACAT
The DNA here is from genome assembly GCA_030710495.1 of Labroides dimidiatus. Lineage (NCBI taxonomy): Eukaryota > Metazoa > Chordata > Actinopteri > Labriformes > Labridae > Labroides > Labroides dimidiatus. The sequence goes on along the minus strand of CM061146.1, from coordinate 2,945,170 downwards.
GCATCACCTGACATTTCCACCGTCTGCTTCAGTGGTCTGAGTGTGCAGCCTGAAGGCCACGGTGGTGTCTCTTTTCACATGAAGTGGCTTTAGTGACACCAGAAGAAAAGGTTGTGGATTTACAGCCTGGCTGCTCGGAGCTCAGAGGTCACACTCCACCTGCGACCAGCCACGACTCTTCAGGAGAGTTTCATGTTGATGTTACAGCTCCGTATCCTTACTCCTGACCAGAGCTGTCACATGGCAGCAACTCAGTACATTCAGACATGTAGATGTGGTGAAGACGAGCAGATGAAGTTCAAACTGAGCATCGAAATGGAGAAGAAAGGTGATTTAAAGTCTGTGTAAAGCAAAATCAGCCGTTTTCTTCTGAACACATGGTCCCAAAAAGAGAAATGACAACACGTCCAACCTTGAAGCAGATGGGCTACAGCAGCAGCAGACTGCACCGGGTGCCACTCCTGTCAGCTAAGAACAGGAAACTGAGGCTACAGTCCACACAGACTCACCAAAACTGGACTAAAGAAGACTAAAAAACCTCTCCTGGTCTGATGAGTCTGGATTTCTGCTCCACATTCAGATGATGGACTCAGGATTTGGAGTCAACAACATGAAAGACTGGATCCATCCTGCCTTGGATCACTACTTATGCTGCTGGTGGTCTAATGGTGTGGGGGAGATTTTCTTGGCTCACTTTGGACCCCTTAGTCCCACCTGAGCCTGGTTTAAAGTCCACAGCCTACCTGAGTCTTGTTGCTGACCATGTCCATCCCTTGATGAGCACAGTGGACCCATCTTCTGGTGTCACAAATCATCTCAAACTGCTTTCTTGGACGTGATGATGAGTTCCCTGGACTCCAGCGGCCTCCTGAGACACCAGATCTCAGTCCAGTAGAGCTCCTTTGGGATGTGGTGGAACGATTCTCATGATGGATGTTCAGACCACAGACCGGTAGCAGCTGAGTGATGATGTCATGCAAATATGGAGACGAATCCCTGAGAAAACAAAAACCTGTGTGGCTATTTCCCTGAACCAGTGCGTACCAGTTCAGACCTGTTTAATGATCTGATTTCCAGTTTTAGAAGCAGAGTCCTTGACTGTGATAGTGAGGACTGAGGACTCCATCAATCAAACCATGAGGACTGAAGACAGCTCTGCCTGTATTGACGTGAAGGAGGAAGGGGACATCAATCGAGCACTCGTGGACTGAACGGACCATTAATCTCAGCCGGGGGGCCAAGGGCAGAGATCACCATGGCAACTCTAACTGAAATAAATAGGTGTGTTTAACATCCGTGACCTCTTGAACCTGAACACACACTCTGCTGGACTCAGAGTCAGGTGTATGTTTGGTACCTGGTGTGTGTTCTCTTCAGCCCATCACAGAGAGAAATGGGATGCAGCCCTCACAGCGGGGTACACACGTAACTGTTTTCTAAATCTGAAGCAGTTTTATCTGCGAGAGACCCCAAACATAAAGAAAACAAGAATCCTGTTGTATGTGGTGTGCTCAGAACATGGCTCACCACACACACACACACACACACACACACACACACACACACACTCCTGATCTCCACCTATTATGACTATAAAGCCAAGGAAAATGCAGTGTGTACTAGTGTTGTGCTACCCGAGACCGGTCTCGAGACCAGATTTTGAAGGTCTTGGTCTTGTCCTGAACTCGAGACGCGTTCTGGTTGCGTTCTGGTCTCGGGCAAGTCTTGGTCTCGGATAGTGTGGTCTTGAGCACAACACTAGTGTGTACTACTTCTTAGGTAAATACAAGCAGTGGCGGACGGTTGAAATACCGCTTTGGGGTGAAAGTTAGAGATTAAAGCCATTACTGATTCAACACCAGCTGGAGCAAGATTAGCAACAAGCTACATATTAGCTTACCTCGTATCTCCATGGCACTGGCAGTTTCTTGCCAACTCTTGTCTTTGTTGTTTCGGTTGTGGTACAGAGACGTTGAAAAGATATTCTTAGGCTTCCCGCAGCTCAACGAGCTGGTCCTCCATTTCTGAAGTCCACCGAACTTTCCGTGTCAGGTCAGCCATGCTTGATTTGTTTACGTCTGCTTCCTCACTCACGGTGACGTGACTCAAGAGTCGTCGGCTTTCCCCACACACAACAAGATTTTTGGTCGTAAATATTGATTAAGTTTAATATTCACGGTTGTCGGCTCCAGCTCGTTTCAAACACAATTATCGGGACAAATTCACTCTTAACACACCTCAGACCACAGGATAATTTTATAAGATAATCTTAGAAGACTTAAGCTAATCAGGTGTTGTCTGCCATTGGTTGGGAAGGAGGAAAATTTGGACAAAAACAGCCCGACAATCGTTGTGTATGTACCCTCCTTAATTGGTTCAACTGCAGCTTCATGTATATCAGCCCACCCATTCAGCTGTGACAGATTCCCCTGGAGGGTGATAAGAAAGCAGAAAACTGTTGTTGTGAAGTAAATAACAGGAAAGTTTTCTGCTGGGAAAGGGAGATAAGCAGCCATATTTATATTTTTATATTCCTGCTGCACTGACGGGCTCAGACATGATGTGACAGTCTGTCCACCAACGGCTTACACTGGAGGCTAAAAGGACTGAGAGTAATGAACAGCACGTTTAACACTTTTGAGCATATTTACAGATACTGGAAACCCCATCAATCCTACGTCTGCTCCTGGTGTTTAATATTTGATGTTTGATATTTACAGTTTCAGAAGAGGGAGGCTGTGACTCCGTCAGAAGCTGTGAGATGTCCATATTGACTTGAAGACTTGAGGCTGCGTCTCAAAGCTCTTCCTCCACTTGTTTCTTAGTCCGTCCCACCAGAGATGAAGGAAATGAAGAGAGGAGAGAGGTTTTTAACCTGTTTAACAAAAACTTTCACATGAAGAAAACCTGCGCCAGTTCACACTTGACATGTTCCTGCAGGAATCACACCCGTGACAACGTACCTGCACGATCATTAATCAGTATGTTAAACTCACCTGGCCCTCCCGTCCCTTCTCCTTTCTGTTGGTGTCCTTATAGAAAGGATGTGTTGTGTCGTATAAAATTAAAAGGTTTTCCTTCTCCAAGTAATTCTTTTCCACGTCCATGGCGTTTGATTTCCTCTGGGTCTGACCCGCTGATGACTCCTGACCCTGTGCCAGTGTTGTAGTTTTGATATACGAGGATAATCTTATAATCGGCAGCCAGAACATGGAGCTTTATTTTGAAATGACTGGATACTCTGTACCTGTTTGGTACGATCTGCTCTGTGGAGATTGACACGTCTCTGCAGCGTACTCCGGCAAAAATAGACCCGCAGCGGCACGGGCAGTGTGAATGCACTGATTGACTTGAAGTACAGCGTAGACCGCGCCGCTCACGGACCGCGCCGCTCACGGACCACGGCGCTCACGGACCACAGCGCTCACGGACCGCGTGGCTCACGGAGTATGTGTGAATCGGGGTAAGAGTTGAGAACTGTTGATCTGAGACACTGATGAACCCTCTGAAGGGCAATGAAACAAATCTAACTCTAAGCTGCTGCAAAGGTGTGAAATCAAGTCGTTAAACCACCAAATTTGTTTTTCGCACATGCATATTCACACACACACACACACACACACAAACAGTTCTCCTCCCACTTGTAGGGCCTCTTCTCACCCACAGTGAAGAGAGAAGAAGAATCTGTAGTGTTCTCACCCCTCCTCTGCCCTGGATTGATTTTATGTAGTGTTCCAAGAGGAGAGCAGGATAATGAGATCACAGCATGCATTTTTCATGGACAGGATGAAAGCGATACAGACACGGCACAGAATCTACATTTCAAATAAACTGCAGCCCACGTCTCCCCTTAAAAAAAAAAAGAAGGAAAAAAAAAACAATCTTTGCTTCAGAAAAAAAAGGAACTCATCCCTCAGTGTTCAGCCTGTGAGGAGGAGACAATAACCTTTACAAACAGCAGGACAAATGGTAACAGGAAGTGTTTGAGGAAACCAGGACGTGGTTGAGGATCATTATTTTACAGGCTCTGGATTTTAAATGATGTTATTTGTAAAGCAGACGACAGGAAGGGAAAACAGAGAGAGAGCTGCGCCTGGCAGGGAGTTAAAACATCTGATGGTGTGTTTTTTTTAAACTCACACTTTAACTGTGTGTACGCAACTAAATCAGCTCTGTCCGCTGTGCAAATTAAGACCCTCAGTCCTCCTCAGAAAATAAAGCACAAAAACCCTTCAAGAGTCAATTTATTTGTGGTAAACAGAAACCACTGAATGCCTGTAAAGAATCAAACCTGTACGAGGCTGCAGAGCTTTTAGATTTAGCTTTAAAGTTGATATTTTCACAACAGTGTGAATAGGAGTTGAGTCGTTTTTTGGTGACCTCCCCTAGTGGCTGTTTTAGGAACTGCAGCTTCTGGCAATTTTTGCAGTGGTGAAATTTTCCACCCTGGAGGTTGGTGCTTGAATCTAACTTGACAGCTGTCATCTGCAGGCAGCCTGAAAATAGACTTGCAGCCATTTCCTGTAGCTGTGACAGTGCGAGGGGAGACAGCTGAATAACAGTCATTACACTCTGATAAAGGCTGTAATTTCATTGCAGGAGGCAGGAACAGTGTTCGAGTGTGTGAGTGTGTGTATGTTAGTGTGTGTGTGTGTGGTGAGATCAGCCTACAGGACTTCACCATGCAGATGTCTTTATGTAAAGGCACGTTTGGATGCTCATGACTCACACTCAGCTCAGTAATGTTCCAGCTGTACTCAGTGATGTGCTCTTTCAAATGTCAGTGTGAGGTTCAGGAAATGTTTTCGGATATGAAAAAGTTGGTTATTTTTTTTTTTTTTTCAGTTTGATTTTGAGACTAGCAAGATGTTTCATCCTTGACGTGACTTTAGAGCAAATAAACACAGCAAAACAAAATGTTTATATCAAAAATTCCCGTGCTCTTACTTTGAAGGGGATTTTATAGTGGCGTTTGTCTATTCACACTCCAGAACAGAAGGTGGCGATAATGCTAAGTGACATTGTTCATTTCACAGAGTAGAGGCAGGCCAACAAACTTAGTTTGTTAATTATGGGAAATAAAAACAGAGAAATGCAAGTTTGATCAGATCACTGCAGAATAACTGCTGCATGTGGGTTGGAAAGAACATTATCACAAACAGATTAGCCTTTAAGCTGAATTTTTTTATCTTGTGTTTTGGCCTTCGGCCTGTGCTTGATCTCTCTCCTGTTTATCTTTCTTCTTCTCTTCTGTCCTTTTTCTGTCTGTCAGTTCAGCTCCAGTCTCCACCATCTCTACTAAATTAATCACAGAAATCGTTTCCAGCAGAGACAAACTCAGATCTCTCTTCTCTCTGCTAAACTCCATCAGCCGGTGTGGTGTTGTCATGGAGACTTCAACGTGACAGCTGGTGCTTTGAGATGTATCGGACAAGTTAGCATTGGAGAATCCTTATGTCCTGCTCATGACCAAGCAGAGCTAACATTAGCCCATGTTTTAGCCTTTAGCTCTTGGCTTAGCTAGTGTTTTAGTCTTCAGCTTTTGTTTGAGACTTCAGCCGGTGTTTTAGCCTTTAGCTTGTGTTTTGGCCTTTAGCTTGTTTTAGCCTTTAGCTCATGTTTTAGCCTTTAGCCCGTGATGTAGCCTCTGCCTGGTTTTTTAGCCTTTAGCTTGTATTTCACCTTTAGCCTGTTTTAGCCTTTAGCTCATGTTTTAGCCTTTAGCCCGTGCTCTCTCTCTCTCTCTCTCTCCTGTTTATCTTTCTTCTTCTCTTCCGTCCTTTTTTCTCTCTACTAAACTCCATCAGCCGGTGTGGTGTTGTCATGGAGACTTCAACGTGACAGCTGGTGCTTTGAGATGTATCCGACAAGCTAGCATTGGAGAATCCTTATGTCCTGCACATGACCAAGAAGAGCTCACATTAGCCCATGTTTTAGCCTTTAGCTCTTGGCTTAGCTAATGTTTTAGTCTTCAGCTTTTGTTTGAGGCTTCAGCCGGTGTTTCAGCCTTTAGCTTGTGTTTTAGCCTTTAGCTCATGTTTTAGCCTTTAGCCCGTGATGTAGCCTCTGCCTGGTTTTTTAGCCTTTAGCTTGTATTTCACCTTTAGCCTGTTTTAGCCTTTAGCTCATGTTTTAGCCTTTAGCTCATGTTTTAGCCTTTAGCCTGTGCTCTCTCTCTCTCTCTCTCTCTCTCTCCTGTTTATCTTTCTTCTTCTCTTCTCTCCTTTTTCTGTCCGTCAGTTCAGCTCCAGTTGTGGATTAGGATCAGGCAGATATCTAGAAGAGAGACTTTTTTTCGAGACCACTCATAAAGTCCTCACAGGGACTTGAAATAAATATGATGAGTTGGAAATTTTCCTTGCGGCTCGTCATTGAGAGGTGATGGTGAGTCCTGAATCCAGACTGGTTGAGAACCACTGCCATTAACGGATCTGTGCTCTCGTAGGAAAGCCCCACCTGACTGTAGATACTGAGAAGATCACTTATATTGTTCACCTCCAGCTTGTTGCTGATTGGCTGTCATTTAACTCCATTTGACAATCTACAGAGCACACGTTTGGCTGTCTGGATTCCCTACACAACAGAATATCTCTTAAATATTGAAATTTCACATCAGTGTTGCCACTGAACAGATAAGGGGGGAAATAGTCACTGTTAGTATACCACAGTACATGGGAAAACCTCCTGATTGGTCCGTACCAAAGAGGACGACCAGCTCACCAGCAAACAAACATTTCCATCTATAGTCCGGCTAAAAAAGTGAAGTGGTATTAAGGTTTGGAAAATGATTTTTGTGTTCTCTTTGACTGGAATGTGCAAGTTTCATGCAATTCATCAGACGCTGAGGGGGATAACTCCCAACATCACTTAAATTACTATTTTAGAGGAGACTGTGGTCTGAGTTTATGATTCCTTTGAGGTTTATTCCCCACCACGGCTCCATGGACTGGAACAATCTCTGCCACTTCTCATTTTCTCTGGGTTTATTTCTGCAGAAGGCTTCATATCCTGCTGACATGCATCCTGATTGACTGACGGTTCATGCGTCGCATTTTCAGTCTGACGGAGAAAGCACTCACTTTAAAGAGCCGGGGGGTTGTGACAGTGTTAAAAAAATACTGATTATAACCTCCATGCTCCGAGAAATGTCTCTAAAATACTGAATGTTTTGTTGATGAGAGAAAGATTTGGTCAGATCACGTCTTGGCAGCATGTTCGCTCAGATCTTCGTGTTGCGAGCGCATCATTTAACTCCTGTTCCAAGCTCTCCTCCGTCTGCTGGATGCCTCGATCACACATCCTGCAGTAACTATCTGTCACAACACATTTGTGCTTAAAACCACCGAACTGTCATCCTGGGCGTTTCGTGTCTCCTCAGTACCCCGTGAAGTGATCGTACAGGAGCTCACTGCTCAAAAAGGCGAGGTCAGAATCATCACAGGAAGAAGGAGACGTGTAATGAAGTGTCAGGTGATATCACAGGTGTTTTTATAGAAAGAGAAGTAACAGGCAGTGAGGGAACAGACGAGAAGAAATGAAGAGACTGACACGTCACTAAAGCCCCATTTCCACCAAGCGGTCCAGTACGGATCAGTACAGTTTACTACGTGCTGGATTTCCACAGCCATCCGTGTCCTTCCTGGTGGGCGGAGTGTAAGCCAGATGCCGATAGCAGCATCAGCTACGTAATAGTGTGACGGTGTGACAGAGCCACATTAGAAAATAAGTGTCAAAAGAAACGAAAAAAAGTCAGAGGGAGAAAGTGATTTGAATCAATACTGTGATAAAAAAAAAAAAAGTTAAATTTTGTTTGCTGTAATGAGCTGAAATCAAACTAAATTAAAACTTACCGCTGTCAAGCAGGAAGTGACGACTTTTTTCCACCAATCAACGGACTGCAGTGTTTCTAGCTCCACCCTCTGGGGGTCGGATTGGTATGTCTGGCACCCCAACAGAAGGGGACCAAAAAGTGGGACGGAAGGGTTCGGTTATCTGGGGACCTGTCCTGATTTTTGTCCTTTCACCTTCCTTTCTGTGTTTGTTTTTCCGTGTTCCAAACTTTCTGCTTGTTTTTCCCTCACTGAGGAAGACGACAGGAAGTGTGTAATCGGAAACTGTCAAGGTTAAAAAACAATCACACTGGTCAAGTTATAAAAACCTTTGCACTGGAAAAACAGGCTGTTCTTGTCATTTAAGGGCATACGTATCATCATCATCAACGTCAAGTACCATCAAGAAATACAGAAAGAGAGAGAGAGACAGAGAGACAGTCCAGAACTAGTCTGACAGAGGAAGGAAGACTAACATTTCAAACTCTGGAAATAGAGAGAGGGAGAGAGAGAGAGAGAGATTTGTACCCAGAACAACTACCGAACTACACAAGTTTGTGACATGGCCGAGTCAGAAATCGTCAAAGTGTCAAAGAAGACCGTCACCAGAGCCCTGATGTCCCAGAAATGGACTGCTGTGGAGGATGCAGGCCAAGAAAAAGGAGTTAAACAAGGTGTTGGAAGTATGCTGTGGGGATCCTTCTGGGCCCAGTCTGGAACTGGAAATCTTCTCAAATTTGAAGGTTGAATCCTGAAGAAAGAAAGAAAGATAAATGAAGATTTAGAAAGAAAACCTCAAGAAGGGTCTGTTCGTGGTTTTGTCCTCTAACATGACAATGAGCCAAAACATACGGGGCTCATGGTGAAGAACTAGCTCTAGAACTCCAAAGTGAACCTTGTTGGCTGGCCTGCACAGAGCCCTGACTTGAATCCCACTGAAAATCTGTAAAGGGGGTTGGGACTGAGGATAAGGGTCCATGCCAGAACAACATCAAATCTGCAGGAAGTTGAAAGATTCGCCACTGAAGAACGGGCAGGGATTCCTCAGGAGCGTTTTCCAAAGTGCAGTGCAGTCATGCTTTATTGGTACTGATAGTAAACGTAATTTTAAGATATTGATAATCAATAAATCTTTATCTGTTGAACAGTGACAGAGGACTGACGGAGGGTGAGGAGCCGTGCTGTCAGGGAGATAAACGCTCGCAGGGACAAACGATGTGAATGTTCAGGAATGTAAATATAACACACCTCCCTCCCGCTCCTCCCGCAGCTCCTCCTCATCCTGCTGTAGCTCGACCGGTGATGAAAATCACCATGGCAACAGAGTTTCTTACCTGAAAGCAAGGATGTGGAGAAACTGGGAGAGGAGGAGGAGGAGGAGTGAAGGGGAGAGAGAGAGGTTAGAAGGAGGAATGGAGCTGCTCATAAAGTACCATGATTTATGGAGGTCTGAGAGGAGAGCATTTACAGCATGTCCAGTCTACACACACACACACACACACACACACACACACACACACACACACACAAAGAAGAGAGAGAAGAAGATGAGGCTTTAAAATCAGGCTAATGTTCAGAGAGCAGGTTCATTTTCCATTTTTGCTGCTTGTTTTGCATCTTCCTGTTTTTTTACACTCTTTGAAAAATAAAACATAATATTGTTTTTCTTTTAAAGGCTCTGTGAGGAAGATCTGTCTGAAGTGGATCACAGCGACACCTTCAGGCTGGAATCATGCACACACTGTGGTGATGACATGACTCTTAACAAGGCGTGTGTTTGTTATGGAGATGAATGGAGATCAGATCTTCTTTTTAACACTACTTTTCTTTGTTGAAGACGACTTTTTTCTGGATACAACGTGAGGAGGTAAGGTATTTATCAACAGTTACACAGAGCTGCTGTTTGAAACGTGACAACAAGTAAACTTTGTCAGTTTGTTCTGGAGTTTAATGGCTGGATATATTTTGTGCTAATTACAGATGGTGGCTTTGAGATGTATCCGACAAGCTAGCACTGGAGAATCCTTATGTCCTGCTCATCACCAAGCAGGGCTAACATTAGCCCATGTTTTAGCCTTTAGCTCTTGGCTTAGCTAGTGTTTTAGTCTTCAGCTTTTGTTTGAGGCTTCAGCCGGTGTTTCAGCCTTAAGCTAGTGTTTTAGCCTTTAGCTTGTGTTTTTGGCCTTTAGCCTGTTTTAGCCTTTAGCTCGTGTTTTAGCCTTTAGCCCGTGGTGTAGCCTTTGGCTAGTGTTTTAGCCTTTAGCTTGTGTTTTGGCCTTCAGCTTGTTTTAGCCTTTAGCTCGTGTTTTAGCCTTTAGCCCGTGGTGTAGCCTTTGGCTAGTGTTTTAGCCTTTAGCTTGTGTTTTGGCCTTCAGCTTGTTTTAGCCTTTAGCTTGTGTTTTAGCCTTTAGCCTGTGCTCTCTCTCTCTCCTGTTTATCTTTCTTCTTCTCTTCTGTCCTTTTTCTGTCTGTCAGTTCAGCTCCAGTCTCCACCATCTCTACTAAATTAATCACTGAAATCGTTTCCAGCAGAGATAAACTCAGATCTCTCTTCTCTCTACTAAACTTCATCAGTCAGTGTGGTGTTGTCATGGAGACTTCAACGTGCTGTAAATCAATCCGATCCTGTCCGACCTGATCAGGAAGCTGAGAAACATCATTTATCAATAACCTATATTGGTGCTGATAATCTGATTTGAAGTTGTGGATTAGGATCAGGCAGATATCTAGAAGAGAGACTTTTGCAGGATCACTCAGGAAGTCCTCACAGGAACTTTAAATGTGACTTAGGTTTTGATCAAGTAGGATAAAGAAGGAAGTTTTGAACCACTAAGTTTGGGCTGAACTGAAAAGCCTGAATCGTCAGTGATCATTTCCAGAATCACATAATGTCATCAAACAAGAGGTGATGAGCCCTGAGTTAGACCAAAGAATGTAAACAGACTTTAGTCGCAGTATCAGTCTAATTAAGGCCTCCCCTGACAAATGTTTGATTTAAAGAGTAAATTCAATCAGTTTATCCCTAAAAAACCTCCTCTCATCCTCTCATCCTCTCACCTTTCTCTGTTCTCGTCCTCTCTGCTGAGTGAATCATCCTCTTCAGCCACACTTTCCAGCAGATCAATGGAGATCTCCACATGGGTCCTCACAAACCACCCCGCTCTTCCTCCTCGCTCTGCCATCGCCATGGTGACTCTAGTGAGCGGCCTTTCCACATGTCTGGACCTGTCAAAGACACGCAACACACACATGGACACACACTGGCACTTCTTCAATTAAGGAGACAAAGAAACAGATCTTTCTTCCTGTACAATCGACTCATTGACTCATCCACATCTCTGCGGTTCAACCTTCATTTTCTCAGCGCTCTGAAGGGTCCCATGCTGCAGGCAGCGTTAGATTTCCCCAGTGCCTGCTGGGTAACAGCTTTCAGAGAAGTTCGCACACTGACAGTGAAGTCCAGAGGGAGATGAGGGAGCAGGGTGAGTGCACACCGAGAGAGGCGGAGAAGTAGCTGTTTGCAGCCTCTTGAACTCTGAACACTGTCAACATATACCGTAAAATCTGGAATATGAGACGCTCTTTTAAGATGTTTTTATTCATGTTTAAAGTGGCAGGCATCCACTCATCATTATATAACTATAAAACAAAGAAAGTTACAGTATTTCTCAAGAGCACGCTGCTTCACCCAAGAATTTGCACCCATTCGTTGCAGCATTTTACACTTTCCTGCACAAATTGTCGAATCTTCGCCTTTTTTCGTGGAGCTTCTCGTGTCTTGACGGCAGGCCAGGTGAGGCCTTGAATCCTACAGGCTAAACTTACTGAACTACTGAACTGTTCTGTTAAAACTATGTCACTCAAGAAGAGTAAAACACACGAGGAGTCCAATCATCAGAAGAGACCGTTCAGCTGAATCTGAGATACTTTATTCAAAGCAAACGTATCTGAACAAAGTAAATGAGTTGTGAGCTCTGCAGATCACCCCAAGCAACTGAAAACATTAGCCCATGTTTTAGCCTTTAGCTCTTGGCTTAGCTAGTGTTTTAGCCTTCAGCTTTTGTTTGAGGCTTCAGCCGGTGTTTCAGCCTTAAGCTAATGTTTTAGCCTTTAGCTTGTATTTTTCCTTTAGCCTGTTTTAGCCTTTAGCTCGTGTTTTAGCCTTTAGCTTTTGTTTCTGGCCTTTAGCTTGTTTTAGCCTTTAGCTCATGTTTTAGCCTTTAGCCTGTGGTGTAACTGAAAACATGACCAACAAGTAGCATTTTTATAACCCAGAGGACGGTTATTTTCTCCTCGCTCCTGTCTCCGGATTGGTCGTCTCTGTCGAAAGACAAGTCTCCTTTAGGTTAGCTCCCTATAAGGAGGGAAGATCCTTCCTGATCGATGCAGGGGCTAAAAGTAGAGACGGATTGCTGTGGTCATACTGATTGAATTGAGCATTATTCAAAGGTGTCATCATGAGTTTGCTTATATACTTTGGTTTTGAAGCTGGTTGCAACAGTTTTCCTTCATTGACTTTGTTCCCATGTTGGTTAATGCATCTTTTTGTTATAAGGTATTGCTCCTTCAGAGTCCAGCTGGTCATTTAGGTAGGTCAAGTTTCCAAGAGCCCCAGCATCGAGGCCTGGCCAGCCTCAACGGCGTCTCGCTAGGGCAAAGATCAGCAGATTTATGGCTTTGTTCTTCACTCTGAGAGACAACTGCAGACTATAACGGGCATGTTGCACCTTTGAGAACTCAGCAAGCTTCACTCGTCCTTTTTCTGTGAAAAAATCTTCTACAAAATAATGCAACCAAACCAACTGGGCAGCACTTTTAAACATCTTCTCTTTTCCATTTCGTCATCTTCTTGCATCCAAAGAGATCAGTGGTTTAATCCAGTCATTCCCAAAGCAGGGGTCAGGATCCATTTGGAGGTTGTGAAAAGCCTTTCAAATCAAAAACTGTTAACAACTGTATATTTCATCCCTTATTATTGAAATACAAACAAAAAATAAAGGTTAAATTTGATATAAAATCATTCTCTGAAAAACAACTGAATTTTTAGAAGGAATATTGTGCAAGTTGGTGAAAACTTATAGAAATAGTGGACGGTCCAAACAATGCTCCATGCCACCTCATCATGAGCACTCTGCGGTTAATTCGCCTCCTGACCTTGTTTTTGGAGAAATCTTGCAAGACTGGTTTTTAGGCTACTGAGAAGGAGACACACCAAGCCCAAACATGACAGCCTGATGTGTGTGTGTGTGTGTGTGTGTGTGTGTGTTGGAGCAAAAACGTGTTGTGACAACTAGTTACTCAGAGTTATTTGACCCATGGAGACAGAGGAGAGCATCTAACACGAGTTAACAGATGCATTTACAGCATGAACACGCTGCTGAGACGTGATCCGACCCAACAGAGACTCCATTTCTCTTCAACAGAGAGGAAGAAGCTGTGACAAACGGAGGTAAACATTAAGAGTCCAAAGACAATTTCTCCTCGTTGTAAATGAAACATTTATCTTTTCTGCTCCCTAAGAGGAGCCAGCACTGTGAGAAACGGTGCAGAGGAGAACATTTCTCAGCGTCGTCATGTAGTTTATGTGTCTCTGTGTGAGGTCGCAGAGATTTCCTCTCTCTCTCAGTCGACTGTCACAGACACTCAGCGATTAAAAGTGACTATTTCCCCCCGTCAGAATGAAAATTCATGAACCGTCAGTCAATCAGGATACATGTCGGCAGGATATCAGCCCCCATGCAGAAATAAACCCAGAGAGAAATGAGGAGCTGCAGAGATTGCTCAGACCACAGTCTCCTCTGAAGCAGTTATATCAGGAGATGTGGAATCTATCAAACTGGTATCAACACAGGAATCCACTCATTCCAGAGAAACAGTCGATAAAAAACAGACATCCCCAGAATTCAAGAGTCTTTCCACGTATCGAGTGACGCCTGTGAGCGTGCTCAAGCAGATGACTCACCCTCCTCAAACAGGGGGGTCGATTTAAAGCCCTTATGAGGAATTTTAGGTTTGTGTTGATTTTGGTGCCCCCTGTGGACAAAGCAGGAAGTTTTCTTCACTATGCTGATCTTGTAGCGCTTCTAATGTTAGTCCAGTCTGTATGCAGAGTTTGCATATTTCAGGGGCAGTTTTGGAGTTTAGCATTTTGCAGGATCCGTGGCATCATCGCCTAAACTGCATTATCAGCCATTTGCATGTAACTGTCATGGACGCTGTAGGAGAAAGGAATAACGATGTAGGAAAGACAGAAAGCGTGTAAAATTCCAATGAAGTTGGGACGTTGTGTACAAAAGGGTATAAAAGGAGCATCCCTGAAAGGCTCAGTCATCCACAAGCAAGGATGGGGCGAGGTTCACTGCTTTGTGAACAACTGCGTGAGCAAATAGTCCAACAGTTTAAGAACAATGTTTCTCAATGTCAAAGAATTGATGGATTTGATCATCTACAGTCCATAATATCATCAAAAGATTCAGAGAATCTGGAGAAATCTCTGCATGTAAGCAGCAAGGCTGAAAACCAACACTGAATGCCCGTGACCTTTGACCCCTCAGGCAGCACTGCATTAAAAACAAACATCATTGTGTAAAGGATATTACCACATGGGCTCAGGAAGACTTCAGAAAACCATTGTCAGTTAACACAGTTCATCACTACATCTACAAGTGACAGTTCAAACTCTACCATGCAAAGACAAAGACATATATCAACAACACCCAGAAACACCGCCGGCTTCTCTGGACCCGAGCTCATCTGAGATGGACTGACGCAAAGTGGAAAAGTCTGCTGTGGTCTGACGAGTCCACATTTCAAACTGTTTTTGGAAATCATGGACGTGGTGTCCTCCAGGCCAAAGAGGAAAAGGACAATCTGGATCGTTCTCAGGTCAAAGTCTCAAAGCCAGCATCTGTGATGGTATGGGGGTGTGTTAGTGCCCATGGCATGGCTAACTGGACCATCTGTGAAGGCTCCATTAATGCTGAAAGGTACATACAGGTTTTGGAGCAACATATGCTGCCATCCAAGCCACGTCTTTTTCAGGGACGTCCCTGCTTATTTCAGCAAGACAATGACAAGACACATTCTGCACCTGTTACAACAGCGTGGCTTCGTAGTAGAAGAGTGCAGGTACTAGACTGCAGTCTAGACCTGTTTCCCACTGAAAATGTGTGGAGCATTTTGAAGCACGAAATACAACAACAGAGACCTGCAGCCTGTGGGCAGCTGTGTCTTAATATGATAAGCTGCTAAATACCTCCCCAGTGGTGCATGGAGTGTGACTGTGCCAGAGTGTCTTAAAGCAGGGTCACAGGCTTCAGAAGAGCCACTGTGTTGATTTAAGTGTCTGTGTTAACACAACATGTTGTACTAATGATTTAAAGGGCTAAACACCAAATCGATGAGTGTTTCTTTTTCTCTCTCTTTCACAATCTTTACAATCTTTGCTGCAGCCAAGAGCTTGGAAACTTTTTTTCATTTTGACCCTGCCTTTTGAAAAATCTGTGCTGTCTTACAAAACATTTGGACTGTGCTCAGGCTACTTCTATAAAACTAAAGACGAGATTAAAATGATGAAATGTTGCAGAAAAAAAGAAAAGGGATTGATAGTTGAAAATCTGATCCTGACGTAAGTGAGTAAATAAAATGACATAAGCTTTGAAATACATGTTTTTTTTTCATATGCTAATTTGACCCAGCCCCTCCGCTCTTCTTGTTTCCATGTGTGTTTCCATCTGGTGCCACTTCTTTTCCGACAGGTGTTTCCAGCAGGACGCTCTGAATGCACCGAGGTCGTTTTCTTTGTTTTAACTCTTTCTCCTCTTTCAGGCAGCTCACACACATCCCCGTTCCCACACCCAACATCCCCCAACATCCCCCAATTACCCCTCCAGCTTCCAGCAGCAGCACTCCACATCCCCTTGCATTGAAATGGGCCAGTTGCTATGGAAACCCCCATACAGCAGCATATTATTCCCCTGTCAGGATTCAAAAGAGGATCAATTAGTGATGATGTCACTGCGTCAAACCCGACCGCTTACATCTGATCACGATTCCTTCAGAGTGGACGGCGCAGGCCTGTGAGTGTGTGCGCCACATGTGTGTGTGTGGTGTGTGTTAGTGTGTGTGCGTGTTATTTCAAAGACAGTGATCTGAGAGTGAAGGCGAAGTAGAAAAGGCGAGGATTGGTTGTGTTCTGTGCAGCTCGGGGTGGAAGATGAAGGCAGACTTGAGTCACCACTACAGAGTGTGTGGGAGGGCTGCATGAGAGCAGGATGAGGAACACAAGCGGAATGAAAATCACTGACATTCAACATGAGGGTGAGATGGAGAGCACGTCCAAAATATCTGAGGCTTCTCAGAGGATGTTCTGAAGAACAGCTGCCATGGTGTCAGAACTTCACTTCACAAGTACTGCGGTCAAAAAAAAAAAAAACTCGAGGGCGACTTAATCTTGATGAAACGTGCAACTACACCAGAGACGAGTCACTTATTTTTATGATCTTCCTCATCTTTCTGTCCTTTCTTGGGTTCAGCTGATTTTATTTTAACATCCTGTGGGATCTCGTAGATGTGTGTTCGAGATTTCCTTCCTAACAATTTTTATTTCTTGAGAGCGATAAAGGCAGAAGAGTTAAAACAGAGGGTATATTTTTAGAGCCATTATTCTGCAGATCTTTCTTCACAGTAAGAAGAAAGAAGAAAAGCACCAAACCAAAAAAATGTAAGACTGGAATTAAGAAGCGTGGAAATCTGTGACAAATTCAAGAAAGTGTTGATGTTTGGTTCTGAGGAGTTTCAGCCTTTATATCCTCCTCCTGGCTCCTCTCATCGTGTCTCTGTCTTTAATGGACCAGGCCAGCATGCTCACCTCTTCTTGCAGGGCCAGTCTCAGCTTCAGGTGGGCTTGATGAGATGTTGGAGGCCCCTTTTTCTCCACCAAAAAGCTCAAAATGCTGCTGATTGGTTCCTGGCAAGTTCAAAGAAACAGGTTCCCATGCGACTGTGAACGCATCACTCACGTGACGGTGCACGATTCAAGATGGCGGCGCCCTGCTGCTAGTTAGACGACTTTTCTCCAGTTACCCTTTTTTCATTTCTTTTCTTCTTCTGTTCTCTAATTTCGATCCACATACACATCGACTTCCTCTTTTTTTTTTTTCTTACGGCTTACCTCACCAATTCATCGACCTGGACCCCTTAGAGGACTACATTGACCATTATTTCGCAGCTTACTGCATAAAAAAAAAATCAATGCATATGTCTTTTAAACGCTGTCACCAGACACAGTGCTCAGCTAAAAAGATAATGCAGACAAGGGAAAGAAAAAGAAAAAAAATATATATATATATATATATCTACAGCATTTCTTCACTTGAATCCTTTAACTGGTTCCCTTTCACTCACCAGACCTACTCAACAAGTCAGTAAAGTTGTTTTTATACTGCAGGATCTGAGGTCGAAATTTAGCTCTGTCTGTCTGGGAGGTACTTTCCAGAAGTCCAGGAACTTTCACCAGCTGAAGGTCTCATTTCCCCCTCCCTCTGTCTGATGACCCCCAGTTGTGATGGCCTTGGTTTTGTCCATCCATCTTCTACCCCTTATCCAAGTCCGGGTCGTGGGGGCAGCAATGTCATCAGCGAAGACCAGAGGCCCCTATCTCCGGCCACTTCCACCAGCTCCTCTGGGAGGATACCAAGGCGTTCCCAGGCCAGCCGAGAGATATAATCTCTCCATCGTGTCCTGGGTCTACCCCAGGGTCTCCTCCCAGCTTGGCATGCCCAAAATACCCCCCCAGGGAGGCGTCCAGGAGGCATCCTCACCAGGTGCCCGAACCACCTCATCTGACTCCTCTCGATGCGAAGGATCAGCGGCTCTACTCCGAGCCTCTTCCGGATGTCCGTGCTCTGAACCCTCTCTCTAAGGCTGAGCCTGTATACCCTGCGGAGGAAGCTCATTTTAGCTGCTTGTATTCGCGATCGTGTCCTTTAGGTCACGACCCACAGCTCATGACCATAGGTGAGGGTTGGTTTGGTTTACCTCCTAAACAATGGTCTTCTTTGAGCCTGTCAGTGTGAACGTGTCTCTGAACTACAACAATTGAAATCTAAGCAGATGCTTTTTGGCTTGTTTTTAATAATAATAAAAAGTATTTTTAGACTCAAAATGAGCCACATTCACCAGATCAGAAACATTTCTTATTTAAAGATATTAAAAGATAAAAATGAGGTCTGAGTTGGTTGTAACAAATAAAAAATCTGCCAGTGGGGTCAGAGAAAGTTTCTTGTTTTAAGACATTATTTAAAAGATGAGACGCAGATTTTTTTATTATTATTATTTTTATTTTTTTTTACAGGCAATTCAGACCTTATTTTTGTCTTTAAATATCTTGAAATAAAACATGTTTCTGGACTTTTCAGGTGAATGTGGCTCAGATCAAGTTTGATAAGACAATCACTACTAAAAATAAGACCAAAAGCACCTGCTTAGATTTCAGTCTTTGCAGCGTGTCAGCTCCCGGTGTTCCAGGTTAAACAGTGACCCTGTAAACTGGAGACCTTCAGCTGAAGGTGTCAGTGGATGAGTTGTAGCCAGGCCCCACAGTTTAACAGAGATGACCCGGACGGGCCAAGGCTGGCTGTGTTCGCCTGCACCAGCCGCTGCAGGGACATGATATGAAAAAGAAGACTGGCCTGGATGAGATGTACTCACTGTGACTGGGCCTTGTGCCAGTGCAAGAAAAAGGCAGGGAAACCAGAACACATTTGACCCTAAAAATATCGTCCCACATACACAGATTCAGTCCCGTTTCGTCCCTACACTTTAATTTGACGTCCTGTATAAATTTTACTGACAAAATTTGTGTGTTTTGTTTTCCTGCTCACAGTTTTCCAGTATTTTTTAAGGCCAAACACTGATTACAGATGATTAATACCTCCACATTTATCTATAGGGGTGAATAAAGGGATGATGGTCGCTGTCCATGGTCCTGATCTCTATTTGCTTCTGGTGACCCGTAACACTGACCTCCGGACCGCACACAGCACATCCAGATCACTCTGTGTTGGATCTGCAGGGACCGGATTCAACATAACTCGGTCATGTCTCACATCGATCATGCAGAGAGGAGGATATTTGCTTCCTCGCGCGCATGTGTGTGAGCGCTGGTGTGTGTAAGAGGGAGAGAGAGAGAGAGAGAGAAAGAGAGAGAGAGAGAGGGTTAGTTGAAATGCGCGGCGCATTCTTCTGTGGAGGGCGAAACGAGCAGCCATCCGCAGGGCACCGCTCGAAATATTAATCCAGCCTCTGCAGCGCGCGAGGAAACACCTGATTATAGATTATACACCGCATTTTTTTTTTCTGGAAACAACAACTTTGTCGATTTTTTTTTTTTTATTATTCGGAGGGGGGCTCGTGGGGAAATCTGAAGCCTTTCTCTCCCTCCTGGGCTGGAAGTTGCGTTGCCTGGAGCCTCCGGGGTGTCTTGCACCCTCGCAGCCCCGTTGTGTGTGTGTTGGTGGTGGGGCGTTTGGTTTGTCCCCCTGCGGAGTGCGCAACGCAGGAGCTGCATTTGGAGGATATCGATACAATGGTGAGAGATCAAACAAAAACTCGTGAATTAGAAGCGTAACGTCTTGAGCTGAGCCTGGCTCTTTAGCGCACACGCTGATCTTGAATTCGGGGTGTTTAGAGGAGGGGGGTGGAATGAGCATGCCGGGGTTTTGCTGCATGAGTCGGCTGGGCTGTGTGAGGAGGTTCCCTTCCCCTCTGTGGCTCCTCATAGCGCGCAGTTTGCACAATTACTGCATAGTGCAAACATTAAGAATCGAATATCAGGTCATAGGGATACATGGCATGAGACTAACATGAGGAAATCAGCTCACTGACACCCACGACATGCTCTTTATCATATTTACAGAAGACAGGATGATCCAACGCCTTCAGGTCTGTCACTGAATAATCATGAAGCTCTTAAAAGGAAAGTGAAGGTGCGTAAAATGATGTCAGAATGTGATATTCTTCGAAGCTGCACGTCATTCATCATGCATGCATCTTAACAGCACAGGATCCAGGATTTCAATCACCAAACATGACATCAGAGTGTCCCCCCGTTTCATGTTTTTAAAGAGGAGGATTTGGCTGCAGTATCCCTGCAGATCAATAGAATCCAGGCCTTTTGGTGAAAGCTGTGAGTGACCTTGCCATGCATCCTGCTGTCAATGAATCACAGGTGCTGATTTTTCTTCTTTGTCGTGTTAGTCTGGGGTTAAACAGCAGCAAAAAAGCCATCTGCGCTCAGCTTAGAGGGATTCCTCTGAGCTCCTCTCACAGATGCATGATTATGAATCTTCAAGTCTGGACAAATAAAAAGGCGGTGAAGGTGTGTGTTTATCTTTTCAGGCGTATCTCTCCCTGGTTTGATCACTGGTGGCTGGCTGGCTATTTGTTTACATTTGTGCATACTCAGCTGCAGCCTCCTTCATAGAGAGCAATAAACGCGTGGCAACATCCGCCCTGAATCTGGAGCCGGAGCCGGAGCCAAACAGGTGCTTTGAATGTGGTTTTATTCCTGCCATCCAGGCAGGATTATCCAACAGGATATCGTGCAGTTACAGTTCATCACATCAGGCAGGCCACAGAATGTAATTTAGATGAGCTTCACTTTAAAAGGACACAAACATTTAGACAATCTGTCATCGCGACGCTGCTGAGAAAACAGTGACAGGATCCAAACCGCCTCAGCAGCAGTGGATAAGTATCAGAGCCGAGCTCTGTCTCTCAGATCTCTGTGATGCTGACATTTAAACGGCCCAATTAGCCTTGTTGTGTTGGCGGGAGCAGCAGAGGGGGGAGAAAGTGAGGGAGGGGAGGGCGTTGGGCGTCAGGCCCAGGCTCAGCATGCGTACCCAGTAACACACCCAGGATCATGCATGCATGAGGGTCGTTTAGTCACATCCAGGAGATCCAGAACTGGATGGTGATGCAAAAAGGCTGCAGTTTATGAAGGATGCTGCGTGGAGATGATTCTGACATGAGGGATTCCAGTAACAGGCGTTGATTTTACGTTTGCAATGATCAAAACTCGAGACAAGGTTCTGAATTTCAGGCAAAATACATTTTGAAAAATCTTGTTGCCAGTTTTAATCTGACTGACCTTAAAATGACAACATATATGTAGATTTAATTGAGGGACTTTATGACCCCCCATCAGAGTAAATAAGGTCTGTAATTTTGGCAACAACTGACCAATCAGCAAAGTTTAAGATTCACATCTCTGCAACTCTGCAATTTTGTTGCACACACCCACATTTTTCTGAAGCAAGAAAAAATCCCTACCCCACTAACCTCATCCTTAACCTGGGGTCAGCTCCAGCCCTCTGTGACTCTGAACAGGATTAATAGAAAAGACAGGGGCTTGTCCAGAGAAGTGGTCCGGGGTGGCAGTGCACCCCTTGGAATCTGACTGGTGCCACCAAGAGATTTTGAAATATATGAATGTAATCTCCCTGAATCGGTGTATCATTCGTTCAACTGATTTTCAATTATGAATCAAACAACAAAAACATTGAAAAACAGTTCGTTTCCGTTTTTCCTTTTTGAAATGAAAACAAATAAATGGAAATTTATTGCTTTTTCAAAACCCTGTTTGTTTATATAGATCAAATAAAGGAAAGGTGAATCATCGTCACAAAGAAGTTCTCTCATCTGCGTCCAGCTACCATCATAACCAGCTTCGTCTGTGATCTCATGACAGAATTGCTGCTCCGTCGACAACTTCTGGGTCACTATGATCAGACAAATTAAACAATAAAACAATTATTAAAAAACAAAATTGCAATAAAAATCACTACGTAATTCACCTTTTCTTTGTTTGATCCATATGAGAGATAAGATAGGTACTTAATTTGTCCCAAGCTGGGAAATTCAGCAAACAGAATATAAAATAGAAAAAATATAAAATTACTGTACAATATAAAATGATAATATGAAAAAAAAAAAAAAAAAAATATATATATATATATATATATATATATATATATATATATATATATATATATATATATATATATATATATATATAATAACTACAACAGAATGTGCAAAAAGATGTGGTTTTGTTTTGGATTGAAAAATGAAAATGCAAAATACAAGGAAATACAGAAATTGTGCAAAATGAACATTTACATGTAATGTGCCATATAACTAGATAAATAAATACGTAAAAGCAGCAACAAACCTCAGAGGTGATAGGTGACATTATTAACAAACAGGATGTTGAAAAACAAACTTTTTTTTTCTTTCAATGTTTTGTTTTTTTGATTCATGATTGGATATCAATTGAGTGAATGATACATGGATTTTGATGACATCACCCGTTTTGTTTCTGGTACAGAGTTGTCGCCAGGAGCCATATTGGAAATGTTGAACTCAACCTAGCTTTGTTTGAATAAGGATGAGGGAAAAGGGGCGGGGCTTTAACCTCCTTGCACACAGCGACTGGGTGACCACCTGTCAGTCAGGTGAGCTGTGCAAGCAAACATGTTACCTGCAGTCCTGAGAATGGCTGCATCTTATTTAGGTTACCCAGTTCCAGGACACCTTGTGTGTGAGCATCCCAGCATTGCTAACTGGGACACACACACACACACACACTGACACACTACAGCTGCAGTTTTTCTGTTATCATAGCCAAAGAGGATTGCAATGAGAGGGGTCAGGTTGACAGTCGGTATCAGTTGGGCAAACTGATGTAACTGAGCATCACAGATTTGCTCACGTACAGAAAAGTTTTTGTGGCTTGTTGCAACAGCGTGTGTTCTATCAATCAAACATGAATGATAATGGCCTTTATCTCATGTAGCACCAGTTGATAGAGAGAGCTGTGAAGTCTGCAAATTCCTCTTTTAGTCATAAACTCACATAAATGCATTGCAGTCAAGCTCCCCTAAGAGTTGTAGCCATTAACCAACAGTGTGGATCCTCAGCCGGTGGTCTAAAGAGATCATTGGGTCGGTTGGTGCTGGTGTTTAACAGCACTGCTCAGAGGAGTGGGGCAGCATACGGTGCTATCCAGCAGACTAATTGCAGGCCCTGCAGTCGGCTATCAAAGGCAGGATTAGAACTATTTTATACATCCTGGTTGGAGATTCAGTTATTACAGTTACTCTTATACAAAATGAAGCAAGAATCTGAGTAGAAAGGACAATAAAATTCAACCTTTCGGGGTAAATCTTGACCTGTCAGACCTTCCCAGATCTTCTGGAAGCCATTGATGGGGAGTTCAGTCTGTGGTTTTCTAAAGCAGCCATGTTTCCGACCCCAACATGGTGATCGCATGATTCAGACATTAGCATATTGATTGATAACTGACATGTGCATCACCTTTAAGTTTCCTCTGGAAACACTTCCATTGTGTTGTGTTATGGTCTATTTGCAGTGCATTTTTTTGCAGCATTTTGTGTGTTGTGTTGCGGTCTAATTGCAGTGCGTTTTCTATTGTGTTGAGTTGCGGTCTATTTGCAGTGTGTCTTTCTAATCTGTTTTGTTGTCATCTTTTTGCAACGCATTTTCTAATGTGTTGTGTTGCACTTTTTGCAGCGTGTTTTTCTAATGGGTTGTGTTGCAATCTATTTGCAGTGCACTTTCTAATGTGTTGTGCTTCAGTCTCTTTGCAGCGCATTTTCTAATGGGATGTGTTGCAATTTGTTTGCAGCACGTTTTCTAATGGGTTGTGTTGCGGTCTAATTGCAGTGCGTTTTCTAATGTGTTGTGTTGTCATCTATTTGCAGCACATTTTCTAATGTGTTGTGTTGCAGTTTTTGCAGCGCGTTTTTCTAATGGGTTGCGTTGCAATCTATTTGCAGCATGTTTTCTAATGTATTGTGCTGCGGTCTTTGCAGCACATTTTTCTAATGTGTTTTGTTGCGGACCATTTACAGTGCATATTTCTAACGTGTTGTGTTGCACTCTTAGCAGCGCGTCTTCTACTGTGTTGTGTTGCAGTCTTTGCAGTGCGTTTTTCTAATGTGTTGTGTTGCGGTCTAATTGCAGTGCGTTTTCTGTTGTGTTGTGTTTTGTTGCGGACCATTTACAATGCATATTTCTAACGTGTCGTGTTGTGGTCTTTGCAATGCGTTTTTCTAATGTGTTGTGTTGCAGTCTATTTGCAGTATGTTGTGTGTTGTGTTGCGGTCTGATTGCAGCGCGTTTTCTGATGTGTTGTGTTGCGGTCTATTTGCAGCGCATTTTTCGTAATGCTGTGCATGTGTTGTCAGATTGATGAGGATGTGTTTTAATGTTACTTGTGTTTTGTCTTTTTGCATGTGTTCTCTTAATGCAGTGCTATGAGCTCTCAGGGCCACCATGATTATTGGGTAGTATACCTTTAACTGCTTTGGATGGGTTCATTTATTCTAGTTTCTCATTGGCCGTCTGCTTCAGTCGGGGTAAAACCCTCTCTGAGAGACGTCACTTTGAAGCGGCTCCTTCTTGATGTGTGTGTTTACGTCGCTCCTGGTTTGTTGTGGACGCCATCAGACTGAATTTCTGCCTCTGTAAGCGTCTCAGAGGAGAATACGTGATGTTTCTTCAAACTCATATTTTTTCCAAAAGCGTCTTTGCCCCTGTCTCGTGACTACGCGTCTCCCCGGTGGATTGTGGGAAAAGCGGGACATAATGGGAGCGAGAAACCAGGACAGTGCTCGTACTCTCCCTCTCTCCGTAATAAGCGCACCTCCCTCTCCCTCCCCAAAATAATGAAGACTAAGTCATGTCTGTGTGTATTAATTCCTCCCATAATTCCTTGAGCTAAATATAGAGCCGGAGACTTGAGTGACTTACTGTGATATCCCCTCTGAATTAAACGCTCCGGTGCTGGATTAACACTTTAGATTATGATTCTCAGCTCAGCGGGGGGGTTCCTGCCGTTTTTTACTCATTTTACCAAAGAAAGAAGAAGTCAGCGGTGAAAAGATGAAAGGAGGAAGGAGAGGAGACGTTTGAGGGTGTGTGTTTGTTGGTGAGTGGAGGGGATTAGCCCGTGCATGCCTTTACTCTCCAGACCACAACAGCTGTCAAAGCCTGACCAGCTCGTACCCCCGAGGGAAAACACAGCCCTGAGTGTCCCACCAAAAGATAAACATGAAGACATACTCTCTCTCTCTCTCTCTCTCTCTCTCTCTCTCTCCTAAACTATCTAATGAAGCGTCTAATCACAGAGTTTCAAAGCTTTCCCTTGTAGGTGAAGGATCATTAAGACCAGCACTCTGCCGTCCTCACTCATTCCTCAGAGAATGAGTTCCTCGTCTCTCTGGAGGACTCACTTCTCTTAAAAACACACACACAAGCACACGTACACACTCTTCAAGAGGCCTCTGACTCTTCTTCTCCAAGCGTCGACACTTTTTTATCCTTCGCTCTTCGTCCCCCTCCTCTCTCTTCACACCAAGTCCAAGAGTTTTTATTCGTAACAGACTAAACATGAAGCAACGAGCCCTATCGATGCGTGTGCGTGCGTGTGTGTGTGTGTGTTTCTGTAATTATGTGTGCGCTCTCTGGACGGAGCATCAAACATTACACACTCTCAGGCTGACAGTGTTGAACATGAAAGCCACTGAGACTCATTAAGTCGCTGATTACAGCTCGGGGAGGAGAGTCCTGAGCAGCTGCTGAGCTCTCTCTCTCTCTCTCTCACACACACACACACACACACTTCCTGAAGTTTTTAAATTATGTGGATAACTATAAACACTGTGTTTGTATCCAAGTAAGAATCTGTTTATGTTTCAGTAATTTGGCTTTTAAAGTTCTCTGTGAAATAGATTAAAAGTTAGTTTATACTCATACTTAAAGAGGGGGTGTTGTGCATTTTTTTTAGGCCTTATTATGTCCCTCTGGTGCCCCCGTAGTATCTTCACATGACTCACTGCTCAAACAAAAAAAAATCCTGTTCATCTCTCCCTGTTGTTTAAGCAAATCTTTATTTCAGCCTCTGTCTGAGACGCTTCATCTTAGCTACTGTCTCTTTAAGGCTCCCTGCTCCACAAACCCCCTTCCTTCTGAATGGCCAGCTCTCAGGAGGGCTGTTCTTGGTGTTTGAAGCCCCAACCCGCCGACATGTCATAAACCAGTTAAGTGATTTGTAATATGTGATGACCTCATCATTAAGGAAGTCTCGTGAAGATCTCGTGAAGATCTCGTGAAGATCTCGTGAAGATCTCGTGAAGATCTCGTGAAGATCTCGTGAAGATCTCATTTTCTCTTTCCAAACTTTCTGGCTCGAATTCATGTTCCAAAACAAACTGATATGTTTATCATTTTTCTTATGACTATGTCTTTGTAGCATGGCAACAGTGGAGGATGCTTCCAGAGTGCCGGGTTCAGGAATGCTTGGATAACCTTAAAGAGACAGTAGCTGATTGATGAATGATTGATGACTGATCAGATGAAGCTGAGTGTTTCCAGACTCCAGTCTGAGTTCAGTGTAGAGTTTTTTCATTGGACCGGGTTGCTGAGAAACCATCTGCAGAGCGAGCACGCTCCCAAAACTGCTTTCACTCTGTCACTGGATGATATTCTGAGTCTCTCTCTGAGCGTTGTTGATTCTCCACTAACCGTCAGCTGAGAAAATTGGACATCTGTTCATTTCTCATGAATGTTTGTCTCGTCTCAAACTGTTAAATGATCAGAGGCAGAAGTTTTCGAGCCTTTGGGCCACTGGAAGTCTGAGAGCTCACAAATCCCAGCAAGCCTCCATGGTGCACGCTCATCCGCCTAATGAAACACACGGATCAGATCCATCTCTGCGCTCATGGGTCTCACTAACAGCCTGAAAAGAACCACGCTGGGAGCACAGTCCGCTGAATTAGTTGGATTGCTCACAGGCGGAGGAGTGTAGGAGGTGTTGGTGCTTCAGGCTGCTTTGTGTGTGTGTGTGGACACACTCTTTTCTGATCTACGCTCCATCCATCACTCACTTACATTAGAGCAGTGACCGATGAAAGGAGCCTGGTGTCAGACATCAATCCATCTCTACATGTCTTTATCAACGATGGTCGAAAGGAGGAGAGGGCAGCTGGCAGCCCGTGAGCCACATCTTTACCGGGTACGACCCGCAAATTAATCTAACATTGGTGCAAATGTTGGCTCTCTTTGTTTCACATCCACGTCTCCAAATCTGCACACTTTCCCTCCAGTGAGGAGATGCTCAAAGATGTTCCTGAACGTGAGAAACTGTTTTCCAAAGTAAGAAACTGACAGAAACTCTGCAGCAGCGCTTCAAGATTTCCACACCATGCGACCACGAGTCGCGTCATTCACAGACCCTCATCTCTGACCACGATCCTCGTCTTTTATGACTGGCTGTTGCATTTGAAGAAAACGCCTATCAAAGCAGGAGAAAAATGGTTGAACAAAGTTCCCTCAAAGAAACTAGTTCAATCAAATTACGGTACTGGACGACCCTGATTATAAGACGACCCTGATTATAAGACGACCCCCTCTTTTTCAAGACTCAAGTTTGAAAAAAGACTTTTTGAACACCAAATTTAATTTTTATACAGAAAATAATGACAGTACATCTGAAACAAATGATTATAACAACATATTTGAGAGAAAAAGCATGTTATTTTGCCTCATTCAAATCATGCAAAAACTGTCCATCACATCTTAATATCTGAACATTTAAACATGTAAACTAAAGTGCAATCACATTTGTAAATGAATGGCTTCTGGTTTTTGAAATGTAAATAAACCAATCTATTATTTATTTTCTTCTCTTTTCTTTCTTACAGCTTTTTTTTTTATTTATCTTCTTCGTGCTACCGCTATTTTTATTTTGGGGAGTTAAGGTCAGCATTCGCTTTAAAGATATCTGGCGCCATCTAGCGTTGTGAATGGGTATAATGTCTAGACCCCGAATGTAAGACGACCCCCACTTTTTCAGTCTTATTTCAATGCAAAACACACCGTCTTATATTCGGGCCAATACGGTCCTTACATGAGGCGTTTCCACGGCAATTCTTCAGGAATCTTCCACAGGAATTCAGCGTTTCACTGTCCGTTCTTGTTTACTTTCGCCGGCCGACACACAAACAACATCCATTCATAAAAGACGAGGATCGTAACCAATTACATTTAGGGATACGATGATGACTGGGTCCGCCCACTTACTGCAAAAAGGAAAAACCACTTGTGAGCGATAGGGCTGCCACATACGATTATTTTGATAATCGACCAGTCACTGATTATTTTTTGTGATTAGTCGACTATTCGGATCATACATAAATTGCAGCTTATTGCACCAGCATACAGCTAACATCATTAGCTTCCAGCTTCAAGTGTTTAAGGTATGTGCTAACTAAAAATGAAGACAGTTAATATCATAGTTCATTCAGCTTTTAATGAACTTTGCAGCTTGTAGCAGCATTTCTGACATTTTTTTAATGTACCAATTTTCTATTCAAACTTGACATCGCTATTAAGTAGGTAGCTCCCTGTTGACGTGAATGTTAGCAGCCAACTAGCCAATTAGCTTACCGAGATTGTCATTCTTCGTCAGTAAAATAAATCAACCACGGCGTGCTGTCTTTTCAGATGCTCGTGCATCGCCGTCGTGCTGTCATGGAAGGACATTTCTGCTTTGCAGATTTTGCATTGCACACTTTTCTCCTTTATTTTGGAAAAATGCTCCCAAACTTTCGAGCTCTGTTGCCGGCTAGCCATGATACTGTTGGGCGTAACTTTTCCGGTGACATCACGGGTTACCCCGGTTACCACTTCTGCGCGTATGCGTCAAGGACAGAACGGCAGACGAGACAGGTGAAAGTACAGCGGCAGTTTAAAAAAATATTAAAACGACGACGTCGATTATTAAATAAGTCGCCGACAATTTGATCGTCGACGTCATCGTGACTAGTCGACTAATCTTGGCAGCCCTAGAGAGCGAGCAGGAGAGTAATGACAGTGGTTGTGTGTTCATGGTCCACCGGAAGTTATCTGTTCGCTCAAATGTTTGATATTCCAATGTTTGAATGTTTGACGGATCTAATATTTGCTCTTGAATTTTGTCATCATACTGGGCTCCATGGAAAACAGACTCGGCCTCAGGGACAGAGCTCGGACATTGATTGGCGTGGGCTCGTGGAAACCATCTGCAGAATCATCTGCAAGACTTTTGGCACAACGTGTCAGAATAGGACTCATTTTTTATGACTCCCTCTGAGGAGTGTGAGTTTAAACCACAGTTTGCTCAGTTCTGAAGAAAAACAGCAGCTCGTCTTTACAGATAACTCGGAAACATGAGACAGCGTCATCTTTTTAATGTGGTTCTTCCGTCCGCAGCTTTAGATGTCATCTCTCCTCAGGAGTTTGACTCCACAGAGTCTTTCTCTAATGCTTCGGCGTACACTTTGCTCACAGTCTCGCTGAGTCGGCTCCCGCCGTGGCAGGCCCAGATACCATCAGTGTTTTTGGTGCTTTTTAACATGTGAGTGTTTTTCCCTCACAAATGGCAGTTTGTGTTTGAGCACTCACCCTGAAAGCTTTCTGTGGAAGAGTATCAGCAGCCATCACGGTGGCCTTGGCAGAGCTGGAGACCTCCATTCATGTTGTGTCTGGTTTTGTTGTCTTTCTGTCGTCTCTGTCCGTCTTTGTCTCCACACTAAATATGAATGAAGGTGCTCTGTGTGTGGGGTGTGTTTGTGCATTTTTCTTTCACGGCTGTGAAAGTGCTGGACTGGTATCAGTTTGTTTTTTTTTTCATAGCAACATGTCACAGCGTCAGTCTGCTGCTGCAGCTCTAAGCATCAACGTGCAGAAAGAAGTCGTCTTAATTTGACTGTGGTGTCATTTACATATCCTATATATTATGCAATCTACCAGATTCTGTTTGGAGTGGAGCAGAAGCCGGAGCAGAAGGAGGCTCCAGGTCCACGTGGTCCAACTCAGATCCAAACTCAGCAGCTCTCAGCTGTTACTCCTGACAACGGCGGGGAGGAGGGAGGGGCTTGTTGCTGGCAGAGTTTGGGTGTAGTAGAGATGCCAAGCTGTCGAGCCCTCCCTGTGGGACGGGGCCGAGCGCTCAGTCCCGCTCAGTCCTGGTACTTGGCGTCACTCGTGCGAAGCCTCGGGGCCTGCAGAGTCGGGCTGGGCACACAGATCCATGCACATGGACGACTTGCAGACACGCAACAGGACATGTTTGCATACATGTACAGACATTGTATTGATGGGATGACATGAAGGAAATCTCAGTTGATCCATGTGGGAAAACTGTGGGAGGAAATCTACGTTTTCAGCACATTTCTCCCAAAATAGATGATTAAATGTCCTGAAGATGCCAAACAGCATCTGAACTGCAAAAAGAATGTAAACAAAGGATGTTTTTTTAAAAAAAATTGGGGGCTTTATGCCTTTATTTAGAGAGATTGGGCTTTGGATAGAGGAGGAAACTGAGAGCAGAGAATGGGGGATGACACGTAGGCTGCATGCTTTGGATATGGTCGACCTTTGGGTGTATTTCACATGTTGAGACTTTAAATCTGTCTGTTTGTTGTTCAAAAATATCTCTTATATTTATTAAAGCTTCATTAAAAACCTTTAGAAAATAAGTTAAAACATCTGATGTCTAAACAACAAACCCAGAGCGATGCCGTCGCTTAACTTTGCACATATCTGAGCTGGTAGAAACCAGGTCCACTCAAGCTGTGCTGGCACGGTGTGAGTGTTCCTCCACAGCCAAGCACGGCGACGTCAGAGGATGTGTGAAGCCTGTCACTGGGAGCTCGAGGTGGTCTGTGTTTTCTCACTACAATATTTTAGACTCCTGCACTGAGCGATGCCAGCGCGCTCACCTCCTCTTCATACCTCCTGTCTTATGATCAGAAAAAAACAAAACAAAAACACTTTTAGTACATTCAGAATATCACATAGATCATGCATGGGTTTGTCAGGATGTGTGTTGATTTTAACATCTAAATATTTATCACGCTCCATCCTCTCAGTAGTACTTAAAGGAGCGTATAAGAGCCCTCACATAGATCCAAACATTGTTCCATATTTAACGTTTCTGTGTGATGAAGTTCTTCTCATCTTGGTCTGTTTTAGTATAATTAAAGCTAAAGTGCTGCTCATCAGAGCAGAAAGAAGAGCGCTACTTTTCCCTCCAGGCTCAGGCTAACAAACCGTTCTGGTTGAAAGACAGCTTGTGAATTTTCTGGCGTCACTGTTATCTCGACATCAGATTTGTTGCACCAACTTTAAATCATTGTGTCATTGGTTAGTTTATCAATCAGGCTAATTGATGCCATATTGGCTCATAATGTCTGCAGACACTGCAGGCAGTTTAGTCAACATGGCTGCTTTGGTTCAGTGAACGCCATGAGTTGCATTTGTTTCATTTTGTTGTTTCTAGCTTTGATTTCCTGTTTATTTATTTTTAGATGGTCCTAATGGGATTTTCCTCTTTGTGTCTCTCAGTATTTTCATGAGGTATCCTGGTCCTCTTGGTGCTTTGTAGTGATCCATGTCTTGTGTTTGATTGATTGTTTCTTTGTTCGTGTCTTCTTTCTTTAAAGAAAAAATAAGAAAAGTTCTATTAAATGTGTATTAAAAGTAATAAAACACTGAAAGCAAACAGAACCAACACACTGAGTAACCTTGGAAGTTACAGTATCTAAATCAGTGATGAGGACCGCTGGAAGTTGTGAGCCATCCAGTCCTCAACAGTCATTTGTCAGTGTCATCAATCCTACATAACACATACAGCTGGGTATCATCAGCGTAACAGTGATACCTTTGAATTTGCAGATAATATGACTCAGAGGCAGCAAATAAAAAAGGACCCAATAGAGAACCCTGGGGTACACCACAGGAGAGAGCAGCATTTTCTGACATGTATGTACCGAGTGACACAGAAAAACTCCTGTCAGAGAGATAAGAGGAAGAGAACCAATCCGGGGAGGGGGGTCCCACAGAAACCCACCCACTGCCTCAGCCTTTCACTACGTCTCCGTTTCCTCCTTTCTTTGTCAGTCTGTCATCAAACCTCTCTGTGTGTTTGTGCTTTTCTTTGCAGCTTGTTTCCCTCTCAGTGAATTTGGGTTTGGACTTTTGTAGTAGGTCTTTTTTTATTATCAGTTTTACCCTTTCTTTTGTTTTCATTTAATAAATCCACATTTTCCATCTGCATGTGGGTGCCCCTCTTTTGTTTGTTCCCCATTTTGCAAGTTGGATTTGTTCAATTCCCAAAAATGTCAGCACGCGCAATAAAGTTCAAACTGTTAATGTTAAAGAAATGATTTTCAGCCCAAGTCGCTCTTCAGCATTAAGTGTTGATAGTTTCTGCAAACTGCTGTTTATTTCAAACATTAAACGTTTGAAACTTATTGCAAGGGCTGAAATGTTCCTGTTTTATTGGATTTGGATGGATGCTTGAATTGCATCAGGGATCTGAATGGTTTCACCCATGAGGGTGTAAACATGTTCATGAAAGATCTGAAGATCAATAAACTTGGTGTGTCCGAGCAGAGGATCACAAACCTGAGGCGTCCCCCAGGGTTCTGTTTTGTAACCTGTTTATGTCTTGGTTTCAAAGTCATCAGAATAAACCTCTACGCTGATGATACCCTCGTCTATACACATGTGCTCTTTGTGAAAGAGCTTCAAGACGAAGCTCAGTCAGTGGGACACCAGCCTCTCTGTGTCATCAAGCAAAACCCTGTAACTCTGCTGTTAGAGTATTACTCTCTAAATATATTAAAGAGAGAGTGTGTTTTATTGTGTTTCTTTAAACCTTTACTCTCTTCAGATCACTAAGTGCTTCCCAGTTTGGATCCGTTTATGTCCTGTGAGATGTTCTGCACACACCAGTCTCTTAATATCTCACTCTCTCTTTTGTCTCCAGATCCCGAGGTGAGCTGATTCCTGTCACGTCTTTCTGTAGCAGCTCTGTGTTTTAAGGAAACTCCAAGAAACAAAAAAATGTCCGCTGCTACCTTCACCCCGCTGACCCTCGCCCTCCTCATCCTCTTATCGGTAAGATGACTCCAGTTTTAATCTTTGCACCTTGTAAGAAGCGTACTGACTCACAGCTGATCGATCCAGGTGCAAACAGACTCAGCGACAGGTGGAGCTAAGTCTGAATGTATTCAGCAGACCGGGGTTGGGGTCTGATTTTACACACTTGTCCTCTCATTCACAGTCAGAGTCACCATATGGAGCGTCTGCATTAATAATTCATGGCTCAGTGTGTGGCACCAACGACGGCTCAGTACGCAGTCCGATCATTTATTCATCGTGCCGACGACGTCACTCCTGTCTGCTAAAACCTGTGATGAAAGAGACGACCTCCTCCGACTTCCTTGCGTTCTTCCGATTGTCCTTCTTATATCAGAGAAAAGTTCCTTCCGTGTCTTTCTCCTTTAGATAAATGAGAGGCTGCTTGAAGTGCTTTTGAGCAAGAGTGTTCAAGGACCCTTAAAGATGATAGGACAAAAGGAAACTGTCTGTTCTCCCAGCCAGAAGTTATTTTAGGGTGCTGTGAAAGTAGGAAAACAAAGAGAGTACCGATGAGCTCATGGGGGCTCGAGGAGTTCCCGTGCAGCAAGGGGTCATGGGTGAAACAACCACAGGGACTAAAGCCTGTGTACATGGGGTGCACGCCAAAAAGATGGAGAATCTTGAGCTCCTTGGTGGAAACGGGGCAATGCTTTCATGCAAGTCCAACTTAAAGTTGCTTTTCCACCACAGGAACTAGGATCTAAATTTAGTTCCAGGGTAACTGATCAAACCCTTCCCCATAGTGCTGTCTAGATGTCAAGGAACTTTGGGGTTGGGGCCAGAAAGCTGAATGTTTCTGATTGGTAGAGCACCCAGTGTTTTTGACAATGGGTGGCAGGAACCATGTAGCTCCTGGACCTTTAAGTAGGTGGGAGGTTTTATTGTTGTATGATGTGAGAAATTCTTTTCAACCTGTGTGTGATTTATTATCTGAATGAAATCTGGACTCTGAAGAGTGTCTGCAGAAAGGAAGCTGAGCTAATGAAGGCTGTTAGACAAGTAACAGTTGGTACAAATGAGCCACTGGCTGTAACCACCAACAGGATGCCAGACACGTCAGTCTGTGGCTGAAAACCAGCTCTGCTTTTTGATTTCCTAATGGAAGCACACGCTCCGCAAAGACGAACTTCTTGTCTTCACTCCTTTAGACGTGAAAGTGAACCCAGGGTTTAAAGATCCAGAAAGAAGCGGAGTTTATTTCTGAGATGTGGATCATTCTTCATGAAGACAGTTTGACCTCATTAGATCAATGAAGGAGATTAAGAGCAGGGCTGTTTGTTATAATTAACCACAGGAGGCTACAGACAGAAACAGAGACACACTGAGGCTGATTTTAGATGATATAAGACCTGGATCCTCTGATCTGATGGTTTATATCCACCACAAACATTAATAAAAAACCTTCCAACAACAGTTCTCCAGGTTCAGATCAGCAAAAATAGACCATCATGTTCAGCTCTGTCCTGCAAAACTCACAGATCACCTCACAAACCATCTCCAGATATGAGTTGATCTGAGTTTTTAATCCATCCAAGACAAAAATCATCCTAGTTTTAAAACAACCATCCCTCCTCAGGTGACCTGCTCTGACCTTTCCTCCGCTCTGTGTGGGCGTGAACTGACTTGTTTGACATTTCTGTGGGAGAGAGCACTCGTGGGGGTGTGAAGGACCTGGCTTTTAACGGAGCTCAGATTAGCTTCAGATAACTTTCTGTGTAACTTTCGAGTTGTTATAATCTCTAAAACAATCATCTGCTGTAAAAAAAAATACCCATCTGTGGCGTGTGTCCTGTTTAGATTCTGATCATGTAGCTCCTCACTTTTACTGATTCAGAGGAACATGAAATGACAGAACGTCTCTTCTCTGTTTGTCCTTCTTAAACCAACTGACACTGACTTGGTTGACTTTTTTCTGATTAATTCTGAAACCAGGAAGCTGCAGGCGGAAGAGCATGAATTATGTTGCATTAGCGGAAAGTGCAAAAACAAACTTTCTGATGACAAATTGCTGGAAATATTCCCCTTCTCCCCGAGCTTTCATCTTAAAATGTTTTAATTATGTTGCTGAAAAGAATCATGCTCTAAATGATGTGCACATTTACATTTTCTGACTGTTCATAGTCTCTGCTCTGCACATTCGGCAGAAACTCAACAGCTCTTCCAGCTGACGTCGTTAAATAAATGGATTTATCAGGATGAGGAAATGAGAGCGTTCAAGTAACACATCAGAGGACTCAAGACCAGATTAAAGTTCGGAAACAGAGCAGAAAAACAGTTTGGAGTACAGGAACAGAAATATTTGGGTCTAAAAATGTTATTTTCAGGTCAACATAGTCTTAAAAATAAATCCAGGGCCCGTATTCACAAAGCTTCTTGGAGTCCTCTCAGAGAGCTCCTAACTTAGCACAAAAACTCCTAACAAGGAATCTTAGCCTCAGTTACCCCTTTCCGACCAAGCTGGTTCCAGGGCTGGTGCTAGTACTGGTGCTAGAGCCGGTTCACAGTTGGTTCAAGTGCAAACCGGTTAAGAACCGTTTGCTTTTCCACAAACGGGTGCCGGCCATGTTGTTTTGCTTTGAAATCCATTGTTTTACTTTTCTTCTTCTTCTGTTTCTCTCTTACTCCGACCTCGTCTTTTTAAAAATGGCTCTCTTCCGTGTTTTGACTCTGCTTTGGTTGGTCAATAATCCCGCCCCCACCCCCTGATGTAAGCCTGTAGCCCCCAACGTAACGTGGTTCTTTCTGCTGGCCCAGCAAAGAGTTGGTGCTTGCTAAGCACCGGTTTTGAGAGCCAGCAGCCGGTGCTTAGTCTGTGGAAAACCAAAGAACTGGTGCTACGTCTGGCTCTAGCTCCAAACCAGCCCTGGAACCAGCTTGGTCTAAAAGGGGTAAGAGTGATTCAGGGAGTTTCTGAAAGTGTTGCTAGGTATGACGCAGCCTTCTAAAAGCCCTGATTGGTTGTTTCAAACAGGGGAAAAAAATGCTCTCTGCACCCCTCGTAATGAATGGAGAGTGAACTTAAGCCATCATATAACTTGGACTGTATTCAGAAATGTGTGATTGTGACATTGATTTGATCTCCTGATGATGAAACTCAGTAAAATTAAATGAACTGTGACTCAGCTTCTAAATGTTTGAACGTACCTCATTTACATGACGATTATATTGATTTGCTTATTGTTCTGTTTACGGTCTATGCTGCTAATTTTACTACTTCAAAAAAAAAAAAAGTCTGGACGCCCCTGCTTTAAAGGAGTCTTGAAATTAGCTAAATAATGAGGCGGACTCGGTCGTGTTTGCAGAGAACTGTAGCCCAGCTGTTTGAGCTGTTTGAGCTGTTTCTCCTGAGCAGACCTGCTTCACTTTTTGAACCTGTAGACATGTAACCACTTCAAAAACACTGAAGCATCCCTCAAAGACTCAGCTGTTCTGTCCTCTGTTTCCTCCAGGAACAGTGTTCCCCTTTCTAAGTGTGGCTCATAAACCTTTCAGCACACTCGTTTCCCCAAACTCCGTCCTCTCCATCGCTGCTGTAAATCCTCACAGCACGATTCCCTGTTGAGCGTCATTGACGTCAGAGACTAAACACTCTCCTGCTCCTCGTAAAGCTGTGACGCGTCGTCTCCGGCCTGACGCCAGCGCACAGACACTTCAAACCGGACCCCCGGCCTGAGGCCCCGCGTCAGCCCCACTTTGTGAGCCTGTCAGAGGGGCCATGACAAAGACTCCTCTGGATCTGGACTTGACCTCGGTGTGAGGAGTCGTAGCTCTGGGACGCTGGCTGTCGGCATGAGCTCAAACGCTCCTCTCTGTGTGTCGGGGTAACGCCTGGCACGGCCCGGTGTGAAAAGTGTGAAAGCTTTCCCCTGCCTTGTTTTCTTGAGGGTTGAGTCCTTCCTCTGGGTCAGTGTGTGTGGGGAGGGGGGCAGCCGGTCTGGGACTTGTTTGTTTAATTGGTGGAGACTTCTACCACACTGCGGCACAAACCAAACCGCTGAAACTAATGAAGCAAACTCTTCTGTTCCACCTTTGGGTCCTCTCTAAAGCAATCTTCAGACACTGTTTGTGTTGTTTTCCAGGTTTGCAGCCAGCAGGTCGCCTCCAACTGTGTGATCAAGCGGGAGCAGGAGAAATGCATGGAGTTGATCGCCTCGGACCATCCTGGGAACGATCCAGAGTATGGTACGTCCATGCAAGTTTGTGTGTTTGCTCATCCTTTAATCCCTTCTCCTCATTTACTGTTGATTTTATCAGAATCTCAAACACGGGCTTAGAAAAATAAAAAAGAAAAACATCTGAAGGGCCTCTGCACTAATGAGCGGGAGATAATTCCACAAATGCTTCTCAGCTCAGATCAGATCGTTAGACAGACTTTGCAGTCTTTTTTCAAGGCATCAGCGTCTAAATCAGAGGCTGCAGAGATCCTCAGAGAGCAAAAAGATGCTTTAATGGGCTTTAATTGGAAACATCTCAACATGAAGACCAAATAAATAAAACCTGAAGGGTGAGACGGTGATTGATCGCTGCCTGTCCGTCTGATTACATGATGGGTGAAAGGAAAGATCTGACCAAAGCCCCGTTCACACTTGTACCCCACTCCTGAATATTTCTGACAGGGTCTGCATGAACAGCGTGTGTGAGCGCTGAATGTGTTCACTCAGAGAAGATTTTCTCCTCTTAACGCCTCTGCACAAACTCAGGAGCAGGAAACAGCGTGGAGGATTCACAGCGAGCGAGTGAGTGTGTAGGATGACGGCGTTCACACTGAGCAGAGTTTCACCTCGGTTAGCCGGGTTATGTTTTCCACTCTTGTGTTTGTATTTTGCACGTTGTGATTTTACTTCACAGGGACTCAACATCCAGGACTTTCCCAATCTAAACTGAACAACAGCTGAATTCACACATGCACTAAGTCAGTGAAACTTTCAATGTGGGTTAGGTTTTTCAAACTGACTTTATCTCTGTTTTTCCAGTGTGCCCCGTGGAGATGTTTTTCACATGAAGTCAGGCTGATATCAAACCACGGAATAAGATATGACAGATTGCTCACTGGGAGTGAGCTGGTCGGGTGTTTTTATATCATGCTGCTGGTGTTAAATCAAAAGAGAGACGTGCAACAGGATGAATGAAAACATCCAAAGCTGATGCTAACATTGAGAGTTTGTCTGCAATGATGCCACGTCGGCTGGCAAAATTTAGCAGTGAGAAGCTAAATCTGTCTTTTTCCTTGAGGAAAATTGTTTCTTTGATTAATTTTGTGGTAATGGCGGACACTGGAGCTGGACTGGTAAAAAATAGGAGTGTTTTTGACCTATACTACAGCCAGCCACCAGGTGGAGGAGTTTTTGACCTGTACTTTAGCCAGCCACTAGGGGGGGCAATTTTTGACCTGTACTTTAGCCAGCCACCAGGGGGAGCAGTTTTTGACCCGTACTGTAGCCAGCCACCAGGGGGAGCAGTTTTTGACCCGTACTGTAGCCAGCCACCAGGGGGAGCAGTTTTTGACCTATACTTTAGCCAGCCACCAGGGGGAGCAGTTTTTGACCTTTACTGTAGCCAGCCACCAAGGGGAGCAATTTTTGACCTGTACTTTAGCCAGCCACCAGGCGGAGCAGTTTTTGACCTATACTTTAGCCAGCCACCAGGGGGAGCAGTTTTTGACCTATACTTTAGCCAGCCACCAGGGGGAGCAGTTTTTGACCTTTACTGTAGCCAGCCACCAAGGGGAGCAATTTTTGACCTGTACTTTAGCCAGCCACCAGGGGGAGCAGTTTTTGACCTATACTTTAGCCAGCCACCAGGGGGAGCAGTTTTTGACCCGTACTGTAGCCAGCCACCAGGCGGAGCAGCTTTTGACCTTTACTGTAGCCAGCCACCAAGGGGAGCAATTTTTGACCCGTACTTTAGCCAGCCACCAGGCGGAGCAGTTTTTGACCTATACTTTAGCCAGCCACCAGGGGGAGCAGCTTTTGACCTGTACTTTAGCCAGTCACCAAGGGGAGCAGCTTTTGACCTATACTTTAGCCAGCCACCAGGGGGAGCAGTTTTTGACCTGTACTTTAGCCAGCCACCAGGGGGAGCAGTTTTTGACCTGTACTTTAGCCAGCCACCAGGGGGAGCAGTTTTTGACCTGTACTTAAGCCAGCCACCAGGAGGAGCAGTTTTTGACACAAACCCATTTCAAGCCGAGCAAGATGAAGTCCATTTTTTTTACAGTCTATGGGCGTAATGAACTACGTACTGAACGGAACAAACAAGGCAATATTTTTCTTGTGTGATTTGTCATGTAACACTGTAATTCAAGTACTCGTTGGAGTTTCTCAAATTAAATGAATGTTGATATCCAAAAAAAAAATTCTTGTTCATAATCACAGGGGTTATAGATCATTATCTGAAGTATATATGCAATAAATCATTTGATGGTAAGGCTTCATCTGTCTGTTATAGTACACTTCAAGTAGAGCAGACTTCAAATCAAAGCCAGAAAACAATCGTTTCAAGTTGTTTTTCAAAACATTGTTTCAGTGACAGAAGCGGCGGTTATTCTTGAGTCCATGTGTGAAAGGGCTCTGTGCTCTGTGTGTCTTCTTCTTCCTGTTCTGAAGTCTCTGTGGTTTGAAGTGACTCCAAAACAGACCCCAAAGTATGACACCTGCACAGTGTGATATTTAGTAGACCTTATTTCTGCTTTTGTCTGTGGTGTTTATAGAAGCACCTGATTGGTCCAGAGGGAGGGTGCTTTTTGCACTGACCTCTTTTGGTTAAAAACAGGGCATAAAGTGTGCCGAGAGCCACCACACAGTACGAAGATGAGGAGTCAAATCTGTCAAATCAAATCATCAAAAGGTCCAGAAGAAAATCAGCCTGATAAGAAGACGTATTTGAAGCTTGTATTTAAAGCAGTTTTTCACTGGTTGTGAAGCAGATGCCTTGATATGACCTTCATGAGCAGCAGAGACCCCCAGCAGCAGGACTGTCACTTTATTTCATATTTAAGGCTGGAAACCGCGGTGAGGAAGTCGGTGTCAAATCAGATTAACAACATGCAGAAAAAAAAGCCCCTTTTTACATTTTCAGCAGGAAACATCTTCACAGGAGGAAATGTCTGAGCGTTAAAGAGGGAAGGGATTTTTATCAGAAAGTATAACCTCGTCCTCTTCAAGACAAGATCCAAAAAGTGTTCCTCAAATGTTCCCTTTTAATGCTTCGAGCAGAATGTTCCACAGGGGGCGCCAAAGTCAGCAAAACCATCAACGATAACTTCAGCACAGCAGAGAGATGTTCAGGTTTTAAATCTTCCTCCTCTCCTCCTCAGGATGCCCGTGGATGTGGGACAACCTGACGTGTTGGCAGCCCGCCAGGGTCGGCGAGGTGGTCGAGGTTACCTGTCCTGAACTCTTCTCCCAGTTCATGAGTGAAGAAGACTACGGTACGCTGGTTTTAAGGCTGAATGTTTCAGCTTGATGAGGATTTAAGGGGATTTGTATGATTTGTATTTCATCCTCTCTTACAGCTTTCTAGAGATTTTTAACTTCACTGATGTTTGCTCAAAGGCACAGTTTGATTGTCATCCGCCTTCTTTTGTTACTTTTTGTTCATGTGGATCAAAAGCATCTCTCAGAGCAGGAAATAACTTTGATTGGATGCACCAGCATCATGATTTTAACGATTTTAAAAATATAGCTCTTTAAAATGAATATTCCTTCAAATCGGCACAAATCCATCTGATGTGTCTGTGTCCACAGAGCTGGGGATAGTGAGTCGTAACTGCACGGAGTTTGGCTGGTCAGAAACCTTCCCTCATTACGTGGACGCCTGCCTGTACGAGGAGGGAAACAGCAGCCACACGGTCGGTACACCGCTGTTTCTGAGGCTGTGTGTTTCACAGACTCAAAGAGACGTTTTCTTTTTAAAACCCTGCTTTTGTTTTTCATTTCAGGACATGTACTATGTGTCAGTCAAAGCTCTGTACACCGTGGGCTACAGCACGTCGCTGGTTTCCCTCACGATGGCCATGGTCATCCTCTGCAGGTTCAGGTGAGACATTCAGCTGAATGAGTTATTTCCTGGTAGAGAAATCGAAACCACTCCTGCAGAATTTCTGCCACCACAGAAATCATCCCAAACCCACATCTGCCTCTGCTCTCATCCTTTCTGCTGCTGCCGTGTAACTGATGCTAATTCTGCAGAGTGTAAACTAATAATTAACACGGAGCGGGACGAAAAGCGTCGGAGGTGTTAATGAATGACTAGGAAGGTTTCCAACACGTGAGTGTGTGTGTGTTCTTCTTTCTCCCTCCGTCGGCGTCCTCGCAGGAAGCTGCACTGTACCAGGAACTTCATCCACATGAACCTATTCGTGTCCTTCATCCTGAGAGCTATTTCTGTCTTCATCAAAGACGGCGTGCTGTACGCCAAAGAGGACAGCGATCACTGCTTCATACACACTGTGAGTAACACACCAACACGCCCACGCCGCTCTCTCACTCCCACCTCCACACGGTTCCCTTTTTTTGTTTCCATTTTCCGTCTTTTCTCACCTTTTCTCCTCTCTCTCTCTCTCTCCTCGTAGCTGGAGTGTCGAGCCGTCATGATATTCTTCCATTACTGCGTCCTCTCAAACTACTTCTGGCTCTTCATTGAGGGTCTGTACCTCTTCACTTTACTGGTGGAGACCTTCTTCCCCGAGAAGAGATACTTCTACTGGTACATCATCATTGGCTGGGGTGAGACGACGACGTAACTCGAGATTTTACGTTTTTTTTTCTGAAGGGTTTTTCATTTATCTGATGTTCTGATGGTGGTTTTCTTCAAACAGGAGCTCCCACGTTGTGTGTGACCATCTGGGCGGTGCTGAGGCTGCACTTTGACGACATCGGGTGAGTTAGAAGGAGCAGGGTTGACTCTCATGTTGAAGGTGGGCTGATCAGGTGAGCTGAATGTGCCGCTCTTCTTCTTTCAGGTGTTGGGACATGAATGATAACGCTGCCATCTGGTGGGTGATCAAGGGACCAGTGCTGGCCTCCATCATGGTGCGTTATTCCTCTGTTAAATCCAATAAACCTTTTCAGTCGTATGAAAAGAAGCAGATTTTTATCAGATAACTTCAGATCATCAGGTTTTAATACATCACTTCTTTTCCACAGGTCAACTTTGTGCTCTTCATCGGCATCATCATCATCCTCGTGCAGAAGTTACAGTCTCCAGACATCGGTGGGAATGAATCCAGTATTTACTTGTAAGTTATTTATTATCAGTCATTTAATTCTTCTAACTTGTCTTGTGCACAACACAAATATCACATCCAAACAGGTTAGGATCTAATGTGCATGCTAAAGTTACCCCCAGGGATCAAAGTCCAATCTGAAGAATCGATCAATCTGAATATTTTTTTTGTGAATAAGTCAGGATTTAATGTACATTACTAATTATCTTATGTGTACTAAAAAAACTGTCTTCCACATCATTGTTCATGTGCAGGAGTATTTATATTGTTTGCAAGAGTTGAAATCTTGTGCGTGCACAATATTATTATCATCCAGGAGCAAGTTTCCTCATTCAAAAACTTATAATATTTTTTTTGCAAACGGGTTAAATTTTGTGTGTGTGTGTGTGTGCACGAGTCGACGTCCAGGCACATGAGATCATTTTTTTACTTTTTGCACATGAAAACTTGGAGTTAAAAGTTATGTATGTATGTATTATCCATTCATGACAAAAATAACAAAAATAATAATTAAAAAGACTCAATTTGTTAAACTACAAAACATTATTATTGTTATTATTGTTATTATTCTGATATTATTATCATCATTTCATTTTCATTTACACATTTATTTTTCTGTTTGTTTGAGGTAGTGAAATACATGTCCCTGATTTCTTATTGGTATTTGGGAAATATATATAAAAACAAAATAATATATATATATATATATATATATATATATATATATATATATATATATATATATATATATATATCCCAAATGACTCTATATAATTTTGTATATCTATGTTTTATATATGTTTTATATATATATATATATATATATATATATATATATATATATATATATATATATATATATATATATATCCCAAACGTCTCTATATTATTTTGTTTTTATATATATTTTCCATATATACATGATGTGTATTCTACATGTTAGTAAGTTGTTCCAACTAGCTCTTACAGATAATATAAATACTGCCAAGTAAGAAATCTGGGTGTGATGATTGATGACCAGCTGACCTTTAAGGTTCATGGTCCTGTCGATATGCCCTCTATAACATCAGGAGGATCAGACCCTACCTGACACAACAGGCCACACAGCTCCTGGTTCAGGCCTCAGTGATTCCTCCTGCAGCTCTCTTCTAGCAGGCCTCCCTGTGTCTACAGTCAAACCTCTGCAGATTACCCAGAATGCAGCAGCATGTCTGGTCTTTAACCAGTCCCAAACAGCACACGTCACCCAGCTGTTAATCTCTCTTCACTGGCTCCCAGTGGCAGCTCCAATCAAATTCAAAGCTCTTCTTCTGGCTCACAAAACAGTGACAAGAACGGCTCCTTCCTACCTGGAGTCCCTCATCCAGGTCTACACTCCTTCCCGCCCGCTACACTCTGCCTGTGAGAGACGCCTGGTGCTCCCAGCCCAGCATGGCTCTAAATCACTAGCCAGACTCTTCTCCTCTGTTGTTCCCAAATGGTGGAATGAATCACCCAACGCCATACGATCCACAGAGTCCACTTCTACTTTAACAGACGTCTGAAGACTCACCTGTTCAGGGACCTTAATCTGACCCTTCTCCTCTTCGTCCTTTGGAGAAAAGCGTCTGCTGAATGAGATTAGCAGTAAATTTTCTTGGTAATTTAACGAACACGTAAAATAAGAGCGTCTGTGCTCTGATGGGTTTATAAACCATTAAAATGATTTAAATCAGTGAAGCTGAAGCAACAAGTGTTTGTGTTTTAAAAACTGGAATCATGAATTCTGTTCACGTTACCGTGATTTCAATAATGAGGTTTTTGAGTTGATTTTAATGAGGACACATTTACTGTGCTCCAGTCTTATTATTATTGTGTGTGTGTGTGTGTGTGTGTGTGTGTGTGTTCCCGTGTGCTCTGCAGGAGGTTGGCCCGCTCCACTCTGCTCCTCATTCCTCTGTTTGGGATCCATTATACCGTGTTCGCCTTCTC
Organism: Labroides dimidiatus; assembly: GCA_030710495.1. Classification (NCBI taxonomy): domain Eukaryota; kingdom Metazoa; phylum Chordata; class Actinopteri; order Labriformes; family Labridae; genus Labroides; species Labroides dimidiatus. The sequence continues at coordinate 2,901,088 of CM061146.1, read as the reverse complement.
CCCCGAGAACGTCAGCAAGAGAGAGCGTCTGGTGTTCGAGCTCGGCCTTGGATCCTTCCAGGTGACTGTTCCTCCGTCACGGGTTGGATTAAGAAAAAAAAAAAGAACAGTTTACGTAAATCCATGAAGAAATAACTCTGATTTATTTATACAGATACCTTTTTGTGTCTCCTCAGGGCTTCGTGGTGGCCGTCCTCTACTGCTTCCTGAACGGAGAGGTAAACATCCTTTAAATCAGCTGTTCTCACTTTTATAGTCTATTATCATAGCTCTACATCCTCAGACATTAAAGGTGCTTAATTCTGCTGTAAAGAAAGTTTTGTTGACATCAGTAAATGTGAGACAGTGAGCGTTGAATGCAGCACAGAGATAGAGTGAGGCTGAGGGACATTGAGTTTGTCTCTTTCCAGCAAGGTCCATTAATAATGACCTTGTGAAGTATATCCCTCAAGGTGCAATCGGAGATCAAGAGGAAATGGCGCAGCTGGACGGTGAACAGGTACTTTGCTGTGGACCTGAAGCACCGGCATCCTTCGCTGGCGAGCAGTGGGGTGAACGGGGGCACGCAGCTGTCCATCCTCAGCAAGAGCAGCTCGCAGATCCGCATGTCCAGCCTGCAGGCGGAGACCCCGGCCACCTGAGCGCCACCGCCGGGGACGCAGCGTCAGGAACAGTCGACGACAACGCCGCTACCTCTGGACCTGATGCCGCCAAACCTGCCGCGCCCACCCTCCTCCCCATGACCAGCCTCAACAACCCGTTTCTCAACCCTTACCCAAACCCGTACCCAGACGAGACCGTGATGGAAACACAACTCAACTCCACCGACCCAGAACAGCCTCTGGTCTGACCGGCTTCACCCTCGACCAGACCTGAGAGTCAGGTGCCAAATCTGACCTTTGACCTGGATCAGACGCAGCATCAGAAACACTCAAAGGGTAAATCTAGCGTCTCTTCGGGCTGTCCCCTGCAGAAGAATCACACGTTTCTCTGTATATAAATCGTGTTTGTGTCTGGATCGTCTGGTGCTACAGGATTGGCTGCTGTGGATCGGAGGGACCAGTTCACAGCAGCAGCTCCAGTCTGCGCCCTCTCATGGTGATCATTCCATTCTGTCTGAGGAAGGTGTTTACTTTCCATCCTCCAGTCTCTTCCTCCAAACAAATTTCAGACAGTAACTTCTGAAAAACACAGAAATCACAGCTGCCATACAATTTAAACCACTGCGTAATGTAAATATCCTAAAAGAGGGGCACTTATTTTGTGGAGTTTTTTGTTGTGTTGCTCTTCAAAGAGTGAAAAAAAAGTCCAAGTGATGTGAAGTTAGCCTGGGTTAGGAAGCGATAAGTTCCAGCTGAAATTTTTTTTATCTTTGTAACCTTAGATTGAAGGCTATTCCTTGATTTAAAAGAAAGAGCCTGTTGCATTATGGGAAATGCAGTTTCCAGTGTTTTTAGCCATAAAACGGTTTACTTATAGATTAGAGTTAGAGAAGGCGCCCAACTCAGATAACCCAGATTTGAAGGCCAAAAGACATGCATATATGTGCTTTAAGGAGAATCATCAGTTGCATTATGGGAAATGCAGTTTATAGTGTTTTTGGTCACTTTTACATCAGTGTTAAAAAGATGCACAACAAAATCTTTGAAAGTGGAAAAAAACCCTGAAAAAACTAAGACTGAACTGTAAAGATCTTCTTAAGGAGGCTCTTGGCTCATGACACCAGATCTGAGTTGACTCTGTTCCTGTTATGTTGTTGTTGTTAGCATTGTTGGCTAAATTTAAAATCCATTTATCCTTGACATTATTTTGGAAATGCTGATGATAGCTGTATTATTTCCTTGACGCTGGAGGTGCCATGTAGTTAGCCATTGCTTGGCAACAGGATCAGCACAATGTGACCTGGACCCGAATGCACGTCCAGCTCACGCAAACCGCTAATCCCTTTTTTACAAACGGTTTGTATCATCACTAATGACTTGATGTGCGAACAGACCCAAGTGTTCAAGCTGTAACAGTCAATGACGTAAACAGAGAATCAAACCATCCCTGCAGTCCATGTACGCTAAAGGCCCATTTATCCTCCCTTTACATATGAAAATGTGAACGTCCTTTTCAAACGATGTTACCGTCACTGCTCACATACTTCCACCGGACAAGAACAAACTCAAAAACCAACATGGAGGAGGAATTGATAACGTACCTCTTGTCCGTATCTGTAAGCTTTATGGAAACATGCAGAAATAAGAGCGAAATGAAGATCCGTGTTTAACGATTAGCATACGTGGGCCTTTAGAAGACGGGGTCCAGTGGAGGCTGCAGCACATGGATTCAGAGATGGTTTGTGTACGAAGTCAGCGTAAAAATATCCACATAAGAAACTTTCATTTGAAGCTTCGGGTTACTGAAGTTGTCTAGCATTTCCAGTTAGGTATTCTGACTTCGTGGAGCAGATTGTAAATTTTGACCTTAACCCAAAGCTTTAAATTCAGATGTCTGCTCTCTGCATCGACAGGAGAGCGGCTGTACTTCACACCATGAGGTTTTAGCAGCTTAGACTAGTTTTATGTTCTTGAATCCAACATACGGTTTGGACTAAAGAAGCTTTTCAGTGCACATGTTGCTGTAACACGCTAACCATCGCACAGTGTGTTTGACTGCCTGGTATTAGCTAGTAATGCTAACAACAGCATTAGCAAATTCCAGCTTTGTTTTGTAAATCAGAACAAGAACACCCTCAACTTGGATCTGTAGTTCCAATTTTTTAGCTTCCTGGGTAAACAAAATGAACCATCATTCCATCAGAAACTGTTGCATCATGGGTAATGTAGTGTCCAGTGTTTCACTCTAAATTTTTAAAATTCCCATCACAACATTACTGAAGGTTGGGTCTAAAACTTAAATCTTTACCATAATCCAGGCTGGCAAATGTTGATAAGGAGGGAAGAAATGGTCTGTTGCATCGTGGGTAATGTAGTGTCCAGTGTTTCACTAATTCCATCACAACATTACTGAAGGTTGGGTCTAAAACTTAAATCTTTACCATAATCTAGGCTGGCAAATGTTGAAAAGGAGGGAAGACATGGTCTGTTGCATCATGGGTAATGTAGTGTCCAGTGTTTCACTCTCAATTTTTAAAATTCCCATCACAACGTTATTGAAGGTTGGGTCTAAAACTTAAATCTTCACCATAATCTAGGCTGGCAAATGTTGATAAGGAGGGAAGACATGGTCTGTTGCATCATGGGAAATGTAGTGTCCACTGTTTTTTTAAGCTGTAACTTATAAAATTTGGATTCCGCTGCTAAATTCTGACTCTGACGTAAAGAACTTATTCTTATTGTCTGTATTCAGAAGTCATGATTAAGCCAGTGTTACTGAGGGGCAGCTGGAACATCGTGGACCATGAAGTTTCTGTTTTTATTGCCCAAACTTTCTTATCCTGCTGATCCCCGAAGAAAAGAGCAGGAGTCTTAACGTACAACAAGGGACTTGTTCTCCAAACTGGGCGATTCTCCTTCTCCTGTGTGACCTGTGACGGCTCCTAAATAATATTTTGGGTGTTTGAAGCTGGAGGAACGTGAAGGAGGAAGTTCACCCGTTCAGTATTTATGAGAAGGACTTATTTTCTATTGTTCTGTGAAATGCCAAAAAGCAGAAAAATCATACCAGGGTAAAAAAAGACGACGACGGTGACGGTTGTCTTTAAGAGACGTGCGCGCGGTGCTGAGGTTTGCCATCTACGACCACAAACACAAGCCTCTCTGAAACCTCAGCACTGGAAGCAAGAAGAGAGGAAGAAGAGGAAGAGGAAGAGGAAGATGAGGACATCTTTAGGAGATCAGTGTGTGTGTAGTTTTGAAAACAGCCGTTCGTACAGAAAATGTCAATTATTATGGACTCATGGCTAAAGTATTGTGAGCTCAACTGCTTGCATGGAACTGCAGTTCTTGTCCCTGTATTTTTATTTGTGCAAATTCAGTGTTTATAGCATTTTTTTAAATCTCACACTGTCAGTGTCTGTGAGGCTGCTGTGGAGGCGACAGGCTGTGATTCTCTCTGTGAAGCTGAGCCTCTTCAGCAGCTTCCTGCAGGAAGTTTGAAACCGAACAGGTGGAAGTGAAGAGGTTGGAAACGTCCCAACACTTCACGGGATTTTGAAAAAAAAAAAAAAAAAGTCCTGATCCTTTCCGCAGTTTCTGACACTGTTGCTATTTGACTTTCTGCTTTGAATCGAGCACATTAAGATGGGTGTTACTTTCAGAGAGGGCCGCTAACTCTGGGGGTAATCCTCTCATTCCAAAGACGAATCGATCGACCCCTCACTGAGTTCTTGCACGGCCGTTTCTGTTTGCAAAGGCTGAGCTAGCTTTGCAGCCGATGTCACCGCAGATATTTCCCTTTGACTCCGAATCCCAACGTACTTTGTGTCTCCAAAAGTGCCTTTAAGCACAAAACAAGTATTTTGGTTACTTCAAAGAATAAAAAAAAACAACGTCTTTTTAAGTTTCAAACAAAACTGCAAAGTCTGCAAAGAAAGGGTTAAACAAAGTGCTTTTATGACGCCTGAGACTAAATCAGTGTTGAAACCTGGAGGCCTTCAAAGTACTTTAACTCGTCTGCTGAAGACGAGCAAAAACATACGACAGATTTGTGTTTTTCGATAAAGCAGTGCTCCAGTAGATTCATGTCAATGTACAGTAGACTTTGTTACCTGCACACAAAAATAAACTTCTTTTTTAAATTATCTTTTTTAATCATTTTCAAGCTGCATCATTAATTTTCTCCAAACAGCAGAGAAACAAAAACAATACCAGACTGTGAGAAATGTCATTTATATTTTAACCACAGTACAGATATATATTTCAGATTATAATCACTCAACAATAATACAAAGTGCTGTGCATAAAGAAAACATGAGATCCCCCAACCCTACATTTTATATCACTTTAAAGAAGAAAAACAAGTTGTAAATAAAAGATGTTGGAGAAACAATCTCGGAAACCGAATAAAAACTCTGATAACACACAAAATAAAACACTATTCAGTATTTTACTCGAATAAAAACACACCTTTTTCTTTTAAATTCTCCTGTGTTAGCCTGTTAGCCATTTAAAGCCACAAAAACATACTTTTTTTTTTTTTTTGGTCATTTGCAGGTTCACAGATATTAAGCAGGAAGTTCCAAGACAGACTTTTATTTTGAAATAGTTAAAAAAAAGAAAAAATCTGAATAAATCAGGCAAATGGATGCAACAAATATAAATTGGATGTGGCTTAAAATAAAAGTTTCCAACATTTTCCAGGAGAAGACGTCTGAGTTTTTTGTATTTCTAAAAAAAAAAAGGGAAGCGAAATGCAAACGAAGGCAGACTCTTAAAGTTAATATGATACATGGAAACAACCCAGAGAAATCTCCAAACCTCGCTCTTTTAAAACAGTTAAAATGCCTTGAAAATACTTCATTTTGAAACGGGTCTGAGTTTATGAGGGCTAACATGAGCACGCTGTGATAACGAGGGCTTTTTATTTTAAAAAGAGGGCGTTTTGCAGATTTCTGAGGAACATTTCCTTCAAATAATAAGATTTTTTTTAGATATAAATATATCAAATATTATAAGTTTTCAACCGCTGGGTAGTGAACCTGTTTCCAGTCAGCTGTGGGCCTTGGCTTTGGCAAAAAAAGAAATGTAAGAAAAAATCCAGTGCTTTTACTTTGAAGGGGAATTTTGTGCAGCCGAGCTCCAAACCTCCAGTTGAGTTTGGGTGAATTTGATGAAACAGTGAGATTTTTTAAGTCTGGGTCACAAATTTGCGTGACTTTATTTCACTTCCCTGAAGAAACTGAAAACCCCAAATCTCAAAAAAAAAAAAAAAAAAAAAATCAGCCCACATGCTGAAATATTCAGATTTCTTTGACCTGCAAATGACCAAACTCATCCTACCTGGTGGTCCAGAGCGTGTCGGGGCAAAGAGAGGAAAGAAGGGCTGACCGGAAACTGTCTCGTCCTGTTGCTCTGCTGTGATTGTTTTCAGTGTGAGCTGAAGTAATAAGAGTGCAGATCCAACAGCAGCCATAAGGGGGCCCTGTTTCATCATGTGATGTTTGGGGAAAGGGCTGGACAATCACCACCTCTCTCTCTCTTACTCTCTCTCTCTCTCTCTGCTGTAGCCGAGCTCATTTCAGACAATCTCGCCTCTTTCGTTCCATGTTTTTATGACTGATCTCCTGGTGTTGGTGTGGGAGGTGGAGCCTTATTTTGCCAGTACTCTGTTGATGTCAGACAAAGATGTTGCTATAATTCTACAATAATTCATTTGAACATGTTGTTTTTGAACTTTGAAGTAGTCAGTTGAAGTGTTTGAGAGGTGTGTAGCAAACCTTTGTGATAAATTAACTGCAGTTTATTAAATGTGCGAGACAGACGCCACGTCGTACCTTGTAAATGGAGTTTTTCTGTGTTCATGGTGAATATCCGTCATTTGAAACTTTGCGCTGTGACTTTTCTATTATGTTGAATTGTGATTGTGTTTGCTGAAGTATAGCGCCTCCTGTGATGCCTCTGTACTCTGACGGGCTGATGCATGCTTCATTCTAAGTCATTTTTTCCCAGCAGGTGTTACACGGGGAGGGTCCAGCTTTCAGGGACACTCTTTGGGGGTCTGTTTTTTTCTTAAATCCTCCATAAAGACTGGGTGTGATGAACGAGCTAGAAGCAGGATATTTGGTTTCACCTGTGAAGAAATTGTAGCTCCAGTCCCATCAGGACCCGCTGGATGCTTTTCCTTTGAATGTTTACGACATGAGGAAAAGTAAAGTGCCATAAAACTGCTGTTTTGTTTATTTTTTTTTTCCTGTATAGCATGAGGAGAAAATGTTTTTGATGGTGGTTATCTTTTTGATATAGCTTCACTGTACTTACTGCCTGTTCAAATCACTTAGAGGTACAAACATACAGCTAAATGTTTCTATATACAGGCCGGGCAGTTTGTGTCCTGATGGCTGAATGTATCTCTGCTGTGAGCCTGCTTCTGTCTGCTCATGAGCTCTTTTCATTTGATCTCTCTGCACAGTGCCAGTGCACCGTTTTATCTCGTTTTGATGTGCACATTAGAGGAGTTTTTTTTTTTTTTTTGTACATTATGGAAGTATCAACAATAAATGTTTTTAACTTGTTGGCTCAATGATTTTGTGTGTGGTTTTGATGTTCACATGTCTCACAGATTAGATATAAAATCTGAAGCAGATTGGAAAGACCAAAACCAGCTGGGTTAGTCCGTTTCTATAACTGCTTCCTCCAAAATCGAAGCTTTAAAATAATAAAAATATGTCATTTTATGCACATTGAATAACTCAATAATTTAAAAAAAAAAAAAAAAACATCAGAAGGGGTTAGGCTGGGGTGTGACTGGGGTGTTAAATACTCTACCTTTTTTTGTTCAAGTCAACTTTTTACCTGATACAACGTGAGGAGGTAAGGTATTTATCAACAGTTACACAACTTACAAACTTTGTCACTTTGTTCTGTAGTTTAGTAGACGGTGCTCTGAGACGTATCTGTAGGCTAACATGTAACGTCAGTGAATCCTGATGTCCTGCTCATCGACCAATCAGAGCTAACGTAACCTCACTCTTCATTTTATTGACAGGCTCTCAAGTTTGATCAGATCACTGCAGAATAACTGCTGCATGTGGGCTGGAATGAACATTATCACAAACAGATTAGCCCGTGGTTTAGCCTTTAGCTTGTGTTTTAGCCTTCAGATCATGAATTGGCCTTTAGCTCATGTTTTAGCCTTTAGCTCAGGGTTTAGCCTTAAGCTAGTGTTTTAGCCTTAAGCTTGTGTTTTAGCCTTCAGATCATGAATTAGCCTTTAGCTCAGGGTTTAGCCTTTAGCTAGTGTTTTAGCCTTAAGTTTGTGTTTTAGCCTTCAGATCATGAATTAGCCTTTAGCTCAGGGTTTAGCCTTTTGCTAGTGTTTTAGCCTTAAGCTTGTGTTTTAGCCTTCAGATCATTAATTAGCCTTTAGCTCAGGGTTTAGCCTTTAGCTAGTGTTTTAGCCTTAAGCTTGTGTTTTAGCCTTCAGCTCATGAATTAGCCTTTAGCTCAGGGTTTAGCCTTTAGCTCAGGGTTTAGCCTTAAGCTTGTGTTTTAGCCTTCAGCTCATGAATTAGCCTTTAGCTCAGGGTTTAGCCTTTAGCTAGTGTTTTAGCCTTAAGCTTGTGTTTTAGCCTTCAGATCATGAATTAGCCTTTAGCTCAGGGTTTAGCCTTTAGCTAGTGTTTCAGCCTTAAGCTTGTGTTTTAGCCTTCAGCTCATGGTTTAGCCTTTAGCTTGTGTTTTAGCCTTTAGCTCAGGGTTTAGCCTTTAGCTAGTGTTTTAGCCTTAAGCTTGTGCTCTATCACTCTAGCTCTCAGCAGCTCCTTCAAGCCCACATATCTGACTCAAACAGCCAATCATTGTTTTGGAATTCTTAGCAGGAAACAGTGCATCAGCTGGAACTATTTTCAGAGGCGGATTAACACACGCTGGTGTGTGTTACTTTGATTTATGTTCAGGACAGCTGCAGAAAATTGTCTCCATTCTTGTACTTTTTTGTTTCACAGGCAACGCCACAATTCATTTGTAGAAAATCAAACCTTAAAGTGACATGTGAGGATGTTTTTTTTTTAAAGTTTGAAGTCATGAAGTGGAATAAAGAAGAGCTGCGAGATATTCAACTAAGTACAATGCAGTCAACCCTTTTTTACCCTCAAAAATAAGTAAATATTACAAAACAGAAAGAAACTTTTCATTCACAGAAAAGGTTGTGAGAGTGGACCAACATATTAACTGGTTTTGGTTTTCCTATAAATATTTGATTTTGGTTGAAAATATGGAAGATACTGACAGATTTCAGCCTCACCTGTGGGCTGAGATTTGTGCCAAAGAATGATCTGAAACTGAATTTAATGTTTTGAAATTTAATTTATTTACTTTGAAACTTTTTTTTCACCTAATTTAAAACCTAAATCTCTTAATTCCTTAAATACAAAAAAATAATTTTCATATTACACAGTTTGTGTCTGTGAGGAAAAATAATCAACAGATTCACAGAAATCCTCCTTGACGGCCTGTGGCTGAACTCCTGGCCTGAGCAGAGCGTGGATGACGTAACGGTCATGCTACACTCAACTGAAACTGAATTTTGTATTTTTGGATTTAAGGAACATAAAGAGATGAATTTTCAAGAAGGTGAAAAAACAATTTTTGAAGCAAATAAATTCAGTTTCAAATTTAATTTAATGATTCATTTCTGGTGGCATAAATCTCAGCCCACACTCACCCGTTCACATCCCCGACCCAATAAAGCAAAACTCCAAATACGAATCTTGTATTCATGTAGTAAACTGGAACCTGTGAAAGAAACGTCCATGTCACTTTTTCAAAGAAAAAAAATAACAGCACTGCTCATGGATGTCATCTTAAAAATAAAATCCAGACACAACAGGAAAAAGTTTCTTTCCAACACGTCAGAACAGGCTCGGATAAAAAGTTTTAAAGCCTCATTTTTCTCATGTAAGCAACATCACAGAAGCAGATCAGTTTATGCTGCACAGCAAAAAAAACAAACAAAAAAATTACAATCTTAAGATTTTTGTTACACAAAGACCTTAAATGCAAACTGACGAACGTTTTCTCACCCGAACTGCAAAGAAACACCGAGTTATACTGAAGGCACTGGAGTGTTTGTATGTAATCTTTGAGGAAGCAATATTTACATTTCTATCTATGGACGTCTGCACAGCGTAGGGGAGAACGGGGTTCGTAGTCACACTTTTTACTCTGGTGTGAATCGCTCATCATCAAAACATCTTTCAGTCGTCTTTCCTGCATTAAACTGAAGCTGAAGGTGTCTCGTTTTCAGACTCGTTGCACCAAAGAGGTGATTGATTACCCATCAAAGACCCTCTGACACACTGCGACAACCAACCCCATCACAGAGATGTTCGTCTCAGTGTTACTTCAATTGCATTGACGATTTGACAAACACAAAACTTACTGCATCTTAACAGGAAATTAGCAACATGTCCACCAGATCCACCAGGTGGTTCAGTTTGGTTCATCTTGGTATGGCGCGTGTTTTCTTTGACTAAATTAGGACAGGTCCCCAAATAACCGACCCGTACCGTCCCACTTTTTGGTACCCTTCTGTTGGGGTTCCAGACCTACTGATCCAAGGGGTAGCAAGAAACACCGCAGTCCATTGATTGGTGGAAAGAATCGTCCCTTCCTGTGTGACAGCGGTAATAAAGACCGACACATAACCCCGACATGTTTAAATCTCCAGTCCACTTCAAGAGGATCACTTTCTTTTTGTTCAGAAAATGGGATCTTGTTTGTTTTTCTTCTTCGTTGGATTTATTTGCTGGGTACAATGTGTCACGCTACTATGCTGTAACGCGGCTATTAGCATCTGGCTAAAACGCCGCAGACCAAGAAGGAAATAGTTGGCTGTGACAACAAGCCCAACCTGGAATTTCTTGCTAGCATCAAGGCTAACAACTGTGTAACAACTAGTTAGCTAGCTAATAACCAAACTACAGCTTTCCCTTTGCACTTTTTAAAGGAACTCACTGTGTCAAAGCTGATACATATATATATATATATATATATATATATATATATATATATATATATATATATATAGATATAGATATAGATATAGATATAGATATAAAAAACTGAGGAGCTGGATATTTACAGTTTGACATGAAAAACACAAAAAGTCCTCTGAGCTCAGGTTCAGCTGTCTGACTCCAGAGGAGACTCTGTAAATTTCCATACCACAATTTGAGAGACAGCTCCCTCTGGTGGTGAGATATAGAGAACCAACCTGTGTGACGACTGACCCCATTCTCCCCCATTCTACTGCGAGCTGACTCAGAACAGACGCATTCAACATGAAAACAGCACAAAGGCTCCCATTTTTTTTTCCTTTGTGTTAGCATTAGCACAGCAATCATTAGCTTGTTGTCAATAAATCTTTACATTTGCAGAACAGCTTCTTCAACTTTTGCAAAATTACAGCCCAAAAGCAATAAAACCCAAGTATGATACAAAAAAACACGTGAAGTATAAAGATCAACGTGTCCATTTCAAAGTTGTTGAATCATTTTGGTATATTGTATGGCTGCTCTACTTTACAGTAACACTGTTTTTATTATGTTTTTATAAATCTGTTAGAGGAACTGAGCTGTTACCATAAAATACATGTACACTTCAGGTCAGGTCTATTTACAATCACACAAAGACATAAAAACGGTTAATCCGACAAATAAATAGCTTTACAGTCGAGTGCTCCAGATGTGCATTAGTGCACTGTGCAACATGTTGCATGCAGAGCCCGGGCACGGTTCATTAAAGCTCCTGTGAGGAGTTTTCATGGTTATAAAACAGGCTGGAATGAATATTAATGCGTCTTTATGACTCAAACAGCAAACCAGACCATCAGGGAGAGGATTAATACGTTTCCCATCCCTGCTTTGGGATACAGGCGTCAAAGAAGAAAGCTAACAGCATACTGGCAAATCTGTCTTCATTTATTTCACGTCGCAGATCAACCATGAGTCACAAATTAAACATTCGAAGTAAAGAAGGAGGATCTGTCCACAGAGTTCCTCACAGGAGCTTTAATGAGTTTAGACAAAGATTTCTCTCTGTCCCATGGTTAGATTTATACAAACATTCAAGACACCATCGGCAGTAAGTGAGTAACAACATGAACTAAAGCTGCAAATGGCGTTTTAAGCGGCCTTTTAGCATCTTTGTGAACTTTAGGCTGTGCTGCAGCTAATTTAGCTAACGCTGTATGAAAAGCTGTACTGCTTGTTGCCAGCAGTTGGCAGCTAAAACCAATCAGTAGTGAAAACGATGCTGCATACTAAAGGTAGTACTGCCTCTTACCACTAGGTGGGGCTACGACTGTGGCTGAAAATGTTTAGGAGTGAACTATGATCATACATGTGGAATTTAGAACAGATAAAACCCTGTAAGAAAGAGGTACAACAACTTCTGCTGTCAGATGGAGACAAATAAATTACTTTACTAACGGTACTTTTACATCTTACAAAAATAAAAGTGATTACTTGCAAGCTACAGGGGGCGCTATCGCCACGGGAGGAATTAGGAATTTAAAATCTGGAGAAGATAAAATGTATTTTGTGAAAGTTACATCAAATTTATCGTCTTGGACCAAGTAACAAAAAAAAAAAAAAAAAGTCCAACTTTGAAAGCCTGCTATGACCAAACCCTTATACAAACAATTAAGTTTTTAATGACAACATTCTGACCAAATCTGGGGATAAATGGTTGAAACCTCTTGGAATAGTTGGTTCAAAAACAGACTCTAGTTTTAGATTAAAAAAAAAACCCCAAAACATTATTTTGAAAAACAAATCAAAACGGCTTATTTCCTGTCGAGTTTTCACGATGATGGTAAGAGACTTTTTTGTAGGTCTTGATGTGACAAATCTTCCTACAAATTTTCATGTCTGTCAGTGAAACCTACTTCAGGGGCTGGATTTTTGAAACGTTCAAGGGGGGGCGCCATCAAGCCATTTTACAGCCGGCTTTAACAGGAGGACTTCCAGAAGCACGTCTTTGTTCTCCTGATGTAAATGCAAAATTTAGTGAGTTTTGGATGAGTTAAAGATTCATTTCACGAGTTAAAGAAGAGATTCATTGGACCAGATAATAACACTGCATGAAGTCAGTGCCCAGGTCTTAAATCTGTGTGAGGTAAAAATATAATACAGATCTTCATTATCAAGAAGCAGCCAGAGCATAAAGTTGGTTTTAAGATATATTCTCCTGTTCTAAATATTTTGTGGATGGCAGATAAACTTCATCTGAGGGTTTTAGTCCCAAGAGAACATTCAAAAAGGTGCAAAGTAGCAACAAAAATGAGTCTGAAAAACAGCCCAGGGCTTTCTGATGAAGCCAGGAGCATGTTCACACCCGAGGGACAGCTGTGTTTGGACAGCTGGAAAAAAAAAAAAAAAAAGAAAAGTGGGTTAAATTTCTCAAAGTTTGAAAAATGATGGAGTTTTTTCACCGATCTGCTCCAAGATATATCTGCCCTTCTTCCTCTTTCCAAATCTCCCCTCCTGACTTTTTGACGCCCAATGAAGAGAAATGGTGCACGTTCTGAACAGCAAGTATGTTAATGTTTGCGCTGATTTCTGAAAGTGCTATATGTAAAAAAAAAAAAAAAATTTAAAGGCATGTTTCACTGAGATGGCAGAGCTTCTTTCTAAAGAGCGAGAACGGGTTTGTCCTCCCTGTGATAGACGCCTTGACCTCTGACAAAAGCCTGCGAGGCGAAAAATAATTAACATCATGGGAATCATTCAGAGAGAAAACATGTTTAGATCATGTTGAACGGAAAAAATAAAGTCTGATTTAAGTAAACATCGTAAATCTGGCAGCCCACGAGGGATTCTCGGTACCACAGAGTACAGCGGTACCTTAAACATTCAACCATCAGGCTCTGCGGTTCAGGTCTTCATCAGGAGGCTGTAACACAGGACGGTCCGTCCTTGGTGTGAGTGTTTCTCAGACAGCAGACACGTTGTTGGGGGTGGGGGCGGGGATCTCTGAGGTCAGCTGGTCTTTGGGGCTGGATTTGTCCAGGACGGAGATCTGAGTGATGGTGCTGCTTTCCGTGAACAGCGTACGCCGTCGTTTACTGTAGCTCAGGTAGCTCTGAGTCTGCCACTTCCAGATCCTCTTCTTCAGCTCCGCCTGCACCTGGAAGCACAGACAGACAGACTTTAACTCCCTGTTAGTTTGAGCTGTTTGTTTGGCATTGGCAGAGAAGACTCGGCACAAATATTTTCAAAAGTTTATCTTGTCTGATGTTCTTCATCTTGTATCAATCAGTCTTTTCTTGGGTCGATCATAGTTTGAAGGATGTAAAAACAACTTCTGGTGGATACATTTTTATCAGACATGAAGAACTCAATCAATTAATCAATCAATCTTTATATAGAGCCAATTCATAACAAACATTATCTCAAGACGCTTCCAGCATCCTGCTCAGTAACAGTGCTTTTAGAGGACTTTAAACTGAGTGATAAAGAGCATGCAGGTGTTGTGAAGCGTTAACTCACCTCCCCATTCAGGAAACAGTAAAGCAGGGCCACAACGAATCCCTTCAGAGCAAGAAAAGCAGCCAGAAAGTTTAAAATCTTACAATGAAAACACTCGTTAAATAAACGTTCAGCTTTTCAGAAACAGACTCACTTTGTTTCCATCATAAATGCAACTTTTATTTATATAATAAGGGTGACCCGATACGACCGTTTCACTTCCGATATCACAGCCTTGATCATTGGCAGACACCAATATTGATCTGTTATAACATTACCATGAATGGTCTTGAATAAATCATGGGGGAATGTAAACAATTGAAAGGAGTTTCAGACTTTAAAATAAAAAATACTGCCACACGTCCGACATTACTCCTACTACTTCCTGCTTTGTTAGCATCTTAGCACATGCTGTTGATGGGATCTGGGCTCTCCTGGATAGAAGTGCTGGAGCGGAGTCTGGAATGGACTGCTCATATATATATATCTATATATATCTATATATATCTATCTATCTATATCTATCTATCTATATCTATATCTATATCTATATCTATATATATATATATATATATATATATATATATGTATCATTATCGCATCAGGACACCCCTACCCGCTAACTACAGTTTTTATTAGTCACAGTGTCGTATGCTTCACCTGAAAGGACCCCAGACCCAGCTCGATGAAGATCCGGGCCTCTGCTCCGGTGTTCTCTGGCAGGAAAGCGAACACCATGTAGTGCATCCCAAACAGAGGGATGAGGAGCAGCGTGGATTTGGCCAGCCTCCTGCAGAAAGAGGAGGGAAAACAACACACTGAGTCTGTTCAGAAGTGACACACGTTTAAACCATAGACTGTATGAAACGGACTTTTGAAGCCAAACAGCCGGAGCGGCCATATTGGAAATGAGACGTGCTGTGAGTCTCCACAGTAACAACCATAGGACGCTCCACAGTCACGTGATCTGGGCTGTGCCTCTGATTGGACGAACTGGTGAGCTTAACATTGTGGAAACTGCCGAATTAGAAAAAAATTCACCCCCCGTACAGTGCGTGCCGTTAGTGAAATTAGTGATTCAGACGGGAGACATTCTTTGTACCAGGCTGTAAATGTGCTTGTTTTGGCCGTGAAAATGGCTTTTTTTTTTGGCTTGGTGTGTTTGTGACTTCCGGTACTTCCGGAGCCTCAAGCGGACACTCAAGGAACAGCAGACTTTAGCACTTCTGCATTGCCTCATATTTTCAGACTGGAGGTTGCCGCTTGGTTTAAACACGCAATTTGATCCCATGTCAAGTCATCCAGATCCTTCCAGGTCGTTTCAAGGATTGTTTGACTCCGTTTGAGACACCATTGGCTAGGTGTAACATCATCAACATCGTTTAATTTTGTAGGCAGGTTAATTAATCAGTGACAAAAATTGTTTAGATTATGAATGAAGACTTATATATATATATATATGTGTGTGTGTGTGTGTGTGAGTGTGTGTGCTCATCATTGCTTGATGATTCCATTTTTCTTGCATTGTGAATTTTCACAATTAATAAAAAAACATAAACGCATCAGATTCAGTGTGAAAGGTGTCTTTGTGAGACAGATTTTTTTTTTTGTTTTCAGATTACGGATTAAAAAAAAAAAAAAAAAAAAAACGCATCCAAAAATAACGGACTCTGTGTGCAAAGGCTTTAAGAGTGCTCTCAGTGATCCTGAAGATTTAATGCTCTTCTTACTTGAAGTGACTGGTATCATTTCCTCCCACACCAGGAGACCTCAGCTTCTGGACCAGAATACGGATCACATTGATGAAGATGATGAAGTTCACCTGAAGAAAAAAAAAACCAAAACAGAACATGACACAAATAAAACCTGCAGAAAGGAACTCTGGTCCAACAGAAATAAGTCTTTGAATTTGGTCCTCGTACAAACACCAGTTCCAGTGATGTTTGGACGTTTGTAAAACGTAAATAAAAACAATGATTTTCAAATCCTGTTTAACCTAAATTCAACTGAATACACGACAAAGACAAGATATTTATTCTTCAAACTGATAAACTTTATTATTTTTGTGTGAATATTCACTCATTTTGAGTTTCTACTGGAGTACAAACTCAGGAGACTGAGCACCGATGGGTGTCTGAATGATCCCCTCGAGCTCTCCTGAGATGAAGTGTCTCAGTTACTCTGGCTGCTCACACAACAGGAAACAATCTTAGCTCTTATGTCTGCCAAACACAGCACTAAATCAGCTTTTCTTGGTATTGTTTGCTCCTGATGTAAAGAAGAGTAAACAGGACTCTGATAATCCTTCAATATGTCCTGCTGTGACCTCTCTGCACTCACCAGCAGTGATGCTGTTATTGGAGCTTTTATGATCCACCAGACGAAGGCCACATCTGTGTCATCCCAGCACCTGAGACACACAGCGCACGTTATTGAGATGAACAAGGCGGTCACAGAAGCACAATATAGGAAATCTCATCATGGAACACGACAGCTCACCGTCCCCTGACGGAGCTCTGTGATGGAGGAGGAAACACCTCACTGAGGCTACATCCAAGATCTACTCTCACGTTTCATCTGGTGTCATTTTAGAGGGCTTAAAGTTTGAGTGAAAACCAGAACGAAAGGAGGAAGCCAAATCTGCCTGCTGGAGCCTTGAAAAGATACCAACAATAACCAGGAGTCTCCGGATCCACAGACTCCTCTTCTTTGGAAAATATCTGTTTGTTCTCTACTGAATGTAAACAGAATAAACACTCTTGCTCTTCCTGTTGCTTGTAAATATCTGTGGGAGTCGATGCAGAGACATAAACGTTTTAAATAATTCAGTTTATCTCTTCTCTCGGCCTCTTCAAACCTTAAAGGACGATTCTTTGTTTGTTGTCTCGCTTTAACCCCACAATTTATGAATCCAGTCTTTTTGTGCCAATTGGCTCCACAGCGCCCCCTCCAGCTACTTTCACTTTCAGGCCTGAAATCTTTTGTGCATATCTATCACGCCAAGTCCTACAAAAAAGTCATCTACGACCATTGTGAATTTCAAACAGGAAGTTCAGAAATTGGAGTTAAATGTTGGATTTCACTGATTTATGGGGTATGTTTTTTACCGAACTTGTCCCACATTTTTTTTTTCAATTATCTTCATTTTTTTGTGTGTACAAGAAACACCGACGAATAAAAGATTTCAAAAGATTTTTCGTAACTCAATGGGTGTGGCCAGGGGAGGCCGCCAAAGATGGCGATTTTTTTGGCTAAATGAAAACCTTAATAAAGTTTAATTTCCTTCAAAGAGCATGGAGTCCAGTCGGAGAACACTGAGTCTGTAAGACAAGCAGCAGGTGGACAGTTTAAGTTGCCCGTGGGATCCACAATCCAAACATTAGAGTGTCTGCATCAGCAGCTTCTCAAATTGACTTATTTTTTCCATTTAGCACCACGAAACCTCCGTACAGCTCCACAGTGTTCGACTGTGGCGTGCATCAAGGCCATCCTGTCTCAGAGGTCAGACACTCTGCTGGCTGGAAAAACAAATTTCATGCCCGAGCATCTCAAAAGATACGTCACTGGTTTTTCTATCATCTTCACAGTCTGCCACACAAGCTCACCCCGTGTTATCGTAGAAGTTCCTCACGAGGATCCAAACTGTTATGATTGTTGTCGGGAGACCTTGGGAGGCACAAAGAGAGAGACGTGATCATAACCAAAGAGCAGGAGACGGAGAGACAAAGGAGGGAAATTTATCTTTCAAGTGGGAGAGCTTACCCCAGCCGATGAGGATGTACCACCAGAAGTATTTCTTCTGGAAGACGAAGGTGAGAGCGAGCAGCGTCTGCAGGTACATGCCCTCCACCAGCAGCCAGAAGTAATTAGCCAAGATGCTGAACTGGAAGAACGCCACGGCTGATTTACAGGACGTCTGCGGGGACCAAAGGACACAAAAGAGACAAAGGAGTCAGACGTCTGAGGACGGATGAGATGATAAGATGATGGGATAAGTTAGGATAAGTTAGGATAAGTTAAGTTAAGTTAGGACAAGTTAAGTTAGGATAAGTTAAGTTAAGTTAGGTTAAGTTAAGTTAGGATAATTAAGTTAGGATAAGTTAAGTTAAGTTAGGATAAGTTAAGTTAGGATAAGTTAAGTTAAGTTAAGTTAGGATAAGTTAAGTTAGGATAAGTTAAGTTAAGTTAAGTTAGGATAAGTTAAGTTAGGATAAGTTAAGTTAAGTTAGGATAAGTTAAGTTAGGATAAGTTAAGTTAGGATAAGTTAAGTTAAGTTAGGATAAGTTAAGTTAGGATAAGTCAAGTTAAGTTAAGTTAGGATAATTAAGTTAGGATAAGTTAAGTTAAGTTAAGTTAGGATAAGTTAAGTTACGTTAGGATAAGTTAAGTTAGGATAAGTTAAGTTAAGTTAAGTTAAGTTAGGATAAGTTAAGTTAGGATAAGTAAAGTTAAGTTAAGTTAAGTTAGGATAAGTTAAGTTAGGATAAGTTAAGTTAAGTTAAGTTAAATTAGGATAAGTTCAGTTCAGTTCAGTTCATTTCATCATATTAATATTACAATATTTATAGTCACATTGCATAGTGAATAGAAAATGCCAATGACGACAAAAAAATAAATAAACCAAATACGAAAAAAAAAAAAAAAAAAACTATAAAAACAAATATGTTTATAAAAAGCAAAGTCACCGAGTTAAAACGAGAGAGAGAGAGAGAAAGAGAGAGAGAGAGAGAGAGAGAAAGAGAGAGAGAGACAACCCTCACGTTAGAGCGTTATGTTCTTGCAGGCTGTTTGTTGGGGGCGGCTGTGAATCAGTGATAGAGTTGTCGCCCCAATCAGAAGATTGTGGGTTCGATTCCAGCTCCTGCAGTCGCATGCCGAAGTGTCCTTGAGCAAGACACTGAACCCCACTGTTGTTCAGTGGTGTATGAATGTCGTGTGAATGTTAGATATAGCTGATGGTTTAGTTAGCTTAAAAAAAAAAAATCCATCAGTGTGTGAATGTGGTGTGATTGGGTGAGTGAGGCTAGCAGTGTGAAGCGCTTTGAGTAGTCGGTAAGACTAGAAAAGTGCTATATAAGTACTGGTCCATTTACCATTTGTTGAGTAGAGTGATGGAAGCAGAGAGGAAAGAGCTTGAATCGGTTACTTTTGTATCTGCAGCTCTGAACCGTCTTCCGAGAAGACAGAAAACATGAGAAGAAACCTTCAAGATTTTTGTGCCAATATTTTCAACGACGATTGAAGGAACAGGTCGTTTTTCCTGCTGATCACTTTCATGGCCCGTTCATCAATCTTTGATTTACACTGAAGAAGAACAGTCTTTGGGCCAGTTTGGCACACAGGAAATAAAGATGATAAATGTAATATAATAAATATAACATAATAATATACATGTATAAAAGGATTTTAAAAAGGTGCCTGATGTTTACGAGTGTTGTTTAACGCCTCATGAACAAAACGTCCTTCTCTGCTGATGTCAAACAGCTCTTTGTCACGTTGTGTTCAAACTGCTTTAAAATGAATCTTTATTTTTTGATTCCACCACAGACTCATAAAAAGGTTTAAAGTCGTTCTTTCAGTGGCTCCATGTTGAAGGTGTTTCCTGCTCCTCCTGTTCGTCACTCGCTCATGGCAGCCTCCTCTCATCGTCTCCTCATCATGGTGGTCACTTTCACCTGTAAGAGCCTCGCTGCTGAATCTGGTCCCCCGTGAGAGACACTCACCTTCACTTCAGGCTGCCTCAGGAAGAGAGAGGAGTCTCATCTTGAATCCTCAGAAGGGATCACCTCACTCTCAGCCCCTCTCCTGCCCGCTCTCTGAGATAATAAGCTCTTCTGAACCGGAGAGGTTCGTGTTCAGAAAACTAGATGCAGTTTCTCTGAACCGCCTCAGACAACACACGAGGAGATCACTCTGCCAGCAGTCATTCACGCTCACGTACTTTATTTTTTCAGCCACTCATCCGACATCTTCTCTCTATCTCTCTGTCGGTACCTGAGTGCTTTTCATAAGATCGACGTGTCCTCACGGAGCTGCTTCATACTCACAGTCGACAGGAAGCAGTGGTCGTCGTTTTCATCGGCGAAAAGGACGCCATCTTTAATGAAGACGGCGCTCGCTCTCAGGATGAAGGAGAAGAACAGGTTGATGTGGATGTAGTTCCTCGTGCAGTGAAATTTCCTGCGGAGCGGAGAATTTATTCATTTATCAAAAGGAAGGATTTCAAACACACCGTGTGAGTTCATCTTCAAGATTCAACAACCGGAGGCTCTAAAAATAAATCATGCAACAACACGGATTCAGTCCGTGCTGCTTCGAGTGATGATGGAGAAAATAAACTATAAATTTCACACGAGTAAAATAAAAAAATGTAGTTGGGTTAAGACGACCAAAAAATGGTGAATATTCGTGGTCATGGATTAAAAAGCTCATCCAACAATCGTGACCCCTTCGCCCTGAAAAGACGCCTCCCATCTTCATTTTTAGTTAGCGGTATCAATACCAGATCATCATTAGCAGAAGATGCTCTTTACCTGAATGCAGTGAAGACGAAAATGGCCAATATGAGGGAGATGAGGGAGGTGGCGTAGCCGGCAGTGTACACCTGTTTGAAGTTTGAGAAATACGTCGTCTGAAAGCAGAAGAAAAACAGGAATAAATGAAGGTTATCATACGAAAAGGGAAAAAAGGGAAAACAAACGACAAATCTAAGGGCAGAAGTCCTGACTTTATTTGAACTGTTCCTAAAAAGTGATTTTCATAGTTTGTGCATCATTTAAAGCAAAGTCCTCAAACTCAGAGAGAGGGTTCAGGGTGAGGCCTGGACTACGGAGCTGGATTCACACATCCAGGATCTCTCTCTGTTACCTGGGCTGACTTAACGAAGCTGGATATCAACTCGCTCAGTGAATCCTGGGTTTTCCAGTGTGGATCAGAGCGCGCTCAGACAGCTGTGTCTTCAGTGGGAAAAGACAGGAGAAGCTGAGTGTCATCAAAAGGGACCAGGACCAAAACCAAGACTGGATGGATGAGATCTTCAGGCCCTCAGGCAGCACTACATTAAAAACAGATGTGGCTCTGTAGTGGAGATCACCGCATGGGTCTCTGTTATTTTGTACTCTTTTGCAGTTGAAAGTTCAATCTGATCAAAACATTTTGGAGCCTGTAAATCATCAAACAGTTCTTGGTTTGGTTCACGATAGTCTACAGGGTCTGTGCCGACTGTTTTTCAGTTCAGCACCAGTCCCTCCTGGATCCTCCTGGATCCTCCTGGATCGTAACATTTAACCCAAATTCAGTCAATCCCTGTGAATTCTGGGTGACCTTGCAACTTTGTTCAATCACCGCAACTTATTTGCAAATTTGACCAATAATAATAGTTTGACCCGCCCCCTCCAGTTCCTCCAATCACAGCAGTCAGTCCCCCGTCAAACTCACTTCTTTGTTTCTGAAGCTGCAGACATATCCGACAAAAACGCCTCTGATTTACCAACAAACATTCAGTTGAGGAGCGTGGAAGGAAATAATGTTCTGAACGAAAATGTTTTTAAACATCGTGGAGGAACACAGATGAAAATCAACTGACAAACGCTTTACTACAGAACACACCAACACACAGAACACACCAAAACACAGAACACACCAAAACACACCAAAACACACTGAAACACACCAAAACACACCAAAACAAACAAAACACACTGAAACACACAAAACACACCAAAACACACCCAAACACACCAAAACACATCAAAACACACCGAAACACACCAAAACACACAAATCACACCAAAACACACCAAAACACACAAATCACACAAATCACACCAAAACACACAAAACACACCGAAACACACCAAAACAAACCAAAAACACACAAAACACACTAAAACACACAAAACACACCAAAACACACCAAAACACACAAAACACACCAAAACACATCAAAACACACCAAAACACACCAAAACACACCAAAACACACCAAAACACACGAATCACACCAAAACACACCAAAACACACAAATCACACCAAAACACACAAAACACACCGAAACACACCAAAACACACCAAAACACACCAAAACACACCAAAACACACCAAAACACACCAAAACACACAAATCACACCAAAACACACAAAACACACCGAAACACACCAAAACACACCAAAACACACCAAAACACACAAATCACACCAAAACACACAAAACACACCGAAACACACCAAAACACACAAATCACACCAAAACACACCAAAACACACAAAACACACTGAAACACACCAAAACACACCAAAACACACCAAAACACACAAAACACACCAAATCACACCAAAACACACCAAAAAACACAAAACACACAAAACACACTAAAACACACCAAAACACACCAAAACACATGAAAACACACCAAAACACACCAAAACACACAAAACACACCAAAATACACAAAACACGCCAAAACACATGAAAACACACCAAAACACACCAAAACACACAAAACACACCAAAATACACGAAACTCACCAAAACACATGAAAACACATGAGAACAACTGAAAGACAACATATAAGACAGATCACAACAAACAGGGTGTGTGTGTGTGTTTTAAAAGCTTCATTCTAAATATGCTGTTGAATGTGAAACGATATTAGATGAAGAGCGTTTGTGTGTGAGAGAGAAAGTAAGAGAGAGACGTCACTGAGTGACGGTTAACTCTGAACACTCAGTGCTGTTTTATTCTCACTGGATCAGGCTGCTTCTGATTTCAAATTTATTTTTGTATTTATTAGAATAAAACTGCAACTAGTTTTGCATTTTTGCTAATTGCAGCAATTTTATCATAAAAAACAACTAAAATCATCACAACATGCATTGACATTTTTTCAAAAAGCTGCTGCAAAATCAGAGATTTCAGCCCGCAACGATCCCAAAAAAAGTCTGTAAAGTCAGTGACATAGTAAATCAGGTCAGCACTTTAAGAGTGAAGAGGATTCAGAGCGTCTGCAGGATCAGATTTATTGTTCAGTACATCAGACTGGAGCTGCTCATGAGGAGAGACTGAAGAGTCTGACACCGTGTTTAGACCCTTCAGTGGATTCTTACCTCGGGAACTCCTCGTCCATCTAGTTTTTACTCTGAGTGTGGAGCCGTTCCTCCGCACTGATCTCATCCTTCGCTTGCACTCTGCTCTTAGAGAGGCTGTGCTCTTGTTCAATAAATTCCAAGCCTTCACTCTTATGAGACGCATCAATGAGTGAACACGAAATCCTCCAGCGTAACCTCCAGCCTCAGACGCTCTGCAGCCGGGGGGACGGGGACGACATCACACTCCTTCCTCTTTGAGAGTAGAGTCAATATTTACTCAGCAGCCAGAGGTCAGCGCTCAGGAAAACACCAGATATTTATAGAAATCTAATAAATGACCAATGCTCACTGAGCTCATGTTGATCTCTCAGAGGAGGAGAGAGGTGTCACTTATTTATTGCCGAGCTGTCACTGAGCCCTCTGACAGGGGAAATTATGGGCTGTTAGCGTGAGGTTCGTTATTAAAGTTTATTATAGGGAACAGAAATCATCAGATGACACTGATTTACAGCACAAATACAGGTTTGTCTGATGAGTCCTCCAGTTTCCATCCACAGGAACACACACACAAAAAAAGACAACTTTAAAATATGAAGGAAATGATCAAAGATGGTCGCAGGAAAGTCAAACTGCAGAGATGATGAGCTGAAAGTCATCTACCTGTGGTTCCGTCACTTCGTAGTCCGTGAACTCGCAGGCGTCCTCGTAGGAGGGGTACAGCTCGGACCAGCCGCTCTCAGTGCAGTTTCTGTAGACGTACCCTGAAACACAGAGGAGACAAGAAGATGACGAACCAGGAGAGGCTGTGGAACCAGATCATCCTGTAGTCTAAGGTGTGTTAATAGTGAATTTGGCCCCCGGGTCGGGGCCGACAATCGTAAATAAAAAAAAAACTTGTTCAATGTTTACGACCAAAAATCTTCATGTGGGTGGGGAAAGACAACGACTCCCGACCAAGTGGCAACGTCCAGTCTGAAAAAATGAGACGGTGCTGAAGTGCTAAAATCTGCAGTTCCTCGAGTGTCCACTTGAGGCTGGCTCCAGACTTACAGGAAGTCAGAAACACACCGAATCAAAAAAAGACGTTTTTAAACATGTCGTATCGCTAATTCACTAAATCGCTAATTTCACTCACAGCAGGCACTGTATGGGGGGGTGAATTTTTCTAACTCAGCAGTTTAGACAATATTAAGATCACCAGTTCGTCCAATCAGGGGGCACAGCTCAGCTCACATGACTGTCAGGCGCCCTATAGCTGTTACTGTGGTGACTCAAAACCCGCTTCATTTCCAATATGGCCGCTACGGCTGTTTTGCCTCAAAAAGCCGTTTCAGAAACAGACGGGTGACATCATTCATGCTTTTTTTAAATTTCAAACATGTGTGAGTATCACAAGAAAGTAAAATAGAAAAAGAAATAAAAATAAATAAATCAAATAAAAATAACAACAACAAAAAAAACAAGGCTTCCTCCATTAATCATACAGTCTATGCTCCCGAGTCATGACTCCGTGAGTTGTGACGGCGAATGGAATGTAGCCAATCAGGAGGCGAAGTTCATGAGGAAAGTCTCAAAGCTGTCGGTCAAAAACGTGAGAATTTTAAAGCTCGAGCGGTTTTTCAGTGGAGAGTGTGACGCCCAAGGTTCAAGGTTCAACAGGCTGGAGCTTGAGTTTGATCACTGGGTGGAGAGGTTGTGTTTTCCTGGATCTGTTGTGTGAAATATTAACCTGTCCATGTCATCTTTTTGTAACATAAGCTCACGGCCAGTCTAGAGATCTTCAACTGGTTACGTCATCCCAGAACAAACAAACTGTGACAGTCTGAGCCGTCCTTCGACTTTGTTTACTCTCCTACAGGCTCCAGGAAACGCTGTCGTGGTCCTGTCAAGTGAAAGATGTAAACGATGAATTTAAATGAGTCTGCAGCCATCTTCTCCCACTATGGCCTGAAGTTAGAATGACGGAGCTACACTACACGCAAGGTCATCCGTGTTCGGTGTGAATCGGCGTTTACGAGAGGGAGGATAAAAGTTTTCAGTGATTTCATGCTGCTGATGCGCCCGACCGGCTCCTCAGCACAGCCGAGCGGAGCGTGGGGGTTTGAGTCGTGGGTGGTTGGAGCGATTTCCAGCTGCATTACCCTCAGAATAAGGTGGCGTGCAGAGCCTGCAGGCCTGCAGCGTCGGCGGGTGAATGGTTGGATGTGAAAGGAGCTGGAAGGCCGAGGCTCTGGGGAGGCCGCTGGTTCTCACACCGCCGTGCTTAACAAGCAGCGCCAATTCTCTCCTCATGCTCTTGGCTCTAACAGTGAACTCTTTGATTTTCCAATTCATCATTTTCTCTGCATGCAGCCTCCCGTTGGAGAGGCTCGATCTGAGCGCTCAGCCGCAGAGCTTGACTGAACGGGGCGTCTGTGGAGGAGGAAATCCAGCAGGCTGGACTCACTAAGACTAAGTTATCAGGTCATCTCAGCCATCCGCCCGCTGACCCTCGACACTCAGTAAACTTTCTTTAAACGAGCTGCTCTGTGTTCTTCTTCTCTGCTTTGTGATGCTCATCATCCTCTGCTGGAAATTTGTCAAGAACATCATCGGTACACCGATCATCCCACATACTGAACAAGCGCCAAGCTGCTTTAACGCTCCTGTTTAAACTGATTCGGCAGGTTGATGAGAGAGAGAGGGACTAAATCTGAACCTGCATGAATTTTGTCACAGAAATCACATTTAGATTGAACTAAAGAGTCTCTCCTGGTGTGTGATGGGTACAGAAAACTCATTCGGTTACAGAAAGATTGTGCAGATTAACGAAGCTGTGAGCACTAGGGGAGAACAGGGTTGGCTGTTACATTCATTATATCTCACCACCAGAGGGAGCTGTCTCTCAAATTGTGGTATGAAAATTCACAGAATTGTATGATGGCCCTGAACAAGAACAACAGCAAATAACTAAACACAACAACAACAAAAAAACAAACAAACAAACAAACAAAAAAAATCAGAAAAGACAACAAAAGAAAAACAACAACAAATCAAAAAATAACTCCAAATCAAAAAAACAACTCCAAATCATAAAACACAACAACAAATCAAAAACAACAGTGAATCCAATAACACAACAATAGATAAAATAATCATATCAAAAAACAACATCAAATAAAAAAACACAATAACAAATCAAAAAACAACAACAAATAAAAACACAACAACAAATCAAAAAACAACAACAAATAAAAAAGCACAACAACAAATAAAAAACAAAAACAAAAAAAAAACAAACAACAAATAAAAAAACACAACAACAAATGAAAAACCCAACAACAAATCAAAAAAACAACAACAGATCAAAAAAATTCAACAAATCAAGAAACAACAACAAATCATAAAACAACAAATAAAAAACAAAAAATTAAAAAACAAGAAAAAATAAAAACAACAAATCAAAAAACACAACAAATCAAAAACAACAACAGATCAAAAAGAACAACAAATCAAGAAACATGAACAAATCAAAAAACAACAACAGATCAAAAAAAACAACAAATCAAGAAACAACAACAAATCATAAAACAACAGTGAATCCAATAACACAACAATGAATAAAAAAAATCATATCAAAAAACAACAACAAATTAAAAAACAAAAAAAACAAAACAAATTAAAAAAAAACACAACAACAAATGAAAAACACAACAACAAATTAAAAATCAAAAACACAACAGCAAATAAGTAACCAGGTTTAAGGTCATCTGCAGCTGCAGTTCCTGCCAGAGTTACAGGAAACTACAGAGAAACGTGTGTCTTGCTTTGAAGATTTTACAGTAACTGCAGAAAGATCAGAGCAACATGTTGGACTTTCAGAAGAACCAACAAGAGAAGAGTTACTGACATCTGTCCGGGTCCAAACCCAGAAACACCAGATGCAAAATTTACTTTGACTGCTGATTTTGTTACTGTGAGCGTACTAAAAGGTAACGTCAGTAACTAAAATGACTTCACCGCTAGATCCAAGATGTTGGTTAGGTCAAATTTGGATTAATAGTCGTTGAGCTGCAGGTATTTTTAACACCTGCAGGGATCCTACCGATCCTTTCTTAGAGAGGATTTCGTCAGAGAAGTAGGGTGTGTATTCATGCAGACACAGCAGTTCAGCTTCTTTGATCATTTAAATCTAGAGACACGCTGACAGAAGGAACAGTATATAAAACGGAGACTCGGCTTGGACCCGGCTCAGATTCTTCTGCAGTGATCTGGACTTGGACCCAGCGCTGAGGACTGACCACAAAGATGGCCGCTGCAAAACACCACGCTGTAGATTTAAATTTAGACAATCTGCTCTCATAGCAACAGACTGTGGTGAAAAGGTTTGTGGCCGTCTCAGGCCGGTCTGAAGAGAAATAATGACGAATACGAGAGCGGAATTTTAACCACACTCCAGTTTTTACGTCTCCACATATTTTGTTTCCTCAGTCACATCTATATCTGTCGGCGTTTGGACGATACATGAGAAACTCTTCAGCCCGAGCAGCTGGAGAGGACGGGCTCTGGAGGAGGTGAAGGTCATGAATCCAGAGAGCAACCGAGCTCAAACACAGCAAACACAGCAACCCGAGTCCATGTGATCCATGTGATCCACGCAGGAAAACATTTAGGCCTTAAAAGCCCTCAGAAACATATTACTGCTCCTCAGAGACATAAACTAAATATAACCGGTCGCTTTTCCTGTTCATAAGGCGCCCCAACATGAATCCGCCTGCCTCGCTTTGCTTTTTTTGGCTTCTGATAAATAAACTGAGAAACACGAACCCTGTTTTACGGTTCAACATGGCCTTAAGACAGAACACCGAGGGAAACATCAGCAGAGGAGAAACAGCAGAGGCCACGGGCGGGAGGATGAAACAAAGATCAGCGGCTCTGTTTGTTTGTTGGCACCGTTATTAATCACTTTCGCACAATGAGGATCTGTTTCCTCAACAGTGAAACCAAAGAGTGTCGGCGTGAAGAAAAGGTGTGCCATTAAAGGTCCGTGTTCAGTGTTTATTTTACACACAGATCGATGCAGGTCAGCGTTGTCAGCACTCAGACTGAAAAAACACCTCAAGCATCTGACGTTTTAGATGCAGCGTCCACACCTGAAACTTGCTCAACCTTCTGAACACAGCTGCACATTTCACCGTCACTCCCTCCTCCCTTCCCGACTGAAATCATGGTGTTAAATGTCTGTTTGTGCCTTTTTTTGACAGCCTGGATATCAAGCTTTTCATGTGCAGCGTTTGTTCAGTCAGGATCTGATGTAACTGCAGGATTTGCTCTTTAAAAATAAAGAATCATCTCTGTGGTTTGTCTGGTAGGATGGTCGGTGTGTCTCCTTTCTTTTCCCTCAATTAAGTGTGACTGTGTCGAAAAGACGAAGAGCAAATTTCGGTTCGGTACAGTTCTCAGTTTTGAAGCTTTGTTTCGGTACATTTTTGGTTCAGAAAGGGAGAAAAATACAGATTTTTTTTTTTCTTTCTACTGTTGTGTTTCCCTGTGAAACCAAAATCTTCCCATACAAGAGACTTCAAAGATGGCGGGGGATCTTCCAGCTCCAGCTGCTGATTTGTTGTGGAGCGCCGTGCTGCTTGTTCTGAGTGTACCGTAATTTATGGAGTATAAGTCAAAAAAAAAAAAAAAAAGGTTGCAGTGGATTATAAATTTATTTATTGAGAATGATTTGGTTTGTTTAGAGTTTGTCCAGAGAGAATTATTCAGGTAAAACTCTGATGAGGAAGTGTTTGAGTTTCAGGAGGTTTAAATATTTTTCCCTAAAGCACCTCATATCTGTGACCAGAGTTAGGTTTCAGTTTCTCTCCGATCACTCACTGAGCTCATGCCCACTCCACCCCCCCCTCCCCCGCTCTGCTCTGAGCGTTGCCAGACCTACAATAATTATCGTATTTGTACGATAATTTAGCCCTCTGTATGATGTACGATCAATAATTCCAAAAAAGGCTAAATGTACGATGATTTGACAATTTCCTGTGGTTGTTACAGATCTACCCCAGTCTGACGGATTTATCTGTAAACCCTAAATGCATCTTATATCATGTGACGTTTCCAGCCAATCATAGTTCAAGTGTCATTCGTCTCAGAACGATTGACAGCCAATCACGGTCGTAGGAGCTCCGTCAGGAGGAAGTCAGTCAGTTGAGAGAAAAATGAGCACCGGAGCCTCGAGCTACTGATCAAACGCTGCTGATGTGGGGCAGGGCGATGAATGCCCACAAAAGTGCCTGTAGGACACTAAACAGAGGGATCAGTTGGGATTTTCCACAACAATAAGACAGTTGTTTTGATCATTATCAGTTATTTTGATTATTTTGTCGGGTGTACGATAATTTCCCCCAAAATACGATAATTCTGAGGCTCTGGTACGATAATTTTATATTTCCCATCAGGCATGTCGTTCGTTCTGAGACGAACGACACTTAAACTATGATTGGCTGGAAACGTCACATGATATAAGATGCATTTAGGGTTTACGGATAAATCCGTCAGACTGGGGTAGATCTGTAACAACCACACGAAATTGTCAAATTATCGTACATTTAATCGATAATTATCGTACAAATACGATAATTATCATACGTCTGGGAACGCTGAGCTGGCCCCTCCAGGTAAGTGTCAGTCTTGGTGGTGGTGGTGGGGGGGGGTTAGGAACACTAAAGATGGGAGAAGCCAATAAAACGTTGGAGAGTTTTGGACCTTGTGAGTGATGAGAAGCAGACAGACTCCTCTGGCATAAAAAGTCACAAATCAAACAGCTTTTCCTGCAGTTCAGAGACTCTGACGTGAAAACATGTGGATGCTGCCCTCCCTCATTTCAAACCAATTATGCAAATTAGGCCATGACATCATTTAGAGACTTCTAGAAGTTGGCGACACTGGAAGCAGCTTTCCAGAAGTGACCAAACGGAGCTGACTCACCTTGGTTATTAGCAAACAGCTGGGAGACGTTGGCGCAGGAGATGCTGACCACCTGACCCACCTCAGCACGAGACCAACAACGAATCTCATCCCACAGCGTCGAACAACCTGAGACAGAGAAAATACAATCAGTGATTCGTGAGCTTCCCTGTCAGCTGGACGTGCAATTTGCATCAAATCTCCATCCAAACACAAGATGTGAAAATCCAATTTTCTTACAACAAACTTCAAATTAGAGAACCAGGTTTCACTTTTATCCTGAGATGGTGAGATACAAGAGAAGAGAGGTGTAACATATGAAGCATAACCAAATCTAATAAAGGCCATTCAATCAATTTTTCTCACTTTATCTCAGCGGTTAAAAAAAAACAACACCAATTTTTCCTCTAAATTACGTTACCAAAGATAAAAACGGAGAGCAGAAGATCAAACCAGAGACATCAACGTCTCGTAATTGGTGCATAAATTCAAGCACGAGACAAAAACACAGCACGGAATGAGGATCATCATTTTGGATAAATTCCCTGCTGCTGTTCTGAAGATATTGTGTTAACAAAAATGAAACAGATTGGCTGAAATTACACCGACACTCAGAATATAAAGTCTGAATTTAAGTGCATATACTAAATTAAATTAAATTAAGGATTTAAAAACGGTTGCTGCTCTGGTCCAGTCTTTTCCAGCTCTTAGAGAATAAAAGGTTCAGAGAAGGATTTATGCAGAATACTTTCTTACTTTAATCTAATTTTGACTCCAGACGGAGAGGTCGACCTTTCCTCTCTTCATGCAGGGAATTAAAATTCAACAAGCGTCTTGTTCAACCTTGAGCACCTTCTGACGCAGCAGACGTGTGAATGCTAAGCCGTGATTCACAGACCTCGTCAGGAACTGTTCAATCTGTGGAGGAACTGAGTCACCCGCTGGTGTGAGAGGGTTTCCCCCCCGTTTGGGATAAAAACAAACGAGGGGGGGGGGGGGGTTTGATGAGGTGACGCTGCGTGTCTGCCGCTCCCCTCACACGGGAGCTCTCCTTCAGCCTCCTGTGCGAGGGGGGAGATGTGAAGGAGGGAGCGGTAATGAGGAGCTGCCACCACACCGCCTCGTACATCAAAGCCGCTCGCCCCGGTGTCAATTAAAGGAGACACAGCAGCACTCATTCATAATAAAACACAGCTTCTGGCTGCTGCTCCAGGTTCCCCTGCCAAAGCTGCGACGGGGAAAAACATCTCGACGGGTAAATGTGACTTTGAAATCTCCTTTCTGGAACGTTTCTTCCTGCACACTGCGGACGGCGTGCTGGTGACACATTTGGAGTGGAAAAGCCTGTTATTAGGCCGCCGTCTGCTTCTCTAATGACCCCACAGGAGATGAAAATCCCCTGAGTGTACACACTTTCTCTGGATCACAATGTGTGAAAGGATCCCTGAGCTGAGGGCCTTCATTAGCTGCTAATTGAAGTGAATCTGGTGACACCTGACAACCAGAGTTTTAGTTCAGTGAACAGAGAGCATCCCCAGCACAAAGCCGGTGTTTTTGTTCATGTTTTCATAAACCTCCTCTCAGAGTCTCAGTTACTGTGATCAGTGGTTTCTGTGTGTGTCAGCTGTTATAGAACTCTGGACAAAAGCATCAAACATCGTCTATTCAAACATTCGTTACACAGCTGCATTCAAGCAAATTATGAGACTCTTTTTTTCAGGTTCCATCATTCAATATCAGATATGTACAACCCCAACTCCAATAAAGTTTGGACGTTATGTAAAACGTAGATAAAAACAGAATACAATGATTTACAAATCCTTCTAACTGATAAACAACACGTTCCTAAAAAGCTGGGACAGGGTCAACAACAGACTGGGAAAGTTGAGGAATGCTCCAAAAACACCTGTTTGGAACATTCCACAGGTGAACAGGTTCATTGGAAACAGGTGAGTTCACCACTTTGTGAACAACTGCGTGAGCAAATAGTCCAACAGTTTAAGAACAATGTTTCTCAATGTCAAAGAATTGATGGATTTGATCATCTACAGTCCATAATATCATCAAAAGATTCAGAGAATCTGGAGAAATCTCTGCACGTAAGCAGCAAGGCTGAAAACCAACACTGAATGCCCGTGACCTTTGACCCCTCAGGCAGCACTGCATTAAAAACCAACATCATTGTGTAAAGGATATTACCACGTGGGCTCAGGAAGACTTCAGAAAACCATTGTCAGTTAACACAGTTCATCACTACATCTACAAGTGACAGTTCAAACTCTACCATGCAAAGACAAAGACATATATCAACAACACCCAGAAACACCGCCGGCTTCTCTGGACCCGAGCTCATCTGAGATGGACTGACGCAAAGTGGAAAAGTCTGCTGTGGTCTGACGAGTCCACATTTCAAACTGTTTTTGGAAATCATGGACGTGGTGTCCTCCAGGCCAAAGAGGAAAAGGACAATCTGGATTGTTCTCAGGTCAAAGTCTCAAAGCCAGCATCTGTGATGGTATGGGGGTGTGTTAGTGCCCATGGCATGGCTAACTTGACCATCTGTGAAGGCTCCATTAATGCTGAAAGGTACATACAGGTTTTGGAGCAACATATGCTGCCATCCAAGCCACGTCTTTTTCAGGGACGTCCCTGCTTATTTCAGCAAGACAATGACAAGACACATTCTGCACCTGTTACAACAGCGTGGCTTCGTAGTAGAAGAGTGCAGGTACTAGACTGGCCTGCCTGCAGTCCAGACCTGTCTCCCATTGAAAATGTATGGAGCATTATGAAGCACAAAATACAACAACAGAAACCCCGGACTGTTGATCAAGTGAAGTTAAACATCAAGAAAGCAGTTTGAAGTACATTTTATATCTGCAGGGAGAGATTATGAAGTTTAGCTTTATGGAGCAGGAGGGAGGAGAGGCGATAAACTGAGGGAACTAAACGTCTGCTCAGACTAAACAGAACATAAAACAAACTTCATGTTTCCAGAATCTGTCTGAAACTACAAAAGCAGAATCCTGGACTGAGGGTCCTTCTCTGCGTCTGTTATATTTCTCCCCTCCTTCATGTCCTCTCTGTCCACCTCTGCTTCTGTCTTATCACATTACAGTGTTTATGAGGAGACAGATATTGAAGGAAACGTCTCTGTGGGGCTTTTTTTAACTGTAATATTTGAAACAATATTACAGCAACAGAGAAGTACACGACGCACAGAGGACAATTCTGTTATCGAGTTGTAATAAAACTTTGTTTAGAAGTACAACTCTGAGATATGAGCGAGCAGCTGAGGAGGAAACATGCGCTCGGACTGACGTCAGTGGATCTAATTCTGCGTCCTGCATCATGTCTGCACCTTACAGATGATGAACGCGCCTCATAACACGCCCCTGATAGTTATTACAGGTCACATAAAAGTCTGCAGACAGAAAGAGATGGGACAAAGTTTTAAGAATGAGCTTCGACTTTGTTTATCAGTGATGTGTGTTGTTTCCTGCAGCTCTGACGTGGCTGCATGGGTTTGCTCTTTGATTCGTACATGCTGCAGTTTGGAAACTGATGCTTTTAATTCACACTTGGGCAAAACTCAAAATTCTGATAACTTTGAAAATGATTAAAAATATATTCACTCCCGTATAGTTTGTGCAAATACATAAATGAGATATTCAGCACCAAGCAGTGTTTTTTTTTTTTTTTTTTTTCGTTTTTTAAATGATTATTGCTATAAAAATAGTATTTTTGGCTCAGTGTGTTTTTTGGTTTCTGTTGTCAGACTTGATCACTGAAGTATCCTAAAGGCCAAATGGACCTTTTTTTTGTTATGTTGGCCATTAAAGAGTCAGAGATCACACCTGTAAAGCTCCTCTTCTCTTCTTTCAGGAACTGTTTGTTTTTGTTTTTTTAAACTGTTTATTTTCTTTTATGTCACGTGAGCTGCTATGTATTTTATTCTATTATCCTTCTGTACAGCATTTTGGTCAAAAGCGGTTGTTTTGAAGTGCTAAACAAATAAAGTTGGATTGGATTGGAAATAGTTGAAGAGTTACTATGTTGAAGTGCTAAAACTTGCTGTTCATTGAGAATCCGCTAAAGCATAGGTGTCAAATTCTGGCCCGCGGGCCAAATCTGGCCCACAGTGTAATTATATTTGGCCCGCCGGTATATTTTCCAATTTATTAGCCTTTGTAAGAAGCTAATTTTGACATTTACCTGAGAAGGCTGCAAACAGAGAGTAGGCATTTAATTTTTATTTAAATTTTATTTAATATGCCATTGATATGTTTTTATTATTATTTTTATTATTATTATTATTATTATTATTGTTATTATTATTATTATTATTATTATTAGTAGTAGTAGTAGTAGTAGTAGTATTAGTATCATTATTATTAGAATTAGTATTATTAGCAACTCGATTTTGCACGCCTGCACTTTAAAGTTATATAAGCCTTGCTTGTTCAATAATCATTGTTAAATCAAAACTTGTTTGGTTCCA
This sequence comes from Labroides dimidiatus, assembly GCA_030710495.1. Lineage (NCBI taxonomy): Eukaryota > Metazoa > Chordata > Actinopteri > Labriformes > Labridae > Labroides > Labroides dimidiatus. The sequence goes on along the minus strand of CM061146.1, from coordinate 2,866,418 downwards.
TATTAAAAGGTTCATTTGTTCAACCTTGGCCCACGGCTTTGTTCAATTTAAAATTTTGGTCCACTTCGTATTTAAGTTTGACAACCCTGCGCTAGCTAGAGGCTGGCTGCAGAAAGACCGGAAGTGATAAACACACCAAGCAAAAAAAACAAAACAAAAAACAGACTTTTACAGCATTAAAAATCATATTTACAGCCGTGTTCAAAAAACGGTTTGGATCTGAAATGCTAATTTTGTCATCGGCACACACTGTAAGGGGGTGAATTATTTTCTAACTCAGTGGTTTAGAAGATATTAGGATTACGAGTTTGTCCAATCAGAGGCTCAGCTCAGCTCACATGACTGAGGGGCGCCCTATAGCTGTTAGAAAGGAAGCTCGAAGTCTGTGTCAAATCCAAGATGGCCGCGTCCAATGATTGGCTTCATTTGACTGAATCAGGAACAGAAAGGTGACGTCGCAGAGACTACGTCCATATTTTATACAGTCTGTGACTGAAACTTAGTTGTTTGTGGATTTCTATGCAGCACCATATTTCCTTGGACATCACCTTTAAGATTGCCTTTTTCGTCTTTATCGAGCTGTCTTTTGAGGATATTTGAGGAGTTACGGTAATTTAAAGAACACTTGGAAACGGGAGCGCCGGTGCTCCGATGCATTTTAAAGAGTTAAGTGGAATCTTCAAGAGCTGCAGATTTGATCACTTTCAAATAAGCTTCACATTTTTTTTGACCAGTGGTTGGTACCTGAGTTAGCAGCTGGATCCTGCTGCTTCCCTCCACTTTAGGACACGTGACAACCAGAGTTATTCATCCATTTGAAGAGTTACATACTGTATGTGTATTGAATCCTCCTTATTAAGAGCATTATGGTGGTTGCAGACCGGTTGGCCTCGTCAGCCAGCGTTAAAAATAAAATGAAATCTTTGTTTAGTTTTCATGTACACAGAGTGTGTAAGAGCCAAAGATATGTCCTCCTCCAGACTTGAGCATGCACTTCCTTTACTTTCAGATCTGGTCTCTTATCATGTAGCAGAGACGCCGTCTCATGCATGGACAGGTCTCTCTGAAGACCTGGATCACAGGGACTCTTCCTCTGCAGACTTGAAAAGGCAGCAGTCATACATCCACCCTCAAAAAGGAATCAGTTGTCAGTCTGTCTTCATACGTGTAGACAGAGACGGTGCAGTCAGGTGCAGCTCTGAACCAAAAGGCTACTTCTGAAATATTCAACCGCTGAAAACTTTCCTGCAAGTTTCAAACAAGCGCAACTTTCTGACAGAGCTGGTTTGAATTCACACGAGGTTTTCTTTTTGATCAGAGTCGTCTGTTTTCATGTTGGTGGAGTTTACAGGGAAACAAAGAATGAAAGCCTGTGTCGTCTTTGTATCAGGATATATATCAACACTGATGCTGTACTTCTAGTTGGTGCTTACGAAGTAAAGGTGCATGTTTGAGTAGAGATTTAAAAACAAGCTTTTACATGAAGCGTTTGGTGACAGTTAAATCAGAATCATGGCCCTGCTGTTTAGAAGTAATCTGATCATGTGTGATCGTTCAGACTGGATCTATCCATCCATCCATCCATCCGTCCATCCGTCCATCCGTCCATCCGTCCATCCATCCATCCATCCATCCATCCATCCATCCATCCAGCCGTCCAGCCGTCCATTCGTCCATCCATCCATCCATTATCCTCTGCTTATCTGAGATCAGGCTGGGGAGGCAGAAGTTGAAGCAAAGCCTTTTCCAGCAATGTTTCCTGCTCCTCCTGGGGATAATGAGGCAGATTCCATTTGGTGCTGACCTCATCATAAAGATACGTACACATTTTGGCATCGGAAGTGGCGTTTAGCTCCGTTCATTCAGACGAGTTCTGGTTCTTTAAACACTAAACATTGAAAGCAACATTAAAATGTCCGGGTGTTCTGTGGTCGGTTGTCAGAGATGATACGACACCATGGAGTAAAGAGTGACCGTGCTAACTGGAGACTCTCAGCTGAATGTGTCAGTGATGGTCGTCTGAGAGTCTCCAGTTAACAGGGTCACACTTTACACTGAAACACTAGCGCCGTCTGCAGCTGTGTTATTAAATGTGTCTCTTTATCCAACCTCAGTTAATCAGGTTTGAGCTCCAATAATCAATATTAACTGCTGATGTTCTAAATCCAGTTTAGCAGCATCTCTACTCCGAGCTTCTTCCAGACGTCTAAGCTCTCACAGGCTGAGCTCATTTCAGCCACTTGTTTCCGTGACCTCATTCTTTCGGTCAAAGCCCAGAGCTCTTGACCTTGGGTGAGAGCTGGGACGCAGACCGGCTCGTAAATTGAGAGCTTTGCCTTCTGGCTCAGCTCCCACAACACCTGCATTATTTCTGCTGCAGCACCAATTCGCCTGTCAATCCCACGATCCATTTAACCCTCACTTGGTGCAAAGACTCACTCTCCACTTAGAGAGAACAATTCTGTTGGCCAGCAGGGGAAGAAGCCAATAAAAGCACATCATCTGCATAAAAAGAGAGCAACGTATGCAGACACAACATACTCAGGGGCTTCTAGTTTATGTTACTCAAACTTTAAAGTGGGACTGGTTTACAGGAATAAAAGTGGTACATTAGAATACAATTGAAGACAAATATGTTGAAAAGCCTGATTGATGTCGATGGAGAAAACATCTTTGGAGAGATTCAGATTCCACATTTTTAACAACACCAGCTCACCGACATACAACAGTCAAATTTTGAGCAAAGTCTCCACAAACATATTCTCCATGTCTAGCAATAGTAAAATTCACTTAATACCGTACAAAGTCATCCATAACACACACCATACATGCATATCATGGGATTCACAGACAGACATTTACACTCACTGCACGCTCAACACGGCTGACGACCACCTCCACACACTCTGGCTCTGCCCACCAGTTCACAACTTCTGTAAAAAAAAATAACAACCACCCTATCCTGAGTCCTTGGCCACAACATCCCACAATCCCCCTCTGTCTGCATACTTGGGAACTAACTGACTCAAGCACTGACTCAAAACAAACCATCAGACCCCTGCTCGTGGCTCTAACTGTTGCCGAGAAAAGAACACTGCTCAACTGGAAAAAAAGAAAAATCATTAAAACAACAACTCAATGGATCGACCTCTTTAAACGACACGTATCAATGCAACAACAATCAACAACCAACGAGTAACAGTTGGAATTTAACCAAATATACTCCACAACTCTCAGCGCAGTCTGGATGGCGGTGAGTTAATGCCTCAGTGTGAGTACACAAGGTGTGTTCATGGGGAGGAGAAGATGATAATAAAAGAAAACTTGGGAATTTGAAAAATGGAAATCTATCTGAACCTCAAAAGAAACGGACCATAACAAACACATCATGAAATACCGGTGAAAATATGCCGCTCTGTTTCATGCAAGCTCATTTGGTCCCTACACTGTTTTGCCTTGTTTCTCCTTTTTCTTTGTTTTTTATTTATTTTTCTTTAATTTTTGTTGATTTTTCACTTGTTAAGTTTTATTGTATGCACAGAATTTTGTAAATCAACACCACAATGTGCCACAAACAGATCTGTCTGTTCACAGATACTTGTTTGTATGAACTTAGAAGAAAAGGGGCACATAATCCAAAAACTGTGGTGTATGTTTATATTTAAACATTGGTGTCTTTAAGTGGTAAATTTTCTTTATAAAGTTATGTAAAGTTAGAGGACTTGCTGAGTGCTCTTGAAAAAGTCTCGATATCTGCCTGATCCTAATCCACAACTTAAAATGATATTATCAGCACCAATATAGGTTATTGATAAATGATATTTCTTAGCTTCCTGATTGGTTCAGACAGGACCAGATTGATTTACGGCGCATTGAAGTCTCTATGACAACAGCACGCCACTATTTCTGTGATTAATTTAGTAGAGATGGTGGACACTGGAGCTGAACCGTCAGCCAGAAAAAGAAAAGAAGAAAAGAAGAAAGATAAACGGGAGGGTGATAGCACGGGCTAAAGGCTAAACCACAAGTTGAAGGCTAAAACACAGGCTAATCTGTTTGTGATAATGTTCATTCAGCCCACATGCAGCAGTTATTCTGCAGTGATCTGATCAAACTTGAGAGTCTGTCAATAAAATGAAGAGTGAGGTTACGTGAGCTCTGATTGGTAGATGCAGGACTTAAAGATTCACTAACGTTACACGTTAGCCTACAGATACGTCTCAGGGCAGCGTCTACTAAACTCCAGAACAAACTGACAAACTGTTGACAAATACTTTACCTCGTCATGTTGTATCTGGTAAAAAGTCGTCTTGAACACAGAAGAGTAGTGTTAAAAAGAAGATCTGATCTCCATTGATTTCCAAAACAAACACACACCTTGTTAAGAGTCATGACATCATGACAGTGTGTGCACGATTCCAGACAAAATGTGTCGCTGTGATCCACTTCAAACAGATCGTCCTCATAGAATCTTTAAAGTGAACATTTTCTTTTCTTCTCTTTGATTTTTCTGGTAAAGATCTCGGCTCTTTTCCTGACAGATTTACTCAGTGCAACAGGACTTTTGCTTCATTAAATATTCACAAATCAAATGGAAGAAGCAAATAAAAATGAAATAGCTAGTCATTATTCCAGTGGAGCACTCCTATCGTCCACCTTTGGTATTCAGTCGAGGTAATTAATTAGGAAAATGTCCGTTGGTAGTGAGCTCTCAGAGACGAGGAGGGTCACACTGTGTAATGATGTGTGGAAATGCCAACAGTGAAGTGTGTACACACTCTTCCTCACACACACATTTCCACTCTGGGTCTAATTACAAGTTTCCTTTACAAACAGAGCCCAGTGTGAACGCCTCGGTCTGTTTACTCCTGTTTTCTGCCTCCTCATTTCCTCCCTGACACTCGCTGACCCCCTTTCTCCTCTGATGGCGTTTCCTCCCAGGCTGCAGATGTGAAGATAATTAACCTGAGGAGGCGAAGACATCTGGCCCCGCTCCTCACAGCAGACAAATCAAAGCAGAGAAACCTGCACGGAGTGGGCGTGCACTTTTTGAGCGCTTTTATCTTCCCCTTGAATCATCAGGCTCCAATGAAAGCAGGTAACAAAGTGCAGGTATTATGTATTAATCCATTAGCAGCCTCTACCTCTGTGCAGTCCTTCAGCACGCTGCCATTAAGGAGCCTCATAATTTCCCAATCACTCTTTCATGAGCTTTATCACCCTTTAACTCGCCTCTTCAGCCCACCCATCCGTCCGCCCCTCGTTTAGTCACATCTGACGGGTCCTTTCACCGCTGATGAATCATCATGAATTCATCTGAAAGGATCCGCAGGTGAATTGTGTTCACAAATGTACCTCTTCACCTTCATATTGAGAATAAAAAACTCCTTTTATGCGCAGATGCAAATTGAGATGGACTTTTAGAGATAACGGAAAAGTTTAAATGAGAGTTTTTACAAAGTTATCCCAAATATTTGTTCAAAGAAATAAATTGTGATGCTGCTCCACCCGTCTTGTTCTGTCACAAGTCACTATGGCACCACCTGTTGGCCTGCAAACCCGACACAGGAAGTGCACTTGATTTAAAGGAAGTAGGAAGTGTTCAGTCTATAAAAGGAACAGGAAGTTGGAGGATCTTCCTTTGTGCCAGCTCATGAAGAAGCCCAGCAATGAACTGACTCGTGTCGCTTAAGCTAGCAACGGCTGTGAGTCCTTTTCTATGTAAGATAGCGAGGTGGCTAGCTCTGAGAGTGTCAGAATGTTGGCAGAAGCTGTATTTTTACTTGCTTGTTGTACTATGTAGTTTAGTTGCTTGGTGTATGCTTAGCATGTAGCTTGGTTAGCCCATAGCTAGCTGGTTTTCTTATTGTAGCATGTGGCCTAGCTTGTCATTTAGCATCAAACATTACCTTAGCATGTAGCCTTGTTAGCCTAGCATTTAGCTTAGTATGTAGCATTACCATGCAGTTTGGTGTTGTCAATAGCTTAGCTTGGCATTGAACTTAGCACTTAGCTTAGCATAATTAGCTTAGCATAATTAGCTTAGCATTAATTTTACATTTGTACAACAAGATGATTTGTCAGGAGAAGTTGTTTATAGCACCTTGCTAATCAGTGTATTTTTCTTTGTTATAGTTTTTTTCACTCTGAATTCAACCTTTGATGAATAAACAAAGATCAACTGAGACCTGACTCAATCATCATTTGAATTGGAGTTTGGCTGACTGTCAAACTGCGTATCATCACACAACCAGAGAATCTCATCCTGCTTTTATCAAAAGATGTAATATGTTCTTCAACCTGAAACTTTACAGCAGTAACAGTGTGTAAAATATCTACACAGAAATATACGTTAGCAGTCAGGCTAAAGCTCCTCACAGGAGCTGAAATCATCTCCTCATCCTCCTTTCCGTCTCAGGTTTGCCTGCCAACATCTCTGCCTGGAAGCTCCAGAGAGCAGTCATCTAAATTTATTGGTTCCATCTGTTTTCACTGCACTTTTTCAGGCGTTCAGTGTTTTCATCCAGGTTTTATTTTGCAAACGACTTTGAACATCCAGAAACTGGAGAGGATGACTCTCACCACACTGGTGTGCTCATTGGGGTTCTGTTCAGATGGTTTTGACTGGACTGGCCCAACTGGGGTCACAGGGATGAGGGGTGGGTGGGGGGGGGGGGTGAATGTGTGACAAAAATGTTAGTTTGTAGTTTTCACACTCTCTTCATAGCAGGTGAACATTTAGTCTTAAAAGCTGACGAATCGGAAGGAAAATGGATGTGAGTAACTCTGATAAGGATCCAACGAGCTAGACAAGTGGGTCAGAGAGCCTCCAAAACTGCAGCTCTGCAGATCTGTGATCAATACTAGTGATAGACCGATAAGGTTTTTTTTTTTTTTTTTTTTTTTCAGGGCCGATACCGATTATTGGTAGTGAAGGAGGCCGATAACCGATATTTGCAGCCGATATTTATTTGCAGTCAAAGTGAATATATTGGCATCAAAATTTTGAATGATACAAACTCTGATCCTTAACTTTGTTTAAATGTCTTTCAGCACATGTTTATTTAACATTTTTCCAGGCTCAGCAGCATGTCTTCTAAAGGTAAATAAAAATTTAAACAAATAAATAGCTCCCTTAAATTTTCTACAGTATATAAACTGCAGTTAAAATCATTTCCTATCATTTTCAAGAGCCAAGCAAGCTGTGAAAGTTCTAAGAAGTTCATAGACTGTGAGATAGTCACGATGCTAATTGCGTTAGCCGGTCAATGGGATTTTCCATTCATGTTAGCATTAAGCTAAAGAGGCGTTTACTTCACTCAGCCTTCAGTCCAAGGCTCGATTCATACCTGCTGTTTCAGATGCTAACTGTCGACTCTCCACTTTGGATGATCACAGAAAAGAAGGACGAATGGTGCAATTAATTCTGAGCGACACAGGCTGCGTCATGCTCAGACGATCTGACGCTCAGAGAGTCTGCAGCTTCCATCCACCTTTCAGACACAGAGAGCCGCGACTGACCCCGTCACACAGCTCAGGATCTTCCAAAGCAAAGAGGCTTCATACGACGGGAGGCATCGACACGCTTTAAAGAAGCCGAGTCCTCCTGACATACGAGCTGTTCCGGTGGTTGAGTTTGTTCAGCAGAGGCGATGAAGGAAGGATAATGGATGAATGTGCTCTGACTCTATGGGTTCACCTTCTACCTGAGCTCCCCAGCCAGGTTGTCCAATCAGACGCTGTAATCTAGACATCTCCTCACATGATTAGGCCACTTGATTGTTTTTGCAGCTCTCCAAAAGCGAATGTGTTCACTGTGCTTTGATTACAGATCTGTGATCTTCAGGTACAGGAGCCAGCTGAGCGAGCTTTAACACCGGAGAGGTCAGGCGGAGCTTTTATCATTAAGTTAAAGTCAATGTAGATGTGAGGATCGCCCCGAAGTTTTGTCCCAGGTTTAAATTAAGGTCGATCGATTCCTTGATTTGTTGTCACGAGGTTTCAAGCTCAGAAAACCAGACAAACACAAATTCAGTCTCAGAAAGCAGACACACAAAATCAAAAAGCAGACACACAAAATCAAAAAGCAGTCGCAAAAAGATATAAAACAGTTTTGGTCTTCAAGGAGACATCGAAGAACGGCGTCCTCAACTAACAACTAACTTAAAAGATAACTTTAAAGTGCAATAAAACAAAAAAGGAACATTTTTATACTTATTTTTCTGAATACAGAAATGTCACGGCTGGATCCTTCAAAGATGTAAATGTAAAAAACGTGATGACGTGCTTTTAACGTAGGAAGCGTTTCGAACAGCCACGGAGTGAATTGTAATGTTTTTGTTGTTTATTCTTTAAACTGGATTTGTGGCAGGAAACATGTTGAAAACACAGCATGAAAGTTTAACTCCTCAGATTTTATCTGCAAAAAGGATGATTGATCTATCCAGTCCCTTTTTTGCTGACTTTGTGAGGGATTTTTGCAGATGTTTTTTGCAGACTTTTTTGGTGGATTTTTGCAGATGTTTTGGGGGATTTTTGCAGATGTTTTTTGGGATTTTTGCAGGTGTTTTACCGGATTTTTGCAGATGTTTTTTGGGATTTTTGCAGACATTTTGGGGGGATTTTTGCAAATGTTTTTTGGTATTTTTGCAGATGTTTTTGGGGATTTTTGCAGACTTTTTTGCAGATGTTTTGGGGGATTTTTGTGGATGTTTTTGGGGATTTTTGCAGATGTTATTTGGGGATTTTTGCAGATGTTTTTTGGGATTTTTGCAGGTGTTTTACCGGATTTTTGCAGATGTTTTTTGGGATTTTTGCAGACATTTTGGGGGGATTTTTGCAGATGTTTTTTGGGATTTTTGCAGACTTTTTTGCAGATGTTTTTGGGGATTTTTGCAGACTTTTTTGCAGATGTTTTGGGGGATTTTTGCAGATGTTTTTAGGGATTTTTGCAGATGTTTTGGGGGCTAAAATTGTTGATTTTACGTCAGCTTTTTGAAAAAACTGCAATGCGTGATGGATTTTTTAGATGTTTTTTTTTTTTATAAAATTGCAGCAATTACCAAAAATTGCGAAACGAGTTGTAATTTTATTTTAATAAATATGAAATTAATTTGAAGTCAAAGTTGCAGTTTGGTGCAGAACATTATTGCCTCCCACGGTCCATAGTTGCAATATTTGTTAGTAAATTTAGAGGCATTGTTGTCCGATGTGTCTGCAGCTTCATAAACAAAGAAGCCAGTTTATCGGGGGATTGTCTGCTGTGACTGAGGAAACAGGAGAGGATGGGTGAAACTGTTACGATTGGTCAAATATGCAAATAAGTTGTAGTGATTGGACAAAATTGCAAGGTTGGCCAGAATTCACAGGGACTTCACTATTTCAACTGACGCCATCCAAGTCTCCTGAGTCTTTTCAAGTGGTCAAGCTTAAATTTCATCAATGATTTGGCGTCACGAACAGAATCTCAACACAGCATGACTGGTAAGAGCAAATTTTTTTTTTGTTGTTGTTTTTTTGTCTGAGTTTGACAAGATTAGAAAGAAACCTTAATACGGTTACTACTGGTTAAAGCTTGACACAATTCAGTTGTTGATGTGATAATACAGTCAGCTTAAGCCTTCAGAGTCTCCTGAGTTTTCTTCAAGTGGTTGAGCTTCCTGAAATTTCATCAACACAGATCTTTTTCGGTTTACGTGCTGTAAAGGGATTCATTCTTGGAAAAAACTGAGCCGGCCACAGATACTGATAATTTTGAGGCTGATAATCTCATTTCAAATCATGGATTATGAACAGGAAAATGTATAAAAATGGGATTATTTCAAGATCACTTATAAAGTCCTCACAGGGCCTTAAAATAACAGGTGTAAGCAGGCAGTGTGAGCTCCTGGGAGATTTTTATTAGCTCATGAGCAAACTGAAATGACCACTGATGCCTCTCTTTAATCCTTTTACAAAGCAAACCAAGCAATCAGGACGTGGATTGATTGTTTTGCTGGGAGAGCGTGTGGAGAACATACCACCACACATGAAAGCTCCGATATATGAGACAGGAAAAAGGCCGAATTAATTTGGGTGTCAATACGTCCGCTTTTAAAATCATTTCAGGAGTTGTGTGATATTATTGGATGAGCTCATTCTGCTGCGCCTCTCTGAGGAGTTGGACTGTCAGTAGCCGTCACCCTGATGTGAGATTGTTATCCTTTAATGAGGAGCCTCTGCGTGGTGATCGATTCCCTGGACAAAAGCAGTGTTGGAGCTCGCCGTCTCTTTGTTCAGCTCCTGACAGTAACTGTCAAAGCTTCAACAGCTCTCAGTCCTTTCACACCCTCTGCTGCAGGTGAGGAGGGAGGAGGAGGAGGAGAGCCACTGACGATGAGCCACTTCAGCACGCTTTACGACAAAATCAGTTGTTGTTTTTTTTTTCCTTTTGAGGCAGCTTGTGTGAATCGTTATTTTGTTACGTGACTAAAACACACGCTGACCTGTCCTGGTGGAGCGGTTCTTCTCCTCCTCTCTGAGGATCTGGTTGCACTCCTCCTGAGCTTTCATGTGCTGAACCACGAGGGCACAGTCTGGATGGATGGCTTCAGTCTGCAGATGAAAACAAAACAAACAGCTCCATGAAGCAACGTTTACCAAAACACAGAAACTGACAGTTCATAAGGAAACACTTTACTGATTAGAGGAGCACATAAACACGCGTGTGGTTTTTTCATCGATCCCCTCAAACATCGATCGGGATAAATACAGAAGGCTGCAGATTCAGAGAGTCTTTAAAAAGACTGTCAGGATTGTGAAAGGAGGTAATCAATCGGTATGGTACTTTGATACCACGTGCTGAAACAATAAACAATGTTTTTTCAGTAGAAAAAACACGAGTGCACTCTGAATGGTTTGCATAAAAGTTACAATGATCTGTGAAAGCTGAGATGTTGCTCTCTGAGACAATATGTGGTTTTTACAGTGTGGAGCGGATGGATTAAAGGAACACACAGTAAAAACAGAGCCGAGTTTTTCCGAAAATGCCAAAAAGAAAATAATCTCTACTGAGGTATCAGCATGATTTTTTAAATGAAGGAGCGACTACATGAGAAATAAGGTAACGTCAGATATGTCCATTCGTTTTAATGGGCTAAAAAGTTTTGGAAAAAGCTGAATATTTTAAAAACTACAAGGGTTAAAAATTTGAAAAATACACACAAGATTCTTCTGAACACGCTGGACATTTTAAAATTTGAACGGTGAAAATCTGTGAAAATTTGTTGGAGGAGTAGCGAGCAAAAAAAAACATACTGATAACGAAAAAGTTGATTAAAATCTGATTTCCATATGTTGGAATGCTGAATGCTCAGGCAATCAGATGACCTGTGATGTGTCAGGTGGGAATATGCACTGCTCATGACAAACCCCCAAACCACAGATCTGCAAGAGCCCAATTTTACACACTGCCCTGATCCATTTTTCGGATCCGTTGTGAGATGTTGGAGCGATGATTTTGCTGCCCGCTGTGTGTCTCTCTTCATTCACAGGTCGGTAAAAACATGTTCATATCACATCTGAGTCTGTTTCAGACGGACTGAGAGCAGAGGATGGAGACAGCCATGTCCCCTGGTCACTGTATGTTGTTTTTTAGTCCAAACGTGTGGACCGTTCACAGCTCCACAGCACCGTGAGATACCTGAAGGCCATGAAATGACTGTTTGTAAACAGAGGGAAACACACACACCTGCTCTGGGTTATACCTGATAATTCAGAGGAAATTTATACATTGTTGAATTAAAATCTTTACCAAACTTTCTACGTGTCTGGCTCCTGGTCTCCTTCCCTCCCTATCATCCACCTTAAAGTGCAGTTTTCAGCAGCTCTGCAGTTACAGCAGGTAACGACTATTGATTGAGTGTCAGGTGAGAATGAATCCCAATAATTGCTTCGGATGTCTAATTGATTTTTTCTGGAGAGTGGATTTGATGAGGGTTTGAGGGATCACCAGCCTGTTGAACAGATGGGGACGTAGCAGGTGAGCGTGACCTTTGACCTCCTTGTATCTTATAGCAGCAGTGTGAAGGATTAACACGGCAGGAAATAGGCTTCGGTATTGGACAGAGAGCGCTCCTGACCTGTTCCAGGACGGGCTGCCCTGCAGCTGTTGTGTTATTATAATCAGTCTGTGTTTCTGCTGTTTTTTTCTTCTGTATCCTGTTTTTGAAAACAATGAGGGCTTATTTTAGCGAGTGCAGACAGAGGTCTGTATCCTGAATGCAGCGTTTAAGAGCCAGCATCTCTTTTATATTTATTAACTGACAAAGTAACAAACCGATGCTCCATTTGTTAAAGTTCCTGTGAGGACTTTCTGACTGATCCTGAAAAAGTCTCTCTTCTAGATATCTGCCTGATCCTGATCCACAACTTCAAATCAGATTACCAGCACCAATACAGGTTATTGATTAATGATGTTTCTCAGCTTCCTGATCGGGTCGGACAGGACCAGACTGATTTAAAGCACGTTGAAGTCTCCATGACAACACCACGCTGACTGATGAAGTTTAGCAGAGAGAAGAGAGATCTGAGTTTGTCTCTGCTGGAAACGATTTCTGTGATTAATTTAGTAGAGATGGTGGAGACTGGAGCTGAACTGACAGACAGAAAAAGGACTGAAGAGAAGAAGAAAGAGAAACAGGAGAGAGATAGAGCACGGGCTAAAGGCTAAAACATGAGCTAAAGGCTAAAACACAAGCTAAAGGCTAAAACATGAGCTAAAGGCTAAAACATGAGCTAAAGGCTAAAACACAAGCTAAAGGCTAAAACATGAGCTAAAGGCTAAAACACAAGCTAAAGGCTAAAACACAAGCTAAAGGCTAAAACATGAGCTAAAGGCTAAAACACAAGCTAAAGGCTAAAACATGAGCTAAAGGCTAAAACACAAGCTAAAGGCTAAAACACGAGCTAAAGACTAAAACATGAGCTAAAGGCTAAAACATGAGCTAAAGGCTAATCTATTTGTAATAATGTTCATTCCAGCTCACATGCAGCAATTATTCTGCAGTGATCTGATCAAACTTGAGAGTCTGTCGATAAAATGAAGAGTGAGGTTACGTTAGCTCTGATTGGTCGATGAGCAGGACATAAGGATTCACTAACGTTACACGTTAGCCTACAGATACGTCTCAGAGCAGCGTCTACTAAACTCCAGAACAAACTAACAAAGTTTACTTGTTGTCACGTTTCAAACAGCAGCGCTGTGTAACTGCTGATAAATACCTTACCTCCTCACGTTGTATCCAGTAAAAAGTCGCCTTGAATAAAGAAAAGTAGTGTTAAAAAGAAGATCTGATCTCCATTCATTTCCAAACAGACACACGCCTTGTTAAGAGTCATGTCATCTCCACAGTGTGCGCGCGATTCCAGCCTAAAGGTGTCGCTGTGATCCACTTCAGAGAGAGAGTCTCATGTGAATGTACACATAAAAATAGAACAGGATTCATTTGAGGGACATAATTAATACTTTCTACGATGAAAGCTGCAGACCACATGAAAACGGACCTCAGGCTTGACTTCGGATACGCCTGCTCTACATTATACAGTCCAAACTAAACCAACAGCATGACTGATGAGGAAACCTGCTCCTGTCAAATGTCCACCTCAGAATCATTCTCCAAACTTCTATTTAAAGAACAAACTGATGGACTCGAGCTGCTCTCTGAACACACAAATACACAAGACGAAGAATTTACTGTGACAAGACTAAATATTTACACATCTAACTGCACCGAGGAGGCTCCAAACTCCTTTATCGTATCTACTGCAGCAACAAATGACATCCAAGGGCCAAACAGCAGCTTTATGGAACAGTCCATCTCCATACAAGTGAAATGTTAGAGCCACATGCTCTCAGTTTGTAATAAAAAGGTGGAGTGATGTCAAACAATGAGGTGCAGAACCTGCCGGGTGGTTTTTAGATCAGTGCGAGGCAGAACAATAAAATTAGACTGAGATTGTGTGAGAGAATGAAGACGTGGAGAGCAGCACTTTAATTATTGTAACCTTTGGTCTTCGATGGAAACACTCTGAGGATGTAATGTTATTTAAATCCAATCAGTTTCCTAACAAGGACATTATCACAGGGCAGCATCGCCTCCAGGCCAACCTTTACCCAGCCGCCATCATTTCCATTCAGGACTTCACCGTGATGGAAACGACAGGTAATCAGCAGATTCCTGATGTCATTACAGAGAGCGTGTGTGTGTGTCCATTACCTGCCTTTTTAGTGTCTTCAATTCAGATCTCACCAGAGGTCAGGTCATTTGTGTTTATTCTTTTCATTTGGACAAAAATTACCTCCAATCTAGAAGACACGAGTGAAATAATAAAGCCATTACAGGACATTCTACATCAAAATATGTTTCTAACCTCATCCTCCTGCTGGTGTCGGCTCTAAAGTCATTCATGTCTCCTACATGACGGCATCTAACAGTCGTCCTGATGTTTCTTCTTCTTCTTCTTCTCACGAAAAGTGAAACAAAAACTTACTTTAACAGATCCAAGAAAACTAAATCCATAGAAGGTCCAACTGAAAACACAAGAACTCCACAGGACGCAAAAGAGCTCAGGTCCACTAAACCCACACAGGGTTATTAAACTCAGGTGTGACAACAAGACAGGTAAAAGTAATGAGGAGCAATCACACAGGACACAGGAAGTGGATTACCTCAAGAAACTACAACAAAACGCTACTAAGAAATAGGGCTGCCACATACGATTATTTTGATAATCGACTAGTCACCGATTATTTTTTGTGATGAGTCGACTATTCAGATCATACATAAACTGCAGCTTATTGCACCAGCATACAGCTAACATCATTAGCTTCCAGCTTCAAGTGTTTAAGGTATGTGCTAACTAAAAATGAAGACAGTTAATATCATAGTTCATTCAGCTTTTAATGAACTTTGCAGCTTGTAGCAGCATTTCTGACATTTTTTTTTAATGTACCAATTTTCTATTCAAACATGACATCGCTATTAAGTAGGTAGCTCCCTGTTGACGTTAATGTTAGCAGCCAACTAGCCAATTAGCTTACCGAGATTGTCATTCTTCGTCAGAAAATAAATCAGCCACGGCGTGCTGTCTTTTCAGATGCTCGTGCATCGCCGTCGTACTGTCATGGAAGGACATTTCTGCTTTGCAGATTTTGCATTGCACACTTTTCTCCTTTATTTTGGAAAAATGCTCCCAAACTTTCCAGCTCTGTTGGCGGCTAGCCATGATACTGTTGGGCGTAACTTTTCCGGTGACATCACGGGTTACCCTGGTTACCACTTCTGCGCATATGCATCAAGGACAGAACGGCAGACGAGACAGGTGAAAGTACAGCAGCAGTTTAAAAAAATATTAAAACGACGACGTCGATTATTAAATAAGTCGCCGACGAATTTCATCGTCGACGTCATCGTGACTAGTCGACTAATCTTGGCACTTGGCAGTAAGAAACAACAATTTAAGACGACACATGGGAGGATTGACAAAATAACTTCTGCTCAAACTTCCCTCAGTTAAATATGACGTCCATGTTTTTAGCTGATGGCTGATTTTAACAGGGGTTGATGTCCTCATTTTAAATACTGTCTAAGGTTAAAGTCTCCCTGTCTGTCATCGTGCTCTTATTCATACACACATTAACTCTTCAGGGCCTTTCTTATAATCCACCAGATTACTGTCACTCATCACTGATCAATAAGGAAATCGATGAACATCATCAGCACTCCGCAGACTCAGGCCATCAGGAGACAAAATCTGGGAGAGCTGGAGCTCATCCTCTTCACTTTGACCTTTCCGCGATGGTCACCTGTGGCATTTGGAATTGATCTGGAGGTTTCATGGCTCGTACTCAAGGCCGGGTCACGACTCGCCTCAGGCTGGACACACAGCGGACGATCTTCTGACGTCAGGCTGCGAAGCTGCAAGGGAACTGTAGGTCTTCAGTCCCGTTTCCACCAAGTGGTCCAGTATGGATCAGTACAGTTTGGTAAAACCTGACCGTGGTTGCTTTTCCACAGCCAACTGTGCCCTTCCTGGTGAGCAGAGTGTTAGCTAGATGCTGCGGTAGGTAGCTCGGTAATAGCGTGACGGTGTGACAGAGCTACATCAGAAAATTAGCGTCAAAAGAAATGAAAGAGAAAGAAACATTGGCGTCAAATCAAAGGGAGAAAATGATTTGAATCAGTGCCGAGATAAAACCTGTTTTTCTCAGTAAATAATGAGAAAAGGTGGAGTTCAGAGTCATGATACAAAATCATTCATTTCAAAAAGGTGGTGAGGTGCTGTCCTTTTAAAAACTGAAGGCCTGATCAGTAAAAAGTGGTTGTTCACCCTACAGCTTGCAGTTGGGACGCCAGTTGTGTGTAATTTGGGTGATTGCTGAAACGAGCAAAGTAACGTATAGGGAGCTGGGTGTCATGCAGATTAGAGTCCTGACAGAGGGGAGGGTCCTGCTCACCTTTTCATTTAGCATTATCTAAAGCTAACGACTCTATTTCAAATAATTTCTACCACTTTTAAACGCCAATTTAGGGATTGTCAACAAAGCATCTTTCGTTTCCACGAAGCTGCCTTTGTTGCTCACTTATTTTTTAATCCTCTGGATATAAAAAAAAAGAAGCTCATTTTAAAATATTAACCGCCATCAAAAAAGACTAATGGGGATTAAGTGCTGAGACGAGGATGTACAGCGGAGGATTAGGGCCAAGTTAAAAGAAGAAAAAAAAAAGGTAAATTTATGAGAATAAAGTCAGAAATTACAAGAATAATGTCATAATTTTACAAGAAAAAAAGTCCTAAATTTACCAGAATAAAAACATAAATTTACAAGAAAAAAATTAATACATTTCCAAAAAAGTAGATTCATCATTTCTGAGATTAAGCTACAGACCAAAATAACAAGTTTATGCTTCTAAATTTAGGAGATTATTCTCATAAATTTATGACTTATGATTTATGACCTAATCCTCCGTCGATGGAAGTGTGAACACTCAATCACACTCAAAGAAATTAAAACATTGACTTTAATTAAATTAAATGATGTAAACCGGTTCCATGTAAATTTATGAGGTTAGTTGAGAGTAAGTTCTTCATTTCAGCTCAGTTGACCCTAAAATAATTTTTTTAACTTACGTTTACATTGAATGGGTTGACATAATAAATTTAAGTGAAGTCAATGCTTCATTTTTTTGAGTGCACTCGTGAAGACGGTCACATTAGCTGTAATTACAGAGATCCAGAGGGTGAATGAGAGACGTCAGAGGCCCCTCCTGCTGAGAACAGATCAACCTTCGACTAAACAGCAGAAAGGATCAATGAGCTCCGTCACTCCTCCTGCTGTCATCAGAAAAACTAATGACCTTTAATCAGAGGTGAGGGAGAACGAACGAGCGAGAGGAGTCTGATGACTTCAGCATCATCAACAGAATCCTCCAGGATCAGCAGACAGAGATTCAAACCTTCCGTCATGAGTCCAACGGGGATGATCCCTCAGGTGAGAGCAGAGCAGAGGAGGAGGAAATGACTCCAGAATGGAAATAAACCAAAGTTCAGGTGAGGATGAAAAGATTAAAAGAAGAACATCCTCCCTCCTGGAGTGCATTTCAAACATGCAGAATAAAAACAGAGAGAGAACTGAAGCTTTCTCTTTGTTGCTGCAGAGTCAGGAGCGAGTCTGCCGTTAATGGAGCCGTCAGAGACCTCTCGTGGATCTTCTTTTTACTGGCTGAAGGTTTACGGTTGCTATCAATGCATCATTTAGGTTACTGAACATCGAAAGTGTGTTTCTAAAACCATCTTCAAACATTGTTGGCACCTTCCAACCAGCTCTTTAGCTCGACCCACGCGGTCTACAGGCTAAAAACTCTGCAACAACAGACATAAATGATGGAGGAAACCAACAAATGGTCGATTAAAGCAGAACTTTTTAATATCTGCTTGAATTACGGTTTCAGCAAACGCTAATTTTTCTTTTTATTAATCAATAAATGCATTTTTGTTGCCTGGATCAGATGTCAGAACTCTTAAACCTGCATCAAAATAGAGCGAGATTCAGGTTTGAGGTGCACAGCCTTTCTCAGTAAAATTCTAAAAAAGCGAAACAAGCCAACAATGGCATAAATATACAATGAAATATGGATCATTGAGTCACATTTCAGCACTTTGTGAGACACCTCAGTTATTCAGCAGGTCGTAATGAGTACCTCCTCCTCACTTTGAGGCAAACACACAACAAATAAACAGCTTCCCAGAGTATGAAAAATGGTATTTATCATTTTATCATATGTATCATTTTATCATATTTTCTATCATTTTATCATATATTTATCAATGTATCATATATTTATCATTTTATCATATATTTATCATATTATCATATTTTTATCATTTTATCACATATTTATCATTTTATCATATTGTTTATCATTGTATCACATATTTATCATTTTATCATATATTTATCATTTTATCATATTTTCTATCATTTTATCATATATTTATCAATGTATCATATATTTATCATTTTATCATATATTTATCATATTATCATATTTTTATCATTTTATCACATATTTATCATTTTATCATATTGTTTATCATTTTATCATATATTTATCATTTTATCATATATTTATCATTTTATCATATTTTCTATCATTTTATCATATATTTATCAATGTATCATATATTTATCATTTTATCATATTTTTCATCATATATTTATCATTTTATCATATTTTCTATCATTTTATCATATATTTATCAATGTATCATATATTTATCATTTTATCATATGTTTATCATTTTATCATATATTTATCATTTTATCATATATTTATCATTTTATCATATTTTTTTTATCATTCTATCATATATTTATCATTTTATCATATATCTATCATTGCCCTGCATCAGCCCTCACCATCAGAGTGAGCCATGCCTGGCTAAGAGAGGATAACATCAATCATTTCAGTGTTTCATGATAAGAGATTACACATGCACA
>CM061146.1:2634879-2842379 GCA_030710495.1 Labroides dimidiatus | reverse complement strand
TTGATGTTTACGCAGCACATAACACTGCAGAAAACTGATGAGACGCCTGAGGGACAGGTGAGCTTTGATTTAATCAGTCTGTGATGATGGAACGAGGAGGTTTGAGCCACTTAGAGACTGATTTTTTTTTCCTGATAGAGGATGTGATGAAGTCACTTCCTGAAAATACTGGCACCTGAATCTCTTGGTAGAAAACGTCAGACGTCCATGTGTGGAAAACTCCTCTATGAGAGAGGAAGGAGGAAAAAAAAACTACTTCTTTCAATAAAGACCTGGAGGTGTGTTGTGATCAAATGAAAGCAAACCTGCGTTTGACACAAAGTGATTACACCTGCAGATTCAAAGAGGCCAACGTTTGACCTTGGAAGATAATCACAGAGCGCTACGACTGCGTGGACAGTCAGCTCTGAGAATCACGATGCAGGAACGAGGACGCGCTCTTTGTCGCTGTCTGCGCTCACCCACAGCTCAGTGACTCAACGTCTTCACCGTAGCAGACTAAAAGAGACGGCTGGGAGCACAAAAAGATAACCTTAGTGAAATGAAATGTTGTGATTGCTTTATTTCAGCTGCTGAATAACGTTTGTGTGACTGAAAGCAACGATTTAAAGTGAAAAACACACAGACACAGAGGAAGTAAGAGGTTCACCAAAGTTTATTTATATTAAAGTTGATGGATGTGGGCGAACAGAC
Source organism: Labroides dimidiatus (assembly GCA_030710495.1). NCBI lineage: Eukaryota > Metazoa > Chordata > Actinopteri > Labriformes > Labridae > Labroides > Labroides dimidiatus. Next base: position 2,841,686 of record CM061146.1, on the reverse strand, counting down.
GAGGGCAGAACTGTTCCAACAGGAGGAAGTGACAAACTGTCGCCTGGTTGGGCTGTAAAACCTCAGACCTGCTGACTCCAGATCTTGCACCACTCATAATGTCGGTTTGTTGTTGTAGTCACGATAAATACTATCTGATTTGGACATGCTTTGTTTTATTTTGAAAGTCCACCGAATGGTTTTATTTTGTTTAAATTTCTGACTTCCTGTCCCACTTCATCTTCTCTCTGCAAGATGAAGCGTTGTTGCTCGTTGTGCTGTGAGGAGATGGATGTGGTGCATTGTGTCTTTTGCCACATGTCACATGACCACAGAGTCTTCATGTCCATGCAGCATCTGACTGATAGCGTGCTGTTAGCGTGGTGGATGTACCATGTTTCCAGTGCAGGCTGCAGAGCTCATTTCCTAAAATAAGATGATGTGCATTGTGCTCTAACGTCTATAACTGCCTGTGAGAGTGTAGGTGTGTATCACGGCAGGTTTGATTCTGCCTGCAGTGTGTTTGTGCTGAGCGCTCTGCTACAATAGTCATGCCCTTGCAGCTTTGCAGTTATGTTTCATTACTCAGGACACTTCATATAAACAGTGAGAGTAAACATAAACAGCGCGGGCTGACAGCAGCCCACAGAGCCACACTCTGTGTGTGTGTGTGTGTGCGTGTGTGTGTGTGCTGGAGGCACTATGCTGCACACCTTGCAAAGGTCGATCGATGACAGACGGTGCCTTTGGCATTGCCAGCAGACCACCAGCACCGGGAGCCGAGCCGACAGCAGCCCCAGTGTGCAGAGAGGAGAGCAGTGATTGGTCTGCACGTGTCCTCAGTTCGCTATGAGCTTCATAATGGCCGTACAGCTGCACGCTGGAGCCTGGAAGTCTGATCAGAATGGAAAATAGTCAGTCTTCAAGGTTTATGCAAACTTTTTGTGTTTGCGAATGGGAGCTGGGGAGTCTTGGGGAGTCTGTAAGGGGCAGTGTGGCCATTAATTACTGGGTAACCGGCTATAAATAGACCTGGTTGGCCTCTACCTCTCCCTCTTGCCTGCACAGCACAGAGTGGTGTCATATTTCACAACAAGGTACACATGCTCTGTTATCTGTTCAGTCACATGTGCGCTGTGTTTACTCTGGTTTCGCTCCATTACTGCAGTGTGGTGTGACTGGGAGCTGGACGGTTGTGTGGAGTCCTTGTGGGGGCGGTGCCTATCCTGCACATAAGATGCTAACGCCTCAAATACACAGATGCAGATGTCTACTCTGTTGCGTGTTGACTGCATTCGTCAACTCATCAAGACTGAGGAATCCCTGCGTTTCCCACATCGTTGATAAGCCTCTCATGTTGGGTTGTAAAACCTCAAACCTGTTGACTCCTGGTGTGTCTCCACTCATTGGGACGTTTTGCTGTAATGGTAAAGACAATTTTTGGGCACAGTTTCTTTTATTTTGAAAGTCAAAGGCTAATTTTAGGTCGTTTCTGTGCACTACTTCCTGTCCAACTCAATCTTCTCTACTCTTAATTGATGGGTCACGGCTCCGAACCAGGTATACAGCCAGACCGGAAAATATTGGATCCAGTGTGAGCTGACACACTGACTTGATAGAGAACCTTTCTGATCCAGTGCCATGATGGAGCAGAGCCTGACTGGAGACGCATCTGGTGTAGTTCAGTCGTAAGTGATTGACGATTACTCTCTCCCTGCCATCACAGTGGAGTCTGGGTTTCATGCCTCGATCCTGCGGGCATGTCCATCTTGCTCTCTGGTTGGAAGTCTTTCATTTGTAGTTTTAGTTAACTTGTTTAAATATCAGTCTTAGTTTATTTAATTTACAGTACGCGGCCGTCATCTGCCACTGGTTTAAAACCACTCAGCTGATTTGGCTCTTTGGTTTCGGCTCTAAACGGGACTCTCTTTGGCTGACTCCTGCTCCGGACTCTGGACTCCCTTGTGTGGTCACTGCCAGCAATTCTTCTGGCTCTGGACCTGGCTCTGTTTTAAACGTGCACACTAATTATTGCTATTTTGTTTGGTTAATTTATGCTTTTTTCTTTTTCTTTTACTTTCTATGAATTATCATTATGAATCTCTTTAGTTTATATTTGCCTGATTATTCTTAAATTGTTTCCAGTTTTGATCATTTGTTGTGTAGTTTTTGGTTCTTTTGGTTTTAGAGTGCTCTGAGGGACCTGGGAGGCAGCAGTTCCCTGGTGTAGGTCTGGTTTGCTGTGTCACAGGTGCTGTGTAGTTCTGGGTACTTCTCCTTTTCTGTTACTGCTGTCGAGGTGACCCCCAGCCCTGTCCTTGTTCATTTCTCTTGGCAGCTCCCTTAAATCACTCCTTATTCTTTAGTTGGTTAAAATTTGCTCAGTAAAGTATTTTTATGTCCCAAACAAAAAGTATCTCATACATTCACACTGTTCATGTTGGGATGTGAGGCAGCCACAGTGTTTTCTGTATCGTCTGTTGAGCAGACAAAGAGCAGTCCCTTAACCGTCATGAAGTGGGAGTCAGCTGTTTGCTGCTTCAGTCCCCAGCGTCTGCGCTCCCTCTGTCAGTGCGTCCTTGGGATGAACCCTGAATTGCTGCCGGTGACATCCAGTGTAGTGTGTGTGAGAGTAGTTAGTACTGATGGGCAATTAGGAAAGCAGCATCTGCCAATTAGCATGGAGGCATCTGCCAATTAGCATGACAGCATCTGCTACGAATGTGTGTGTGAGTGTGTGATTGCATTGAGTTTTGAAGAAACTCTCTGAGAGGTCTGAAGTCCCTTCACAGAACAGAGATCTGTAACGCTTAGTGATGCTAAAAGTCAGTGAGCTTCAGTTGAACTCGCTCACCAAACGCTCTCTCTCTCCTCTGCGACTCGGCCAGATTGTTTTTTTACTCTGCATCAGAGGGAGATTGATGTGCTAACATACTGTATGTCCAAACAGTTCGAGTATGAAAACACATTTATTTACCTGCCAACATTTCACTTTGACAATATGGGAAACTGCCGTGGAGGAGGGGTTTGGGTGCCTCAATGACCCAAGGAGTTATGTTGATGGGGGCAAATGCTCCTGGTAGGGTCACCCAAGGAAAATCTGTGGTGTTTTTCCAGGATGAAGACTCAAATTCCCATGAGCACCATCATCCACTGTCGTAAAGTATCCTAGACTACTTCAAGGTCACTTAAAAAGTCCTCCCAGGGGCTCAGGGTGACAGTACTTCTAGATGACTCTAGAAACCAGCTGAGACGTGTTTCCTGGTGTGTTTCTGAGGAAGGTTCAGCTTCCATGTTTTCCTGGAGGACAGAGATGACCCAAAGAGTTGCTTCCAGGCCAGATCTAAACAGAGGGTGTGTTCGAAATGGCACACTGCCTACTATCTACTTACCTACTCAATCAGTACATACTGCATACTGAATACTCAAAGTTGATCTGAGTATACTGCGGCTACCCGAGCGTTTACACTCAGAGCATACTCAATATCCCAGAATGCATTTCATGTCAGCCAGGAAGCAGTACCGGGAAAATTAAAATAGTCCGACCACAAGCAACAGAAAACAACCACATTCCGGAAAACTACGAATTCATTTAGTTATATTTTCTAGTGAGAAAGTAAGTATGTAGATCACGATTATGAGCCCAGTTGTTTGAAATAGCGACTGTTTTTTAATTTGTCTCTCCGTTTTCAGAGACCGAAGCGTCTGCTTGGTGGGTGTTTCCATTTACATACTGTAAACACCGGGCAGAAGCAGCCCCCCTTCACATTTCCAAGTTATTGCGAAGTATTCCATTTAATTTTGAAGTGTTTTCATTATCAACAGCTGCACGACACAAACCGAGCGGCAGTGGATGAAAAAAATTAACACAAACACCTGTATATATCCATGGTGATACCACTATACACCACCTGCTGGGCGTGTGATGAGCAGCATTAGGCTGCAAAATGACCAACACACATGTCATTAACAATGATAATTTGCGAAACCATCAGTTATAATAAATACATCTTTAATAGACAAATAAATAAAGTCAGTTCATAGAAATAGTTAAAAACATTACCCAAAATCCCAATTTTAAATACAAATAAATATGTTAAAAAGATTTAAAAAATATGATATTGATATCGTTCAGTCCCCGCCACCAGATGAGCCGTTCAGTGTCCTCATCTGTCCCTAAAGGAAAAAAAAAAAACATGTGACATCAGGGGTCCACATTACAGTTTAGTTGCGGCGACGGCGTAAGCTAACGTGCTAACGAATTGGTAGGCTAACTGATCGTCAAGCAAAGTATAAACTCAAACCTCAATACAAAAGTCAAATAACTTACATTTATAAGGCTGCTGCTGCCGGCCGTCTCTATTTTGTCTTTCGTCTTAGTTCCCACGTCAGAAGTGCGCAATGCATTGTGGGGCAGAAGCAGTGCGTAAAGCAAGCTCCGCTCCATACTCAGAAATCGAAGCTGATTGAGTATACATCCAGGCATTTCTCGCATACACAAAATTTGCATACTGTCCAATGTGAACGCACTGCATACTCAATATGGGGGCGGGGTTAGTATGAGTAGTACGAGTAGTACGCCATTTCGAGCACACCCATAATGATTGAGTGTGATGATTGATAGCTTCAGGCTCTTTCCTCGCAAGCTCTCCCTTTGATGAAGTCACAATCTTGAAAAGTTTGTCTCTTTAGTTTCTGTTTGGAGGGGTCAGAGCCTCACAGCATCTCTGTGGACCGTCTGGGGACATGCAGCTGCACACAGCAGGTGTCGAATGTTAACAACACACATACAAACACAGAGGAGGTCTGATCGGGCAGCAGGGGTCGAGGTCAAAGGTCAGAGACTGTACCAAACAGCTCTATTGTTCAGTGTGGGTTTGTTCAGACCATGTCAGAGAGACCCTGAGGAGTCCACCCTGAAAACAACCTGTAAATCTGAGCACAACACACACGTGAAACACGTGGATCAGACTCTTACTGGTCACTGAAGTCATCTGTGATCAAACATGCTGACAAACAGAGAAAGACTCACCCGCACGCTGAGAGTGAATCTTTTGTTTTCAGTCATTTGGTGAGCTCAGGCTGTTTTTCCCTGTGATGTGTGGAGCCGCTCTGAATGGAAATGAAAGGAAACCTCTGGCTGGTTTTATTCATGATGGAAAAATAATCTGCTGTGATGAGCAGGGCCGTCAGATGTGGAGAATAAGAGAAAGAGGTCGTTTTGTCCCCAAGTCAGGCACATTTCATTTATTCCTCTTTGATGCATTATTACTTCTCTCCTTACGAGGAGACGATATGGATTCATACCGCTTCTCTGGAGGCTCATCTTATAGTTGAGTGAAAACCCCGAAACATCAATGATGCTTTTCTCACCGTAAATGGGGGCATGGACAGGGGAGGGGTCGGTTACAAAGGAAATGTGCTCGGATTCATGTGAACGCACAGATTCATACATCTGGGTAATTTTGTGCATACGACGTTTTCTGGATTGAATAACTTGCTCCAGAAATCCAAAGTGAACCTTATCAACTGGCGTGAATCCCAATAAAAAGCTTTAAGGGGCCTGAACTGAAGACCTGCTGATGGTCCAGGGACAGTTTTTGCTACGGGCAATGTGGGCGAACGCCCAGGGCGCAGCCTGTGTGAGGGCACATGTGTTCCCTGCAAAAAAAAAACAAAAAATGGTGGAGTAGACGCTGTGACTCCTCTATCATCACGTCAACTTGCTGCTCAGTGTCATGTATGCAGGTTTAGTCACCGTCAGAAGAAAAGCTACACACACACACACACACACTCTACTGTGAGTGTTGCCACTCAGTCACATCACTCAGCAGCGAACTACTGCCCCATTTGGCAGGAAGGTGCATCGTTTGGTGTAACTTAACAGCTGAAAACCAAAATAAGAACAAATAAAGTTGTGTGACAACACCACAAACTTATATAAACATCAATGCTGGTACCTGGGAATCAGCACAGGTACTCAACGGTACCAATTTTTGGTATGTTTTTATTTGTGTAGTAATGTTTTTGTTTTTTTTTAATCAATACTAATATCTCATTTTTTAATTTAACATTTATTTCTCAATAAATAAACTAAAACAGATATATGGAAACAATATTTAACTGTTTGTATTGTATTTCAAAATGTTCTTGTGTAGCTGTAAGAGCTGTTAGAGCTCATTTAACCTGTAACGTTAACTAATCCTAATGTCCTGCTCATCGACCAATCAGAGCTAACGTAACCTTACTCTCCAGACTCTAAAGTTTGATCAGATCACTGCAGAATAACTGCTGCTCTCCTGTTGATCTTTCTTCTTCTTCTTCTTCTTCTTCTCTTCCGTCCTTTTTCTGTCTGTCAGTTCAGCTCCAGTCTCCACCATCTCGAGATCTCTCTTCTCTCTGCTAAACTTCATCAGCTGGCGTGGTGTTGTCATAGAGACTTCAACGTGCCGTAAATCAATCCGGTTCTGTCCGACTGAGGAAGCTAAGAAATATCATTTATTAATATGATAATATATATTAACTTTAAAAAAGTAGTAAGTGTAAGTTCTGCATCATTAGCTCTGTTAGCCATGTTTGTGTGAATAGCATGATGCTACTCTGCCAACATTCCCTCTGGTGAAGGGTTTGCATCATTAGCTTGCCCATCTTATTGTGGCTAGATCTTACAGTCTTCATAACGATGGATGGAAGGACAGGTCTATATTGTCTCTCCTCAGCTTGGAGGTAACATCGGACCTAGCACCAGTTAGCATTGACGTTCTACGGGCTGCTAAAAGCCGATCTCATGTGTAAACAATGCTACCATTGTTAGATGTAGGATCTCCGGACACACGGGAACAAAAAATAATAAAAACACCACTGCAGATGTAACCAGTTTGGTGTCTATGACCAACAAATGAGCCATAAAAAGTAAGTGGCGCCTAGCTGTGTCCCATCCCAGGGGCTGCAGCTTTTGGAGGACCTGGTTTTCTAGCTTATGTAGACCATAGAGGCCAAACTGTAAGTCAAGTCAAGGTTATGTGATGAAACTAAACATTGCCATTCAACAGTGTATTTACATTTTGTTTTGATTAACGCATTAAGACTTATGGGATATGTTGGGCAACAACAACAACAACAACAACAGACATCTTTTGTTGTTTGTGATGCTGCATCCCCTGCCTCTTGACGTCAGCATCGTCCGGCTGCAGCGGCAGAGATGGCTGCTGTCGATGACGCGCCTGAATGGATGTTTCATTGACAGGTAGGGTGTGATAACCTTCAGACTCCCCTCTGGATTTAGGAGGAGACGTTCTATGGAGATCATTTGAATGATAATAAACCAACAGTAGTTCTTATATAACCTCCAGTATCTTTTATTGCAGCAACAATATATTATATCACTGTGAGGTATTTCTCTCATCTAAACATTAATAGATTGTTGCACTGATGCTGTTTTATTCTCTGTGTGTTGATCTATTCCAGGCTGTAACTTCCTCATGTATGATTCAAACATTTCCGACTTTTTGAGGCAGGCAACTTTCATTTTTATATTTCTCAATTACTTTTTTACACCGAGGGTCGAAAGAATCTGCTCTCATATTCAGCTGAAGCTGTATCCCTTAAAAAAATTACCTTAAATGTGAGCTTGGCCTGTCCAGCTGAAGATAAATGATTGAAATAAACCTTTATAGATTAAAGTAAATTTATTATATGTTGATGATCTGTGGGATTTCGGTGCTCGTTGATATGTGAGGAGCATTTAAAACATGATCTCACAGAAGCATTTGAAGGTCAGATTTAATCGTACCACAGAGATACACGTCTATCAGAAAGAGCTTTCATATTTACACCTGACCCAGACGGTGAGAGATGTTTCAGACAGCAGCACTGACGGTAAAACGATCTAAAGGTAAGTTCACAGGAGGCGAGCAGCCAGACATGAGCCGGCTCAATGAAGAACATCTCTGCGTTATTTTTAATTATTTCTTTATCAACTTCTGAAATCTTTCATGTAAGGATAATGGATGGTTAGCGGGTTGTTCAAAGTTGTCTTTATCTGCTCTATCAGGATCCAACTCTACCTTGTCTATCTCTATCATGTTTTTTTTTTTTTTTTTTTTTGGGGGGGGGGGGGGGTTCTGGGATTTTTGGGTTTTGATTTTGGACTTTTACCCGAGGAGGCCACCAGCATCCCCTCCCACTCAGGCTGCTCAGCACGACTAAGCTGGCCCTGGTCTCTGGAAGGAGCCAACCAGCTCCTTTTCCCCTTTTTGCTCCGGGGCCGACCCCCCAGTTCCCCCAACTTTCATTCATCTCTGTTTTCCCCTCCTTTGACTCTTCGTCCTGACTTCTGACCTCGGTCAGGATTAATGAGAGAGGAGGAAACAGACCTCTTCGGTCAGCAGGGACAGACCTCTGCTTTTGTTGTCAGGCCTTGAAAAGATAACGCTGAGAGGGTTTCTTTTTAATGGTGCTCGTGTTACGAGAGCAGCTCCTAAGTAGTCAGGGTCAGACCTTTAAGGACAGAAACCGGTGGAGCTGCAGAGTGATTGGATTTGGACTCAATAAAACACAACGAATTTATTTTGATAGATGTTTTTTTTTTTGTTTGTGATCATTAAAAACACTTTTATGCATCATGGGAGCTCCCTTACCATCGCTTCATTCACAGGATTTTATTTTCTTTTCATAAAAGAGAGAGTATAAAAAAACATTCACTCTGATTGGTCAGCCCTCTTAAGGCTCGGCAGGGGCGGTGCTATGGGCAGACCTCGGTGTTTGAGGCCCCGTTTTCCTTTTATTTTCTCCCAGTCTTTGAGTTTATGCTTTAGTTGGCCGCGAGGGGAAAAGTTGTTGTCCGACTTCTTGTGAACTCGCCCTCTCCTGTGTGAAAGTCTGGGTCTGGGTCCTCGAGTTGCTTGTTTGGTCAAAGATGTGGAAGGGTTTATTATTATTTATGTTCCTGCCTTCATGTGGATACGAATCCAAAGTTCAGCTGCTTCTCTCGTGGTAGGTAAAAAAAAAACAAACCCTAAATCATTTCGTACCATCACTGCAGCTTTGAACCTGTCGTTTTTGTTTCAGACTGGAAAACTTTGGATGTTTGTTTGAAAGTCACACGTCACATTTATCTTCTTGGATCCACATACATTTGCACATGTTACGGCATCAATCATTTTTTAATGATGCAATCGTCGTGGACGTGGACGAGTGTCGCCTTTTGCCATCTGCTCGGCTCCTTCGTCTCCTCTGAGCCGTAGGACAGAGAGCCCACAGCTTCTTTGTTCTCCATCTTACTCACGCTGTGTAATGAGGATCCCAGGCTGTTATATAGCAACCTCTCATTATAAACCCATCTGAAGCTTGACTCTTGATCTTGTCCGTTCACATGTTCCTGAAATTTCTGCGTGGGGTTTGTTGCTAAAGAATCCTGCCGTCTCGGCTTAATCAGATGAGCGAGCTGACCCGCACGGATTGGCCGTCATTATCTCCGAGCACGCTCACATTCTTTCCATTAGGCTGCCTGACGTTCATTAAGATCATTAGCTGCAAGAGGCGCAGCGTCACATTCAAGAGGCACAATAGCTGATGTGAATAAAAAGCTAATGGCATCAAAACAACGTACGTAAGGCTTGTCTTCATGTTCCCGCAAGAATCCACCACCCACTCACTGCCACACGAGGAGCACAGCCGGGTTAAGTTGGCTTGTGTCACTTCTAACAAACAGAGAACGGAGCTCTGTGATCTGACCTGTGTTTAAAGTTAGTGTCACACCAGTTTCTGGGTCTAGAAACCACAAGATATCGTCATCCAAGCAAAGAATCAATGAAGCTCAACTCGACTGCACAGATGATTGCTGAAGGTATTCAGACAAGTCCTCGGGTTTGAGTGCAACACGTTTTTTGAGCGACGAGAAACAGTGAGCGCTGTCGTGGTGATTCATCAGGCTCTGCAGAAAGTTTTGCAGAGACGAACCAAAGACAGAGCAAAAGATGGAAAAATCAGAAAGTTTAAAGCATTTGTTGATCCACCCGTTTCCATGTAGAAGACCAAGAACGTCTGCAGTTTGTGTGTCATACAAACACACTTCTGAGGCCTGTGCTACGAAGCTGGATCAATACATCCGGTATCTCTCTCCGTTACCTGGGTTGATTTAACGAGAGCCCTGTCCAACCCCATCAGGAAGCTCAGAAATATCATTTATCAATAACCTGTATTGGTGCTGATAATCTGATTTGAAGTTGTGGATTAGGATCAGGCAGATATCTAGAAGAGAGACTTTTTCAGGATCACTTGGAAAGTCCTCACAGGAACTTTAAAGAGGGGGTATTGTGCTCCTTTTGTCCTTATTTGGTCCCTCTGGTTCCCCCCATTAAAGCTTTATAAGATTTAAAGCTCATAAATATCATCACAAGTGTTTATTTCAGCTGCCTCCTTTTAGCTGCTGTCTCTTTAAAGTTCCTCGCTCCAAAAACCCCCTTCCCTCTGATTTGCCAGGCCTTGGTGCTTGAGGCCCGCCTCTCCAGTTTGTCATGAACCAGTTAGGAGATGCTTGTGTGATGACCTCATCATTTCAGGAACTCTCATGAAGGTTTTGATTTAGATGGGACCAGAGGCCTGTACTACGAAGCTGGTTCACTTCTTACCGAGATGAATCACCGTGGCAACTTATGCTGAACGGCTCTAAGATCTTGATAAGAGACCAACAAGTAGAAAAACGACACCTCTTGACCAATCAGCTTTCTTGTAAAAGACCCTGCTCATTTTTAGAAGATCCTGTCGATGTTGGTGCGCAGAGCGCTCAGGAGAGAGAGAGAGTTTTTAGGGAGAGAAGCGATCCTTTTGATGTTCACATGGTCATTCTGTACAAGAGATTCAGATTCTCATCAAATGGACTGAACTACATTTGTCAGCTGATGGATCCATAAATAAATAAATTCAGTTGATTTCATCCAAACATCAGAGACAGAGTGAAGAAATAAAGCCTCACTGACCGCTTTGAAGGAGGTTTTTGTTCTCGTTCCCCAAGTCTGTTTAGCTCCACTGTTTGCATCTTAAATAATGATGTTAATAATAATGGTCACACATGGCAGAACTGCAGAAACAGGAATTTATCGAACGCGCAACTACGTGGGAGTTGAGGAATTAATATTAATTTTATTTATTAATATTCCAACACAAAACGCGCTCAGACCGGGGCTGAGCCTCAAAACTCAATGGAAAATCTAAAGCAAAGTTTGGACACTGAGGAAGAGCTCTGCTCCAAACGTCTGAGCTGTAATAAAGTCAAACTGAGTGATCAGAGTGCTGTGTGTTTATATTGTCCTATGAATTTATTTTGGATAATCTCACGAATTTACACATTAACAGAGTCGACAGTTTGCTGCCTGCATTCCTTCCTGGATGTTGCTGCAGTAACAGTGTCGCTTTTGGAGCCTGGATGAAGTGTTTAAATTCTTTGTATTTCTAAGGAATACCTGTCTGCTCCTCCACGGTAAAGTAGGATGCTCTGCAGGTTTTCTCCTGTCTCTTCATGTTTGTGATTGGTCAGACGCTGCAGACTCCACCCCTTTAATGTGAGCACGCTCTGATCAAGGCTGGAAGACTCTGGATTGACTCAGCGAGTTGATATCCAGCTTCGTAGTACCGCTTATCAGGACTGCGGATGTCTCGTTAAGTCAACGGAGAGAGATCCCGGATGAGTTAATCGAGCTTCGTAGTACAGGCCTCTGGAGTTCGACAACTTGTGAATGTGCAGTGGCTTGAAAATCTGCACATGGGAAAGCAGCGTACCCCCTCTTTAACACGGAGAAGATACTGTAGCAGAGCCAAGTCTTTCTCACACTCCGGTGTGCATAAAAACTTCCTTTTAAAATTTGAAAATGCAAATAAATAAATAATGGCTGAGTCCTTCCTGTGAAGCTGATACTTCGCTGATGTCTGCCGTGAGTAGTTTCCACTCAGCTCAGCTCAGCGTGGTACAGATTGGAAGTGGTGGCAGATGTTTCCTTGCTGTGGAGAAACTGATAGTGCCACAGGGAGGCGAGCGCACATCCCTCAAAGCGCCATTACAGACTGTGAAACGCGTCTCAAGCATCCACATGATGGGTGAGAAAGGAGATTAGCAGATTGCCACCAGTTGCATCAAGGATTTGCATCCTTCAGGGGGTCGATCGGTGGTTTCTCATTAAAAGTCATGTCTCACGTTGCCGGTATGGGAAACTCATCTCTCTGTTTATTGTGAGAGCGGCGGTCCCACAGGCAGCTTCTCTCTGAGCATGTCAACAAACACACAACGTCACACAGATTACATATCAAGATCAGGCGTCATGCAGCCGACCTTTGCTGCCACTTTTTAATTTTTCAATCACAAACTCCTGCCACATTTGGCAGCGCTGTTGGCGGAAGTATAAAAGAGAGCATAGAAATGTAAAGCTCTGTGGGACAAATGATGATGAGATGAGGTTAACCTTTCCGCTGCTAAATTATGCAGATGTAAAACTGTCCAGAAGCCCCTTTTGTGAATCCTCTCTGTGACAATCTGGGACTAACGCGCTCATCACGATGGATGCAGACTAGCATCCCATAGGTGCTGATGACATACTAATCTCAAATCATATGCAGAGATCACCACAAACACACCGCCGCAAATTAATCCCAGACTCCAGAGACGGGCATCACACGAACCCCGCTAAGACAACTGTGTTAGGACAGCATGTGTGCTTTAATGACACATTTATGAGCGCTAATGCTGATAAGTAATTCAAAGAGCAGATGGCAATGAAAGTCATAATTCTCTCAGGGTGCAGAGCGGGCAATAAAAGCTTTTCTTCTCATGGGAGAAGAGGAACTTTTCAGCAGTCTGAGCTGATTAAAAGCAGAGCCGGAGCTGGAAAGACGTGTCCATAAAAAGTGTGAATACATGCGTGACCTTTCACGTAAATGGGTTTATTAAAAGGAAGCAGCAGAGGGAGGAAACATGACTCAGTAAGAGACGCTCAAAGCGAGTAGTTAATGTAAAAATAACTCTGAGTTAATTTAAAATCAATAGGACGCAGCGCTGTCTCAGAAATACCTGTAATGACAACCCTGAAAGACCTCATTTAGAAAAAATGCTGACCTCAAGTTAAACAAGCTTTGATTTCAAAGCAGCCACTTAATTACACTGAGGTCACGCTTATCAAATAATTATATAATTAACAAACTGAGGAGACATTCAACCCCATGATACAGGCCTTTACAAGGACTTAACCCAGAGCTCTTGTTTCAACACTGAGCTTGATGACCCAGCGGTTGGATGATGTCCCTAAAAAAAAAAAAAAAAAAAAAAATCCCCATTTTTCGCTCACTGGTGTTCTATAAAACTCATATTGCAGCCTCTGTCTGAAACACTTTGTTTTAGCTGCTGTCTCTTTAAGAGTAACTGCAAATCTCATACCATTCTAGTTACACATGGTGTCCCCCAAGGGTCAGTGCTTGGCCCCCTCCTGCTTATCCTGTACATGCGATCATAAGCCATCACAGGCTTAAATTCTACGCAGACGATACTTTAATCTATGGCTGTTTTCCAAACCGCCTACTACACCAGCAGTGCCTACTGATTTGCCCTGAAATTCAGTATGTAGTAGTTAGTATGCGAACACTGGCAAAATCTGCAGTATGCCAAGAATTCCCGGATGTCCTACTGATCTGGAATTTTTTTTCAGTATGCATCGGACCAGTCTACCTGGCATACTGTTTCCCACAATGCACAGCGCTAATGCCGTTTCTCTATGGGGTTGGCTGGTACTCAGGTTTAGGTGAATTACCGCCACCTCCTGGAATGAGTCGAAATAACAACTACAACACAACAGTTCAGTTAAACGGTCGGTGAAAAAGAAGAGCAGTTGATGCGAAAGAAAAGCTGTTAAAACTTCACTTCTTGTCTTAAAAGAGGCGTTTACTTCTACAGATTTATTAATCATTATACTGGTCATTTTTACCTACTTTACTTTTACTTAAAAAAAATCTTAGCTGAAATATAATAACTATTCTCTTCCCTAGCTCAATAACATTTTTTTACATTTATATTTAATTATAAATTTAAAAATTAAAAAAAAATCCATCAGCTGTAGTTTCATTTTCCTAAACTGAAAACCAGAGTAGCTACAAAACAGAGCCAACAGAGCAGTGCCTACTACATACTACATTAAAAGGTAGTATGTAGTATGCAGTGCCTACTACATACTAAATTCACGGTAGGCGGTTTGGAAAACAGCCTATGTCTCTACAAAAAAACATCACTCCCGCCATTCTGTCCACAACATAGACTGTATAAAAACAAATGAAGCCGATCATTGGACGTGGCCATCTTGGTTATGACTTTGAGCTTTGAGCTTCCTTTCTAACAGCTATAGGGCACCCGTCAGTCACGTGAGCTGAGCTGTACCTCTGATTGGGCAAACTCGTGATCCTAATATCTTCTAAACTGCTGAGTTAGAAAAACATGCCCCCCCTCCTCCGTACAGTGTGTGCTAATAGAGTAGACCCAAGCCGTTTTAAACCAGGCTGTAAATATGCTTTTTAACGCTGTTGTAGCTATTTCATTAGATTGTTATTTTTTGTGTATATGTGTTCGTCATTGTGATTACCAGAGGGCAATAGGCACGGTGCCTGGCAGTGACCTCACAGGAAACCTATATTGGTAGGGGGTGTGTCATTGGGGGTCATGCACCTGGAAGGGGATACAGGTTTTTACCAGGTCGGTGAGACGTGAGAAATGTTTGTGAACAATTTCTTCTCAATAAAAAGACGCAAATTGGATTTGTGAGGGAGCTCTCTTTTGACCTGCGTACGACCCAACTGGAAAGGTGCATCGTGGCGGTTTGTTAAAGTTATTCCCAAGTTTACTCCTTAGTTTCTCTTCCCTTTTGTTTTGACAAATAGCCACTACAAACGCCATGGAAGTCTGTTTTTATTATTGGTGTGTATGTGACCTCTGGTCTTTCTGCTGCCAACCTCTAGTGGATTCTCAATGAACAGAAACTTTAAGTACTCCCACATAGGCTTCATTTGATGTTGCCTCTTGGTCCACCACCACAAACTCCCTGACTGACAAAAAAAACCTGGCTGAACAGTAACTTCCTCAAACTCAACTGCAACAAATCTCAACAACCCCCCCCCCCCCCCCCCCCCCCCCCATCCAAAACCTTCAAACCACGCTTTAATCACATCATCAAAACATCCTTGTTCCACTTCTGCAACATTGCACACCTTCGTCCTACCCTCTCCTCCTCTGCTGCTGAAACACTCATTCATGCTTTCGTAACCTCCCGGAGCCTTCCCTCCACCGAGCTTCAAAACTACAACACATCCAAACTCATCTGCCTGATTACTCACCCACTCCCACTCCCACTCCTGTGAACACATCACATCTATCCTTCAACACCTCCAGTGGCTCCCTGTGCTACACTGAATCAACCTCAAGATCCTGCTCATCACTTACAAAGCCCTCAAAAACCTTGCTCCCCCATACCTCGCAGACCTCGTCCAACGTCTCCTTCCCACCAACCATCTCAGACTGTCGCACGCCATCCTCCTGAGCCCCATCACTAGGACCAAGCACCAAGAAATTCCCTGCAATTCAGACTCACTCCTCTTATTCAAAAGTCAACTCACAGCCCACCCTTTGAACTGGCCTTTACATCATCACACATTAAGGAAACATTAAATTCAAATAAAGGTTTTTCTGACCACAGAGCAGCAGTCAGTGTGGCCTCCTTCAAAGCTTCTGTTACGATGTGAATAGTCTCTCTTGATCTGAGAAGGCCATGGAAGGCCAACATGGTGAACCAACACTTCCTGTCCTGCAATCCAGACAAACAGCAGCAGAGGCCACTGATGACTGATGACTACAGAAGCTTTCACATCCTGTTCACAGATGTCTGACCGAGCTGCACAGCCTCTCTTTTTAAAATCCAGCTTCACTTTCCATTTGTTAACCAGAATCTGTGTTGATGACGGACCGGACGGAGAGACGTCACCAGGACTTCCAGTCCGCAGTGACTCCCCCGCCTTGTGCTGGAGGCTTCCTGACTCCACACGGCGAGGATGAACGTACCTTTGTTGATTGATGCGATCTGAAGTGCATAAGAAGGACAGCGGCTGAATTACAGAGCGGCGTTTAATCTTTCCGGGGATCAGCAGAGGAGACGGTGAAGTGAATTAGCAGGATTACATAAATGTGGTTTTTCAGGGAGCTCAGGACGATGTCTTGTCATGTTGTCTTGAATGAAAGACCAAAGAGCTGAACAAAGATCTGAAAAACTATGGTCCCATTTCTGGTTTAATGGATGATGTACTCTGGCGTGCTCTCCGTCCTCTTATTACGCCATGTTCAGTCCAGGATCTGCATCTATCCATACGTCCATATATATCCAAACCCATTTGCATCCTTAGAGGCCGTGGCTGAGGACTCGGGGGCAGATTAATTCATGAAAGCATGGATGATATGTTCCCTCTCGGGCATACAGCCGGATGTTCTCCGCTGATTGTGTCCTTGAGAAAAGGCTCGTTCTTGTTCTTGTCATTCATAATCTTCTCTGACGAAGGCCTGACAGCAGACGGCCTTTTTTTTTTTAACCCTTTAAAAGCTGCTTTGAGTTCTTGTTTTTTCTCCTGAGATGTACGCTTTCAGGATAACAGATGACTCACAGCCCAGCTTGTATATTAAAGCTTCTTGCATGAGTCTGAACCTGTTTTCGGGTTCATGGATCCTCTTGTTATCTTTATTCTAACAGTGCTGTAAAAGCGCCGGCTCTTCATCTTTTCTTGTTAGAACTTGTTGACTTTTAAAGCTTAACGCTGGCTTTTAAGAAACTCTTTGTGAGTCTTCATTTCAAAAAAGGTGAGGATTCAGGGTGAAATGTTGATGAAAACAGATTTTGATGGTTTTCAAATCATCCAAAGGCAGTTTTTAATGTTTTGATTTAAGACAAGAAAGTCAGAAGTGACATCCTGTAATTGGAAAGGAGGTGGTTCATTTCCAGCATGACACTGAAACTCAAACTGCTCCATCAGTTCACTGCACAGTCCAGATTTTTAATGGATACAGAGTAACTTTCCTGCTTTTTTGAATCTATTTTTATGGGGGTTTTTGCACAGTGTTCATTGTTGAAAGCAAAGTAAGTATTTCATAGCCACTATTGCTACCTGTAAATCAGAAGACTTTGACAAGATTTGAAAAAGACTCCTGGAAAACTATCAGCTCACACCTGCTCACATCTAAAGACGAGTGTTCTGAGTTTTTAGTCTCAGACTGAGATTTTTACAAAGACTGTGAATCTTGCAGGGTCACTAATTACAAGACTACAACAAGATTATTTTAGTGTTTTTTTCCCACCATGCAATTTTTCCCCATTGTTGTGATCAGTTTTGTATAGTTGCTGCTTTGTGTCACTAGATGGCGCTTCCTAAAAGTGAGACTTGTTGTAACTCAGATTGAGTGTAGAGGAAGACGCAGACTGACTGATTCATGTTGCTGCATCATGACTGCAAGTGAAGTGTTGGAGTTGCCGGATTAAAACAGCAGTTATTCTTCTACTGCCTGTTCATTATATGCACCAACACTACACCCATCATGCTCCTAGTAGTAACCCTTTTCCTTTTCCACTCTGTCGTGGTATGTTTGAGAGTTGATGTCGAACAGGCAGGGATGCTCTGCCCAGAACTCCACCATTCGCTCCTCTTTTTCCACGGTCCACTTCCTCCGTCGTTCCTCCGTTGTTATTTTTCATGACTGCCGGGATTCCTGTTTCTGCTTTTGTCAGCGCTCATCTATTGGTTGTTGATTGTGTTACGTCACTGCGACTTGCGATAATATCAAACGTGTTTGATATTGTCTCAAACTCAAGACTAGAAAAAGACTGATGTGAAACAGCGCGGATTACTATCTCACACTAAACGATGGAGAAAACGGGAGCGCGCCGTGACTCCAGTAAAACTCTGAGATTTACTAAAGATTTTCAGTTTTTAGTCTGAGACTTTGAAAATCGTTTGGTGTAAGCCCAGCATAAGGGGGTCAGACGGCAGGGTAGGAAGGCCGTGTCAGTAAGGGATTTAAAACTGTGCCAAATCCACAAGCAGATGTTGGAAACAAGTGATCTTCTGGGGTGAATGTGGACGATAGAAAACTGAAAGAAAAAGTGCAAAGACAACATAACCGATGTTAAGAGTGAATATCTTCATCTTTTTTATTTGTTTTTTTTTTTTTTTTTTGCCAACATTATTTTTTATTGTTTTTACAGCATAACAAAAGAAAAAAAGGAAGAAAGGGACAATTACATGCACAACACAAACAAACATATTGAACCCCCACCCCACCACCCAGATTGATTCAATTCTAGGTTGGGGCTCTGATCAATTAGTTACCGTCCATTTCAGTATGTTGAAGGAAAAAAAATCATTTCAGGAATATCGAATCATGAATAACCCAGAGGCCTTTTTTTTACACGTCTTCAGGTTCCTCCATCATGTGTGACAAATTTGTTCTTAATAAATACCCAATAAAAGGAAACCAAATGTCATTAAATTATGTTGTTTATGTTTTAACATGTAGGTAAATAAATATCTTCATCATTTTGTCAAGAACTCAGACCCAGAAATGGACACAAATGCAAACTCGAAGTCAGAATCCGAATGAGCAAAAAGGGGTTTAATAAAACAGACAAAGTTCAGTACACAAGACAGGTAGTCAGACAGGCAGGGGTCAGAACATGGGTAATCAATCCAGAGAGGCAAAGGTGTCCAAAAAACGTGAGGCAAAAGGCTTAATCAAGAAACAAGAGCAAGGCGAGATTAAACTGTGAATACAAGGCTGGAACGAGGACAATAACACACAACGAACTGGCAACGAGACAGTGAGACACATGAGGTTAAATACAAGCGGTAACGAGGGGTGATGACACACAGCTGGGGAAGACAGTCAGGAATCAGGTGTGACAGACGGGGGCCAAGGAAGACAGGAACAAATCTGAAAGACAGAGACAAGGGTTAGTGATTTCAAAATAAAACCGGAAACCAAAACATGAAACATGAATGTGCAAAACAACAGAAACTTTACAGACATGACACATTTACTGAAAACGATATTCTCATTTTAAGCTTAGTGGCATGTGTTCGACTGAGCCTTTCAGGGATGCTCCTTTTATACCCAATCATGACACTCACCTGTTTCCAATGAACCTGTTCACCTGTGGAATGTTCCAAACAGGTGTTTTTGGAGCATTCCTCAACTTTCCCAGTCTTTAACAGGATTTGCAAATCGTCCAAACCTCCTTGGAAGTTGAGCTGATCTGAGGCCTTTTTTTTTTTGCCTGTTTTTGGATTGGCATGTTCGAGCATTCCCACAAACAAATCAGCACTGACTTGAAAACAGACACTAACTCTGTAGTGGAAGTCACTGCATGAGCTCAAAATCACTTTCAAAGACCAGTGTCAGAGGAAAGTACACCAAAAACTGTTGAGCGTCCGTGATATCAGGCAGGAAGTGATGTTCAAGAAGACCTGAAGCCTCTCTTGCAACTATTTTAGAAAGTGTTGCTACTTTGAAATTTAAAATGAGCACATTTTACCAAAAACAATCCTTGTTTTGACTTTGGATCATTTTTGAATGGAAACACATTTTTTTATTGATTACAAACCACCTAATTCTGCTTTATTCAGAGTTTAGACACTAGTGGAGTAAGGGTTGTAAATGCTTTCTTACTTAATAGTTGTTGTTTTTTAAGCCGGTCTGCATCAGTACGGTGTGTTTGTGGCTGCGTACCTCCAGATTATCAGCACATCCAGGCTAAGCGATCTTATCCCCGGTGTCACAAGCCGTGAAATGTCATGTTGACTTTGACGTGGAAAAGGTCTGCAGCTCTGGGCTCTGTGTGTGTTTTATTATGCAGACATTATCTTCCTTCAACAAACCCAGGAGAAGTTCAACTATACTGCTCAAACAAGCACCACTCTCCCCTTTATGTAAACACACACACACACACACACACACACGCAGCATCAGTCAGTTTTTTCTCCTGCATAATGAGGAATATGCTCAGAAATGCTGAGTGTGTTGGACTGAAGGGGTGTTAAGTTGCAGGGCCGAGAGCTAAGACAAGGCCGCCCCCCTCGCTCCAGTGCAGCGCCCTCGGGTATATGAAAGCACCCAGCTCATCACCGAGCGCAGCACTCCTCATGAGCATAGAGGTCATCCACAGAGCTGATCACAGCGAGACGGAAGGGAGCGCGGTGGACAGCAGGATCAAAAGCATCCTGAAGGAAGACAAATATCCACCGAGACGTGCTGAGAGCTGAGGCGACCCACACTTTAATGCAGAAACTGCCGTGTGAATTCAGATCATGTGAAGCTGTAGCACATCCTGCTGGACTGATCAAAATAAACCCGGTATGACACTGAAGAGCACTTCAAAGCCCGTTGGAGCGGCGTTTTGTCGAACCTTAAGTGTAACAGACGTTTCAGATCACAGCAAGGTTGTGAATGAGAGTCCAGAGCTTTGATGTGTGCTCGCTCACTTCCTGCAGGCGTCATTTTTCACTCTAAGTGCATTAAAGATGACGGCAAAGTATGGAAGGTGAGAAGTCAGGGACGACGGGGGCAAACCCAGAAACAGCTGAATGGATCTTTGATTTCATGTTGCTTTCCTCTCCTTCTTCACTACATGTTTGGACAACACTACATTGGACAACAAACTAGACTGGAGTAAAAACTCTGATGCCGTCTACAAGAAGGGTCTGAGCCGCCTCTACTTCATGAGGAGGCTGAGGTCCTTCAACATCTGCAGGACGATGCTGAGGATGTTTTATGAGTCTGTGGTGGCCAGTGCTATCCTGTTTGCTGTGGCATGCTGGGGCAGCAGGCTGAGGGTGTCTGATGCTAACAGACTCAATAAACTCATCCGCAAGGCCAGTGACACTATCGGAGTGGAGCTTGACTCTCTGAAGGTGGTGTCAGAGAGGAGGATGCTGTCAAAGCTGCATAGCATCTTAGACAATGTCCGACATCCACTCCACAGTGTACTGGTCGGTCACAGGAGTGCTTTCAGTGCAAGACTGATCCCCCCACGTAGCACCACTGAAAGACACAGGAGGTCATTCCTGCCTGTGGCCACCAGGCTTCATAACGCGTCCCTTTGACTCTCACTTCACAATTAGCTGTTAACTTGGAATAGCTGCTTTGACATACCTGATTATTGTGCAATACCTGCTTTTTTTGTTTATGTGCAATATCCATTATTATGTGCAATATCCGGTAGCGCAGCTGTTAGAGCTCTTGCTTCACAGCAAGAAGGTTGCCGGTTCGAATCCCGGTTCGGGCACGGTGTGCCTTTCTGTGTGGAGTTTGCATGTTCTCCCCGTGCATGCGTGGGTTCTCTCCGGGTACTCCGGCTTCCTCCCACAGTCCAATGCAGTATAAACAGTGCAATATCTGTTATTACTGTTCATTAAGTGCAGTATCGGTTTAACACAGATCATAAGTGCAATACCTGTTCTACAATATTATACACTGCCTTACCTACAATGTAAATAGTTTCTTCTATCTCATTTATCTTGTTAGTACTTATTACTTATTGATCACTCCTGGTACTTACCACTTATTTGTATTTTATTCTATTGCTTATCTTATTGTTTATCTTATCACTTATTTTATTTCCCTACTCCTGTACTATGTAAGAGCAAGGGTCACACTGAATTTCCCTCTGGGATTAATAAAGTATTTCTGAATCTGATCTGATGTTGTTTCCTTCCTTTGTGGTTCCTTTAGGATAGAAATATCTACAGTCAGGTGTTCTGAGTGTGTGTGAGTGTGTTTTTGTGGGGACAAACTGAACATAAACTGAAAACAAAAGGGGCCGAGAGCTGATCCCTGAGGAACAAGTTGCTGCTTGGTGTTAGCTCATACTGCTGGACTGACAGCACCTGACGCAGGTTTTGTTCGGCTGCTGCAGGTGAGTGACAGGACTGAGTGAAAACACATCACACTGGTAGAACCATGGACATGTTTTTATTACTTATTTTGATTTTTTTTTTTTGGATAAAAACATCACAAACAGTAAAGTCCATGCAGTATAAATCAGAAAGGCCTAAGGAGCTCTCTGCAGGATCCCTGTAAGGCACTTTCAGCACTTTGTTAATTTATTTACAAACATTTAATCAGACAGGGAATATTTTTTATTTTCATTCCAAAAAACTTAATAAGTCAACATTTCAGACGATCTTAAAAAAAAAAAAAAGCAAGGTAATTTATTCAAATTAGGTCCAGATATCATCCGATTTCAATGTTTTATTTACATAAGTGCTTCAGAGAGGCTATTATCAAAAAGTCCGCCCTAAAATTTACCATTGTCCTCAATTTCCTTTATTCTCTATACAAAAATTGTAAATATAACTTTCACAAATAATTATCAACACCCACAAAATACGTCAGTGATCGTCTTTCTTTATATAGTGCAAAATCCTTCAGCATCAGTGTCAGTTTTTACTTCAACTTCCTTCAACATTTCCCAGACGACGCCGTTATAAACGATGCAGCTTGATAATATTTCCCAGCACCAGGACAGATAAGTACTAAAGCGGAACATGTTTGAAATGCTCACACATGAACTTCCACACTCTCCAATCAGAGCAGCAAACCCACAGACAGCTAAAAGAGTAGAAGAAGTGACGACACGAGTCCGAGCCGCTCAGCGATAGAGACCCATGCTGGTGTTCTGATACAGGTACATGTAGGCGTCACAGAACAGACGTTTGGCCACGCCCTCCATGTCACGAGGCACCTGACTGGCCAGCTCTGCAGGAGACATGTCCAGGTACCTGCCGACCTCAGGGCAGGCCTGGACCTCTGGGATGTTGAAGCCGTCTATCTCTCCTGCACACAGAAGAACAAAGGAGCGGGTTAAAACCTGGACGGAGAGCAGAGACGACGAGTAGAAGCAGACGACTCGCCTTCTCGATCTGCCATGCTGTCGAAGAAGATCCAGTCTTGGCTTTTTGGTCCGTGTTTGATGAAGGACACGTAGTGGCTGGTCTCGATGCAGAGCACGGCGAACAGCTCCAGTTTTTCTCTGATCAGGGTGTGAGGTTTGCCTCGACTCGGGTAACCCTTAGGGATGCTGAGGTCTGCTGGTTTATGGGACTGCCGTTGAGGATGAGCGTGAACCTGGAAAAGTTGGATCCTCTAAAATCTGCCTCACTAAAACTGAAACACAGCTTTCCCCTTCATTATATCCAGAGCTGGACTGAGGCAGCTCTCCAAACAGACAGAATGACTCAGATGTTGAAACAGAGGTACTCACCTGATTGGAACACGTCCTGCAGAAGATTTTGAACCCAGTCTGGCTGAAAACAGGATCATTAAAACAGTCGTTGCACTCCTCCTGAGCCAAGTCTCCACACAACGTGCACTGCTGAGGACCTGAAACACACACACCATGTAGCTCTCATGCTGGTTACTGTGTGTGTGTTGGTGGGTGTGTGTGTGTGTGTGTTACCTTCAGAGAGGAGGTCAGTGATGTCCAGCTCCAGTGTGGGAATGATTTTCTCGAACATTTTGAACTTCTTTCCAAAGCGAGGCATCTGGAGGATGAGGCAGGACGGAGCCTGAAATCATCAGACAACAAAACAAACAAAACAAAGAAGATCAACCGAGATGTAAACAGAGGAGTGAAGTTACTCCAGAGGCTGAAACAAACTGCTATGATGGCGCCATCTACTGGAGAATCAGGGGAAGCATCAGAAAACACATTTCCTCACAGCTTTACATTTACCAGCTGCTCACAGTGAGCAGAATATGCTGATACTGAGGAGGCTCAGAGAGAGAGAGAGAGAGACCATCCCATGTGACACACAAACATGTTCCTTCAGACTCACCTCTGCCAGCTTCAGCCCTGCGCTGTGAAAAGAATGTTCCAGCAGCTGCTGGACCGTGGGCAGCACCAGGCTGTGGTTGTGGTCCAGGAAGATCTGATAGCAGTAACTCTCCTGCACTTTACTAGCAGCTGAGCTGCAAAAAGGAAAAAAAACAGAGCACGGTTTCTGTAACACTTCGCTTCAGTCACGCAAACAAGGTGAGCCGCAGCCAGGTGAACATACAGTTTGAGGAGAGGCTCCAGTGCGAGGATGTGGTGCATGATGACGGTGAGGAACTCCTCTGGATCTGGAAGAAAACAAGACAAATCATTTATCTGACAAACAGGTACGAAAGGTCTTTGAGCTGCTGCAAACCTCCTGATATTCAAATACTTCCTCATCAAAGTTTTGTGTAAATAATTATCTGGACAAACTGTAAACAAACCAAATTATTCTGAAAAAATGAACTTATAATCCAGCGCGACGTTTTTTCTTCTTCTTCATGACGCATTTTTTGACTGATGCGACTTATACTCCAGAAACAACAAACATGGACACAACGTGCTTTAATATGTGTTCCACAAAGCCGCAAAAATATTGCACTTGTGTCCCGTGCTGAACTGAACTGAAGCTTCAAACCTGAGAACTGTTACATCCAGTGGCGGCTGCTGGTCAGTCAAGGAGGGGAAGCTCAATTTTTTTCTGGCCTACATCATAATTTTGTTTATTATTTAAACGTAAATTCTACCCTCCGTTCCTTTTCAAGGAAATGATCTGTAACCCTGTCGTACCAACTAGGTGTCTTTCCCAGGGATTTTACCAGTGTTCTCTCAATGGCCAGCAGAGCTAGACTGCTTAAACGGCCTTGGCCCATTGTGTTGCGGGTGTAAGACTTCAGCCGCTTTAAACAGGAGAAGCTCCTCTCTACACCTGCAGCTGTAGCTGCTTGTTGGTGAAAAGAGAGTGAATCTTTAAACACAACGCTCGTCGTTTTTAAGAAAGGTAAACTCGCTGGGGATCGATAAAGCCTCCGGATCAGTCCAGAACAACTGAATGTAGAAGTTAGAAAGTCTCCGGTAGAGAGTTTTACTTCAAGATCGCTGATTGGCTCCTTTCACTGTCAATCAAAAAGGGATTCAGCCTCAGAAAGATCATCCAATCATCATGCAGAAGCTGAGCGTCCAGGCCAGCCCACTGCCTCATAGACCCCCAGAGACGCTGAGCGTCCGATGGGCGGGACAAAGCCCAGCGTTTATCCAATGAGCGTCCAGTTTCCACAGTGGAACAACCCACTCTACCCTACACTGTTGAAGTCTGAAGACGCTCAGCGTCCGACTGTGTTAAAGCGCTCAGACGCTGCGGGGATGAATGAGAAGGAAGTGGCACCAGTTACCTGTGATAAGTAGCTGATTCAGAACAAAAGATGAAGGTATTCTAGCGCATATTTAGGCAATGAAATGTACACACAGCAGGACATATCAACACTTTTTATGGGGACGTTTTAGGGGAAGCTGAGCTTCCCTTGCAGTCTTAGAGCAATCACCACTGGTTACATCCCTAATTCCACTCCACACTCTGCTTTCACCAACGTTTTCAGACACGAGTTAAAGGTCTGCTTTCTTTATAATAATAATAACAATACATTTTATTTAAAAGCGCCTTTCAGGACACCCAAGGTCGCTGTACAGAAAGTATAAAAAAGATAAAACCATAAAAACACTTAAAATACATAAATAAATAGATGCATAAAATTAGCCGGAGAGTCGCGGCAGCCAGTCGCGCCAGCCAGTCACGCCAGCCAGCGTCCACTCAACCACTCTAGGTTCCAGGAGATAATCATCATCGTTTAATCTCATTCTCTTATGAAATCATCAGAATCTGAGCCTTCCTGCTGCTTTTTGGTTGTGCAAACATGATGGTCCTATTTTCTCTCTGCCACTTTGGTGATCGGTAAACGTGAAATTTCAGTGTCAGTGTGAAATTTGACAGACAGAGTAACAGTTTTGTGTCCAAACATCACCCAGCTTTAACTGGGTGAACATGCTAACATGTCTCGTAGGTGCTCCTTTAAACTGACCCCTTCCCCTTAACTCACACTATGGTGTAACACAGCCCTCCCCTTCAGCTCACATCGGGGTTTAAATAAAGTTTGATTTGATGGAGTAGCCTACAGGGAGGGCTGGTGATGGTCACTAGTAGCAGTGAATCATATGCATGTATGTGCATGTATGTGTATGTGCGTATGTACGTATGTACGTATGTATGTATGTGTTTATGTATGTCACTGCTAGAATGAAAAAAAAATCAATGCATATGTCTTTTAAACGCTGTCACCAGACACAGTGCTCAGCTAAAAAGATAATGCAGACAAGGGGAAAGAAAAAAAAAAAAAAAAAAAAAAAAAAAACTGACCCTTCTCGTCCGTGGTGAAGGAGTGACTGTAACCGTGTTTCTGCAGCTGCTGCCTCAGCTTCATGATGTGCCGCCCCTCCACGAAGCCTTTCCTGCAAAACATGAAGCATGACGTCGAGACATCAATAACTCACTGCTAAAATGATCAAGTCTGTCAAAACACATTAAAACACACACCTGCGAAGAGGGTTTACAATGTCGTGGAGCAGTGTGTTCTGGATGGGGGCATCTTGAGGTTTTGTTGATATGAAGAGCATGGAGTCCAGCACGGAGGAGCAGGAGAAGAGGCTGAAAACACAGATACAAAAATAAACACATCACATGCATGAAAGGTTTTACATGTTCACATGATTCTTATAGATAACAGGATCGCTGAGCATCTTTAGGATAACTTCAACTGCATTTTATATTTAGTGTGTAGTTCATGATTCTGACCTGAAGAGGGCAGCGTCCATGTAACAGGAGTTGCAGTGGCCTTGGATCCCTTTCATTCGTCCAATCAGAATCTGGTCCACCTGCTCTGTGCTGACAGGGGGGACGGTTTCCAGCACCCCTAGGTCGTCCCTCTCTGTCTCTGGAAACACACACACAAGCATCACAGAAAAACACACAACACAACATGCATATCTATCTGACACTACCGCCAGAGTGTGTGGACACACTCGCCAAGCAGATAGAGATCAGATGATGAATCTTATCCGGACCTGTTCCCGGCACAGCCGAGCTCCTCGCGCTGTGATTGGCTGCTGGGCTCTGGAAACGTGAGTCGGGGCGGCAGGAGCTAAGCTTCACAAACAGAGCTCTCCTGGGGGGACATTCGAAGAAACGCAGACCCTTGAAGGTGCCATCACTTACTCCTTTATCCTCCTCCTGTGGTCGGATAAACACGCAAGAATCACGTTTTTGCAGTGAGATAAAATATGCCTAGAATTCAAAACTATTATAACTTAAATAGACTTTATATCTGCACAGGAACATTACCAGCTCCAGTCCGGCCATGGTTTCTGGTCGATCAGGGAGAGAACCAATCCAGCGGATGATTCCGTATAAATTCCTTGAAGTCACCGACACCTCGACCAGAGAGTTCATGGTTAGGTCCAGGTACAGATCCTCCTCCACTGTGTGAGCTTCAACATCCATGCTCTCCAACTCTACAAGAAGGAACACATGGAGGTCAGATTTATAACAAATGAGGGTAACGGGTCTAACACGCCATCATGTAAAGAAGAGCTGCGACCTGCAGGCACCTCCCCCTTTGCAACAAACTGGATGGGAACCTCGATTTCCCCGCCTCGCTTTCCGTTCTCGTCTGTGTCCTGAAAACGGCAACAAGGAGAAATCACAGGTGAAGTGGAAAACTATACCTCTGTTCTGGAGGATATAACACATTTTTAATCTTAGATCTAATGATGAGAAGCATATGAACTGTGGACAATAAAAGAGTGAAATATGACTCACTGTGGAGATCCGAACAATATATCCTCTCCCCTTTTCCTGCACCATGTTCACCACCATCCCATGGTGGGTTTCCTGATCGATGAAGTAAGTGACTCTGTCCCCTGTGCTGAGGTCCTCTGTTTCCACCTGAGGGACGGACGGTGACAAGGAGCTGGGAACCACAGGCCTCACTCTGGAGAACGGTGCGAAAATACCACATTTTCTGTCGCAGGGGAAGAGTTGTTTGGACTGGAAGCTTCCGTCATTTTTCCCCCTTCCTTTGTCGGCTCCCTGGGAGAGAGGGATTGAGCGCAGCACCTTTGAAAAATGTTACCAAGGGTGTATTTACACCTGTTCTGATACTAAAGTTTGGTTTGTTTGAGTTTATGTGAACTGTAGCAGTTCCTTTGCAGTGAGAACACAATCACCTCAGCAACCATTCAGTCAAAACAGAAGAAGAAGAAGATTAATCAAGAATGTTTGTGTGTTCACAACTCCTCTGCTCTCTGTATCGAACACGGCAGAGTTCGACCCTGATTTCTGACCAATGAGAGAAAAATCTGACACACATGGCATTTCTTTACAACTGACTTTAGCAAACGAACCAAGTGACAACTGCAACGACTGGATTGCTTTTGCCCCTGAATCGGAACGAAGCAAACGAGCCACAGGTGTGATACACCCTAAACTTCTATAAATGATCGTACTTCACTCACTGTTTATCAATGGATTCATATCTTAAAGCTTCTTTCTCTTCTACTGCAACAAAAAGTTTTGTTTATACCAATAAGGGCTGTCAAAGTGTAATTCTTCACCTGCTACTAACTGCCTTCCCAAATCAAAACACTGGTCACTGTTAGCTTGGACGCTACAAAATGGTTTGAAAGCAAAATAACCGAAACATGCAACTCAAAATCTTTTTTTTTTTTTGGGGGGTCAATTAGAGTTTTCTTCACATTAAATAATAATAGAGTACTGCCTTTGTATAGAGTGCATCCCATAGTCCAAAAGCCAAACAAGCCTGCAGTGACAGTGATCGCTGAGCCACAGCATGCCCCTTAAACTTGCGCTGTGAAAGCAATCCACCCATGCGCTCATTCCCAAGATGTGGTCAATTGAATGGTGTGGGACTTTACTCATCTTTTTCGAACTTTCCTTTAATGTACGGCACATAGTCTAGTACTAATCGCCATTCTGTGAAGTGAACCAGCGCCACACCACCGACAGTTCCCCAGGCAACCATGTTTGGAACCCACGTTCTCACAATTGCAATATACTTGCTGCCGATGAATTTATTAAGTATATTCTGGACCATCCTGACCTTCCCTTCATTTGTAGTTCTTTAAATGGCAATGCCATTCAAAATCTAATAAATACACTTAAAGTTCAGTGATTACTTGTGATTAAAAATGGTCATTATTTCACTCTTTCCTGAATCTTCTGGAGTTCTGGACGATGTTTTAAAATGATGCAATGACTCCAACCTGCATCTCAATGTCTGTAAAACCAAAGAGATGCTGATGGACTTTTGCAAAAATCCACCGGACACAGCACCAGCGCTTATTAACAGCACAGCAGTTGAGACAGTGACGGAATCGTAGGGCTGAGAAAATCTAAGGATTTTTAATGCTGACGAACCTCTTCTGAAAATGTTTTATTCTTTTATCGAGTCCGTGTTGACTTTTGTGTCAACAAAAGGCTGGAAAATATTGTTAAACTTTGCCGAAAGACAGCTGGAGCGGACTTGAGGGACCCTGGACATGGCCATCTTGGAGGACCTTCAGAAACCCTTTAAATGCAGAGTTTCAACTTATGTAAGGAAACCTAATCGATACCTGAAGTGGTTTGTTCCATCAGCTGTTGGGTTTTTAAATTAGCTGTAGGCATTGTGATCTCACTCACGCCCATCACGGTGATGAAAGATTTTCAGAATCCCAAATCTATCCTTCACATTTGGGAATAATCTACTGTGATACTCTGTCCTGAAGATTGTTAACAAAGATTTTTCCGGTCTTTATGAGCCACTTTTATCATGCTCAGTGAGGCCTGCTGCAGCAGGGATCAAAAAACGAAACAGAAGTGGTGAATCTTCAATTAAATTTACGGGAATTTCTAACCTCAAAGTGTGAACTATATAAAGTTTCATTCCCCTCCATATTTCACTTGTTTGGTATAAAGCAGACCCATCGCTGAAAATTCAAACCAAACCCATTTGCATGGACGGATAGCAGAAGAATAAAAGGCTCCCACCTGCAGCTCAACACCAAAGAAAGTTCCTGACAACGGGCAGGGAAATAACGGCTTTGTGAGTCTTCCAATGTAGCGTATGATGCCTCTGAGCTCCCCTCCTTCATCCTCCACGATCACCACAGTGCCCTCTGTGAGAGTCAGCGCTGTCTGAAGAGCGGCCCTCTCTTTGAACCACCTCAGCCTCTCTGCATCCTCAGGCAGAGCCTGCAGCAGCGCAGCCTCCGGCTCACTCAGCTCCTCCATCCTGCTCACCTCCACGGGATAATCCAGTGAAGTATGAGAGTCCATAATGAAAACATTTAGTTTGGAAGGAGAAGGATTGTTCTTGAGTGCTGATGTCTTTCTTTTCATGTAGCATATACAGCCAGGATTGATGTGCCCTAGGTATTCAGGTTTTTTAGTTAAGATGAAGTACTGGTAGTCTGCTGACATCATGTTGCTCAGGCCAAGTGATGATGGCTACCAGGATACTGAAACATACAAATAAAGAACATAATAATATTATCACTGCCCATGAGAAAACCATGAAAAAACCTTGGTAAATAAAATAAAAATAACATTTTTTTTGAATATTTAAAAATAAAATAAAATAAAAGCTCAAATCTAAATGGACAAACATCCAATAACAACAACTGATTATTTCTGTAGTTGTACCAAGATAAGAAAAAGTCCTAATTTCACTATTTTCACATCTACTATTTGACTGAACTTGGGGTCACAACGCTTGTTATGAGTTAATGAGGTATGTTAAGACTATTGTGAGTCATAATCTGACGTTAAGGTGAGATCTGAAGGGGAAAACAAACTCGTCTATTTTGTGCTGTCCGTGCAAAGCAGCTTAAAACATCAACGCGATAATTAAAACAGGAAACAAAAGCGAAACGAAAAATTGTTTAAAAAATCCAAACTGTTTTAACTTTAATCCAAACGGAGTTCGAAAGTAATCACACGAATGTTTCAAACATTAAAATAAGCGTCTCTTTGTATTCGTCGAGGGCTAACTAGCTTAAACAAACTGCCGTTAGAGAGCGTTAACAGAAATAACAGCAAACGTTGAGAGAAACTACTTTTGTTTAAAACGCTACAGACTTCTTTCTCGACTTTCTAAAGGTTTATTCGTCGAAGTAAGGGTTAGTCAGTGTTACCTTTAATTCTCAAGCCCCTTAAAAAGTTTGTTTTCTATTGATTCCTCTCTTGTTTTGGCTTCTCTTGAAACCAGCTGCCTTAACTTTCACTTCCCCTTTCACTTCAGTTCAGTGGCGTCATCGCCGGTACACTCTCCACCTGTGAGTACAACTACTCAGACTCATAACACCTGACAACCCCTGCTTATTCATTTTCCCCTCAAAACACGGGATTCATGTCATTTAACTTAGTCTGGAATGTTCTGAAATATTGTTCCCAGATCACTTGACAGCTAGCTGGGAAATCTACAGGCAGGCAGCTGGATACTGCAGCCCTCAGTACGGTCTTACAGGCCACCTTGTAGAACGCAAAGTCACTGAAGAATGAACTGTTTGGATTGTTTGGATAAACGTGCCCTCATACTTCTTTTCATCTAACTGTAATGTCTTAAATCATAATAATAATAATAATAATAATAATAATAATAATAATAATAATAATAATAATAATAATAATAATAATAATAATAATAATAATAATATATCTTTAAACTTGAGCTGTATATTTAGTTTTGAGACTATATTTGAAGTTCAAGAACTATGTGGGAGGGGAGGGAAGGACAGTGTAGGGACAGGGCTTCAAAAAACTGCATGTTTGCAGCGTTATGTTGTCATCCTCTTCAGTTTATCGTATTTTCATTCCTGTAATGAAAATGAAATGGCTGAATGAGTTGCTTGTGGATGAAATGATTGGATGATAAACACCTGCAAAGGCTGTCAAAATGAATAAAAATTAAGTTTAAAAAAAATTAAAGAGTTTTAGTTTTAGTGCCATTAATGGCAATGAATCAGTGCTACAACAAATGCATTTTTAGCCGACATTAAGTATAAGATTTATTGAGTTTTAGACTTTTGTGAGAAGACCTAATTTTACATGACATTGTAATTTAATTTTAGTTTTTTTTTTTCACCTTGTACCTGAGACTGATTTCAAGATAGATTCATAGTTGTTGAATTCCATGTATTTATCTTATAAAAACACATTTTTCTCCCAACAGGAAAATGAATACACGTGATAAACAAGTGGTGGACAAAAACAATAAAAGTGAAACTAACAGAAAAACAATTAAATCTAAATCATTTCAAAGAGCAAAGCTAGAATAACAACTTTGCGTCACGAAGCCTGTAAGACCACGCTGAGGTATCCTTTACATTACAGGCACTGCGCTCTCTGATTGGACAGTACAGACACGTCATCCACAGGCGACTGCTTGTGTCGACATTTGTTGTAAACATGGAGGAGAGAGAAGCTCTGAAGAGACAGATTGATCTGCTACAGAGTGAGTTTTTGTCCTTAAATATTGGGAAAGAAACTGTTTGGGATATTTTCATGTTGTTGTAATAAATGTGTCAGAAAGTGTTTGATCCCAAAGCCCGCGCGGTATTTAAAGAAGAAGGAAAATATACCGTTAACCGTTAGCTTTCCAAACAACTGAAAGTAACGTCACTTACATGTCTTAAAACAAACCCCTGTGTATTCATATGATCTCGTTTTACCATATTTAAGTTAGAGGAATGAGTGTGAGGT
This sequence comes from Labroides dimidiatus, assembly GCA_030710495.1. Taxonomy (NCBI): domain Eukaryota; kingdom Metazoa; phylum Chordata; class Actinopteri; order Labriformes; family Labridae; genus Labroides; species Labroides dimidiatus. The sequence continues at coordinate 2,809,022 of CM061146.1, read as the reverse complement.
GCTCTGTTTTTAGATTTCGTTCGATGTAGCTGAAAACGAGCTGCTGTTTTTACTGTCAACAGGTTATTAGTTCAGCCCTGATTTGTTGTTATGTCGCGTATTTCATCTAAACGTTAAACCAGAAGTGCCCAGTCTTTATTAAAAGGGCCCAAATTTGATACTGTGGAAATAACAAAGGGCCAGCAACTCTTATTGATATATTTATTAACTCTGAGAGTAACATAAGAGTGCTCTATTTATACAACTATTTCTTCTTGTGATTTCTGGAAAGAAATCCGTCTCTGTATAAGTAGATCTGTCAGTGATAATAACATGAAATGTTGATTTTCCTTTACAGTGAACTGTCTTTTAATGTCCTGTATCATTTTGTCTTTTTAGCTACTTTGCCAAATTTAACATATCAGCATAGACATACTGCTACAACATTAATCCAATTAAATAAACGAAACAAATGTAACTCCCTACTTTAACAAAAAATAATATGAAAGATTAAGACAGTTAACTAAAACTGTGTCTCAAACAAACAAACAAATTAAAAAAAAAAAAAAAAAAAAAAAAACAGACAAAAAAAAAACAAAACGCTGTGTTGTTGTTTATTATCTGTAAGTGACTTCACAATCCACATTTTGAATTTCCAGATCTCATCAATACGCATAAGAGTGTCCATGGCAATGTCCCGTTCTCAAGTGTTGAGCAGAGGCATCCAGAAGCTTCAACAGTGGCTCGAGGGAGAGGCCGCAGCTCGTCTGTCATCCAACCTCACGGCTCCAGAGGAGGAACATACAATCCTCAAAGCCGAGGGAGCTGGAGGAAGACATACTCGCTAAGAAACACAAATCCTCAGACGTCTGCTGGACGTCTCCCGGCTTCTTCCTCCTCTTCTGAACATCCATACTCCACCAGTAAACCTCACAGCACTTCACTGCCCAGCCACAGCGGAGAGGAGGACGTTTCTGGAGCGAGAATTACCCCTGTGTCGTCTGTGATCCAGCAGCACAGAAAAGAGGGAAATGTACAGAAAAAATCAGGAATAAATGTGGTTACAACAGAAAGGAAGGACACGGTTATTCCAGGGAAAGGAGCTGAAGGTGGAAAAGGAGGGTCAGGCTCAGCGGATGTGAAAACACAACATCAGAATCCTCACAGACAGACTGAAGAATCTCATCAGAAGCCTGAACTCAGACGTGTAGTCCTGCCTCTGCCAGAAAAGCAAGTCAGTGTTGTGCCATCCTCATTTAAGGCCAACATTTCAGCCACTTTACATAAAAGCCCTCTGAAAGCTCCTTTATCAAATAAAAGCAGCTCTGAGAGTAAGCTGAACACTTCTACAGGAGTCCCACCAATTTCATCAACTAGTCTTACAGCTCGACCTCTTTCTTCTCCTTCTAAAACATCAGATCAGCCTTTGATCAAACCTACATTTCACTCCAGCCACAACCAACCCAGTGCAGCTTTTTTAAAGAAATCAAAGTTCACTTGGGTTAAGAGTCAGAACGTGGAAAGAGCAGAACCTAAACAAGCCAGCTCAGCGTCAACATCCACAGGAAAAGCTGTGACTGTTTCCCCAACCTTACCAGCAAAAGCTGGGGCTGCCAGTGGAAGCTCAACCAGTAAAAGAACGCCTGCAAAGAAGTTACCTCGCAAGCTGAGCCCAGTCACTGTAGCCCCAAAGACTTCCAAGTACAAATGGGTCTCCTCTTCTGCTGGAGCACAAGCTAAATTCCCCAGAAAATCACCTTCTCCCAAGGTTCTGGCTCTTTCCCAGAGAGCTCTGGAGAAGGGAGAGACCACTAAGAAAGTAAAACCTGCCACGCCTTCCAAGTTCAAAAAGGGAATTGCAGGTTCCTCATCAAACTCCTCAGCGAGTAGCCGTTACCGCTGGAAAGCAGGGGGTCAGAGTTCGTCTTCAGCAGCACCAGGAGGTGTGATGGTATCCCGTCGTAAATCTGCTTTCCACTGGACTTCAGACAGAACCTACAGAGGTGTGAAAGGAGGGCTTCTTAGTCCTCCATCCCAGCGTACCTACACACCCTCCCCTGGTGGGTTCAAGCTGCGCAGCAGGATGAAAATCATCAGGAAGACTTCCCCAAGGTATGTCATGGAAACTTGATATTTAAATGATAAAGTTTAGAAACACAAGGGATGTCCTGATCCTGATCCCAAGTATCGGACTGAGCCCGATCCTGGCATTTTTTAATTGATTGGAAATATTAGTCGAATGTCTGAACCGATCATTCACGTTAGCTGACATTAAGCAAAAGTTGCTGCTGAACAGCCTGAAACTTTACAGCAATAACATCTGCTTTACTGCATCCTACTGTAACTCTCCAGGGACAGTCTGTTAGCTTAGCATTAGCAACTCTGTGGCTTCAATGTCAGAAGTGTGGAAATAAACTGAAATGTGAAAACAGTCCAACAGCCACGCGTGAATACATTTATACACAACGATGTTTTCATGAGGCGTTCAATACGACCAAAACATCCTCAAACAACATGCAGCTGAGTTGATGTACAGAGGAAAGACTGCACAGAGACATGTTCAGGCACTTCGTTTCCCATCATGCCTCACTGGAACTGTACAGCACAGTCCATGACAGCATGTGAGCTGATTCAAACATGATTTGGTCAGTTTGACAGCAGATGTTTGTCCGTGTTTCTGCTGAGCCCCGCAGTGAACTGGACTAATTCTTTAACGTTCCAGTTTGGGATGATTCAGATTGGTTTGAGTTGTGATCCGGGTTGAGGTCAGATAAAGTCTCACATCATCTCGGGGGAGTTGCGTTCAGGGTCACCTCGGATTTGAATTGAAAGAATTTTTGAAGCCTGAACGCAGCGTGTATGTCCATCACTCAGGGCGCGCTGAAAGCAGTAAGAAGCGTAGAATTATTGGTTTTGTTACGGAATTTATCTCAAGCAAATTTGTAAAGAAGGCATGAGACTCAAAGCGATGTTGATTCTCCGGTCTGTTTAAACAAGTTGCTGACTTTACGTGTGATACATTCAGGTACCCTTGGAAATTTGAGAATCTGATGATTCCTCTTCAGTTCTTGGACTGGACAAATGATTTGTAAATGCCAGTCATATTAAATTATGTGGTATTTTGATCTGGCCAGCAGGTTTGGGATCCATCAAAACAAGCTGCATGAAGTTAAATCGACTTAAAACACAAAACAAAAAGTGTTCAGCTTCACTTTCTCACCCCTTCAGCAAAGTTTGTCTCTGTAAACCCAAAGAATCGGATCTGGACTTCGGATTGGCTGAAAATAATCAGGATCGGAGCAAGAAAAGAAAATCGGGACATCCCTACAATCTACATGTAATGCTGCTCTGAGACCTTTTTGTGACCTCTTTTGGCCAGAAGGTGGCAGCAAAGTGTAGCAGAGTAGAGATTTATCAGGATCATTTGCTTACTTGTAGCATCTTCGTGTATCATTGACTAAACTTTTGCCCTTTGTCCTGTGACCTCAGTGGAGGGGGGTCAGAGAGGGGATCCAGCCCATCAGCAGTTAAGTTCTCCCCCCGGGCCCGGATGCAGAGCTCAGCCAGGACTCCCACAGGAGTGAGGCGAACTCCCTCCAGGGAGCTGGTGTCTTTTGGAAGACACAAGCTGAGGCGGCTCTCGCCCACCTTTTCAAGAACAAGTAAGAGGCTCTCACGGTGTTTGAAATCCTTTTCTGTGCACTTTAACCAACCTGGTATTTAAAATGAAACTGATCAAAAAAAAAAAAAAAATCATTTTTTTTTATTTTATTTTATTTTATCATGTACCCATATTTTCTTAAAATGTAAACTAAAAGCTTAAATCCTGCTCAAAAAAAGGTTCATCATTCTTGAATTTGGACAAAAGATCTGAGGAGTCGGTCTTCAGTCTGCAGCTCTGACAGCGGTTGTTCCCGTCCCCTCCAGCAGAGGGCAGCAGCTCACACCCGTGTAGTCCGTGTCTGGTCTTTGTGTTGCAGGCTGTCACTGGAGAGGCTTACAGGCAGAGCATAAGAGGAGGAGGGGGAGGTTAATTGATTGCCCAATTCAGCCGTGATGGCGAACAAGTGCCGATAGCGGGTAATTTGCAGAGGTGGAGGCAGGCAGCGCCACTGCTATCAAGCCCTGGCACTGCTCTCCCTCCAGTAGATAAAAAGGAGCTAATGCATAATTATCCTTTTGCAAATTGGATTGTTTTAACGAACTGTAGAATATAGGCCTAACCTGATGGAAAGCAATCATTGTTTTTACAGCCGCCTCTCTCCCTCCTTTTCTCCCCTCCTCCCTCCCTCCCTCCCTTCTTCTCGCTTGCCCCTCCAGCCCTCCGGTCATTCCGCGTGTACCCTACACGCCTCATGCCCATCTTGCTGTAATCTCCCATACTCAATGAAGTCAGAAGACATTAGAAAAGCCATCACTATTAACATTAGGCTTTATTCGTCCCCATGGCTCCGCGTCTATCAGTCCGCTTCTCTAACTTTATTCGTCCCCTCTCATCCCATCCTCGTCTTTCCTCTCATCTTCATCATTCCCCCATACGTCATGTGAGGAAACCTTAGCAGGGACATCTCTAATTAAAGATGTGTATTCAGAATCAGAGACGCAGGATTGGTGGAGCAGGGGTGAGGGCAGAGAAGATGGAGTGAGGAGAGCTGCCCGTAGCCGTCTGTGCCTCCGATAAGAGCTGCTAATAAAGAGCAAATTGAATTACTAATGATGGGAAGCAGAGTCCCTATAGATGAGCCCGTTAAAAAGCAACCTTATGACCACTCACACACGCATGATAATACACTCGCAAACAATGTGTCTTAATTTCCCCCTCAATGGCCGGCTGCAGCGTCTCTGCAGCGCGTGAGGGGCCCCGTGGTTTCCTGGTGCTCCGTTATCTGTGCTTTAATTTAAAGAGGGCATAAACCTAAGTAAGCAGTTAGGGTTATAATGAATCGAGACTCAGTGTGTGTGTGTGTGTGTGTGTGTATGTGTGTGTATGCATGCTCTCAGAGACAGTCATGTAGCTCAGATAATCTAATAAAGCAGATAAATGTCAGGACTGGACGGAACACAGAGAGAGGAGTGCTGAGCCGAGCGCCTTCCAGTCCCATGTGACAGGCTTCTGGAGCGTTTTAGGTCTCTATCCGACTCCCTCCTCCCTCTCCGCCTCTCATCCAGCATCACTCAGACGCTTTCCTCTCTCTATCCATCCCTGCTGCTCCGCTAATATGCCTTATGACTTTTTTTTTTTTTAAGCCCAGGACTGTGCATCACTTTGCAGACTACATGCGTTTTCTGTTTCCTGGTTTGACTTTAATGTCATGAACCTTTTTTTTTAAAATTTGTAAATCAGTCACTGATAATTAACATCAAAAAGCTAAATATAATTAAAGATGCGATTAGTCTTGTTTAAAAAATGAGCTCTATTTCACATTTTTAGATTTCATTTTTTACAAATAACTCAAAAAGTTTTTTAATTTTTTTTTATCCTCAACAAGGATTTTAATGTACAAAAAAAAGAAAAAAACAAAAAAGGAAAAACATGAAAATTCACAAAACGCTCCCTCTGAGGTAAGAAAAAAAAATCCTGTACAATCAGCTGCATGGTTACCAGTAAATGCAAAACCAGGTGATCATCTCCTTGGACCGCCGCGCCCTCGTCCTCTTCCTTGCCCCCGTCCAGCCACTGCTTCCCTCTTCTTGGACTTGATCTTTGGCTCAATGTCAACCAGTAAGGTGTTCCAGTGGGAGACTGTCGGGAAGAATGAAGTAGCGAATATTGTTGCCGCGGATGCTCAGTGGGCTCCCTGTTTTTCAGGGTCATCTTCACCGCTTTCAGGTGGGTGTTCAATGCTCACGTCAACACCTGTGATGGTGCCGTGCACCTGGGTGCCATTCTTCAGTTCAATGGTAACCGTCTCATGGCTGAGCTTCATCAAAAACCTGACTAGTTTCATGATGGTGGCGGACTGTAGAGTAAAATCCTCCACTTAAGAAAAAATTACAGCCGTGAAAGATGCTGCAGTGGAGTCCCTGGTTCCCTGTACACGTCAACAAAAAAGGCTTTTTATTCCACTGACAGGTTTACATGTTTGTTGGAAGTGTGTGACAACCAAGGGGCAACATCTGCTAGAGAAAAATGAAGCCTATGAGGAAGTGCTTAAAGTTGCTGTTCATGGAGAATCCACTAGAGGCAGGCTGCAGATGATGATTTGAAGGCTTTTAAGATCATGGCTGAGACGCTTTTTGCTCTGACAGGAGTTTGAATTTCTGTCTCTGTTTTGACATCCTAAACATCGACATACTCGCGGTTATATGACCCAGTGATTCCCAAAGTGGGGGTCTGGGACCCCTTTGGCGGGGGTTGTGAAAAACTGAAACAGGGGTGTTGAAATAATATAAACAAAGATAGGGTTACATTTTAAAAAGGGTTGGCGAATTCTGTGAATTTTTAAAGTTGGAAACTTTCTGTGACTTTTCAAAAAATAACAGGAATTAACAGGTATTTATGGGAATTTATATTACCTGCTTTTACCTGTTCATATACATGTCTTCTAAGCAGACATGCATGCAAACACGTCTAACGCAATGTTTTCAAATTCAGCTGATAAATGGAAAAAAAAAAAACAAAACCTGAAAATGACCAAAATTTCCCAGGAAGTTTTAGCGAAATTCATTTAAGCTGACGGCAACAAAACCCTGAAAGTTTCCAATTTTCATGAGTTAAAATTCATGTGGAAATTTTCAAGAAACTTTCCTGAAATTTACTGGAAATTTTCCTCCCCTTTGGAACCCTAATTTAGAACAAAGCCCTCACAAAGGTGTTGACTAAACCAGGAAAATGATGGATACAGATTAATGTAGGAAACACAGCAATATGTGCACACAGTCTGGATTTTTACTGGGCAACTACTTTCAGTATCTTAGGCCTCATTTCATAAAGTCGACGTATTCAGTGTCACACACTCACACACTCACACACTCACACACTCTGACCTGTTTGTAAGTTGTAGTAGGAGTGGCTCTCACCGCAGTGCTCTGCCACCTTTGCTCTCTTAGAGTCAGCTTACCGACTGCCCCCCCCCATCCCAAAGATACCTTGGAGCCCATTACCACCACCAAAGAGTCCTCCTCCTCCTCCTCCTCCTCCTCCTCCTCCTCCAGGGATCCTGTTACTGTGCCAACAGTGATCCCATTTATTTCTACCATAAATCATACGTGCTTTTCTCCGTCCTGGCCCTGCTCTCACTGACTTTTTCCACTTTCTCCAGTATGTGGACCCCACTGTGTGCACAGACACACACGCACACACACTGATGGTATATTTTAGAAAATCAAGGGACTACATCCTGCATCATATCAAAGTAAGGAATAGACCGATTATCGGCGCATATATTTGTCATTTTGACCCATATCGGCATCTGTCTTCTTTTTTAATACGACGGCCGATAATAGGTCACTTCAAAACTTGGCAAAGGAAAGCTATTCTTAACTACTTTGCTTCGGTGAGCGAAAGTCTGCTAGCTTAATGCTAACATGAATGGAAAATCCCATTGACCGGCTAACGCAATTAGCATGGTGACTATCTCACAGTCTACGAACTTATTATAACTTTCACAGCTTGCTTGGCTCTTGAAAATGATATTGTTATTGTTATTGTTTGAAGTAAAAAAAAAAAAGATATAAACATTTTAGTTGTGTTGAAATTTTGAAACAGTTTATATACTGTAGAAAACTTAAGGGAGCTATTTATTTGTTTAGATTTTTATTGACCTTTAGAAGACATGCTGCTGAGCCTGGAACATGTTAAATAAACATGTGCTGAAAGACATTTAAACAAAGTTAAGGATCAGAGTTTGTATTATTCAACATTTTGATGTCAATATATTCACTTTTACTGCAAATATCGGTTATCGGCCTCCTTCACGGCTAATAATTGATATCGGTATCGGCCCTGGAAAAAGCATATCGGTCTATCACAAGTAAGGAGAGGAGCATCTTTTTCGGTTAATTTAAAGACCTTAACACAGTTTTAAAAAAACAAATAAAGATCATTTAGGTGACGATTCGATTCATCTCCTGCAAATTCAAACAAATTCAGGAAAGCTTGAAGGCCCTCCTACTGAGCGATAGTTTCTCACAGTGAAATATAAATCCGCTCTCTGAAGTCGACGCTTTCCTTTTTTGGCGTCGTCTTGCACGACACGCTTGTTTATTTTTGTTTGTTTGTTTGCATCACTCTCTGGTTCACACTTGCTCCAGTTTCTCCCACTTTTCCTTCTCACCGCTGCCACTCGCCGCGAGCCCCCCCGTCTCACTGTCTCACTCCCACAGCATGCACACACACACACAGACAGGGGATTACATCACTCTCAGACCGTTTGGTCCCACAGATGGAGCTGCAGCAGCGCAGGAAGTTTAACCGTGTCTCTGAAATGTCTCCTCATCTATCTGAGAGCTTTTTATTGGACAAATGATTTTAATAGTCTGTATGTTGGTGCGCAGGATCGTCCCATCAGCTGCTTCTCTACATGCCGTTCTCCGGATGCCATTCCCCGGAGCTCCGCTAGTATTATCAGTTAAATGACACACACACACATTTAAACTGTGTGGCCCTCAACCTGTAACGCACAAACACACACAAGCACGCACACACTGGCATTCTGCTCATTCCTCTGCACTTTCTCAGGCTCTCTGTGTCAGACAGGTGGACCTCTGTCTTCTCTCTCTGTCTGTCTGTCTGTCTCTCTCTTCCTTTCTTTTTATATCTCAAACCATTTGTCATCCACACACACACACACACAGACACACACGTGCTGTACAAGACAAGTGTTACCACACACAAATGATTCCCTCGTCCTGCATGGCTGTAATGATTTAGGCTGCTGTTAATGTGGTTTGGTGGTTTGAGGATTCATGTTCAGTATTTCGCTCTGCATTCATCCGTCCGCGTCCTTATGGATAAACAGCATCACTAATGAGTCGCCTGAACGGTTCAGCTTCTCATGTAAGATGGTGTCTTGTGCAGGACGGTCTCACTTTAGCTCCCCGCCTGGGTGCTCTGTAACATTTGGCATTTTGATTAACCTCTCAGAGCCCAGGGGGGGGGTGGGGGGGGGCGTGCATGCCGGTGATCAGATCCCTGTACCTACAGTACGTCCACACGAGAAACCCCTCCCTGAGCGTGTTGTAAAACCCCTCCTCCCCCCCACCAACCCTCATCAAGCTGTCAACTGGCCATAATTAAAGTTCTGACTCATTTGAGCTCAACGTGCAGTTGGACCTCGCCGGCCTCGAGGACAAGCAATTAATGATCAACAGCAGACGAGAGGATAACTTCAGTCGGAGGAGTCTTAGATTGCACGAGACGGTTTATTTATTTATTTATTTATTCACTCAGTTCTCATGTCATGTTGTAAATGTGTTCTCCACTGAGGTCCTGAATGAGCTCAGGGCTCTGTTTGCCATCATTAAAGAGGAGGAGGGGGAGCAGGAGTGAGCTCCATGTGTTGAAATGTGTAATCAATACTATTGAGTCCAGAAACTTTAGCCTGAGATGACTGTGACCCTTCCCAGTTAAGGAGGTAAATGTTTTCTTGGTATCCAGAGGAGTGGCTCATGTGCCAGGCTGTCTGAATAAATCAGAAACCTAACAGGACCCCGGCAGAGCCCTTACTAATTATTTGAGAACACATGGCGAGCGATGCCCGTGTCATTTATTGGTAAATATCTTGGCCGGGGAAGGTGGTGTGCCATCTTTAATTATAGGAGCATCAGTCCTGAAAATAATCCAGAGGGACTGGACTGGACTCCTCATGATGTTTTCCTCTGTCTTCATGGTATTAACTGCTCTATGAAACCGTTCTGCATCTTGTCATCTGCAGTTTTGATCACAGTCCTGAAACTTTGTCCGTTTCTTCTGTGCATGTTTGGATCCCTGAGATCAAAACAGGAGGTGGGGTTATTTTTGGAGGCTTGTGAGTTGTGATTTCTGGACATTTGATGAATGATTTGTAATAATAATAATAAAAAAATATCTTGTCTTAAAAGTGTTCAGTGATACAACTGCAAGACTTTGTTCGTGGGGTACCTGAGAGCTCTTTTCGTTTTGCAGTTGAACAACAAAACTTCCATCAAAACACGGAGGAGTTTCAGTGCCGGTTGTCGATAAAACAGGTGTTGCACCGAACTTTCAGAACTGCAGAAAAATTGATTTCCTGCACCGTCAAGTAGTTCTGGGAGGAACTTGTATGTAGATATAAACAAAAAGGCACGTTAAGTGCATACTTTGCTCGGTAAAAGTTGAACATGTTTGTTGCTTTAAGTCATTTAAAGAGCAAAAATAAAAGGAAAAAATAATTTGTTTGACTGTAACTCACATAAACAGAGAAAAGCCTCCTCACTGCTTTTTAAACCATATCGTAATATTAAAGATGCTGTCATTCAGTTTTCTCTACTTTAAAAAAAGTCAGAAAGATCTTGACCTGAACTTTAATGGACCTTTTTTTTTTTATTTTTTTTTTTATATTGATCATTTGGTTTTCTTGCGCCGATCTCGTCGTGTCACATACAGCACGTCTGTTTGGGAACAGGGAGGAGAACGTCAGGAGCTGCTCCATAAATCTTCACCTTTTGTCAGCTGAAGAGCACGCTGGTATAGCTGCTAACCCCCCCCCCCCCCCTCCCTGATTCGCCCCTCCCCCTCCACAGTAACCCTATCCCCCCCCTCAGCTTTCCTCCATATGTCTGCACACACTGCTGTGTTACCATAATAATCATTGAGGTTTGCCGTTTACGTGGGAAGACGAGCAAAGAGCCTGAAGAGCGCGCGGCATGTTAATTATGTCCGTGTACACACACACACTCACTCACTCTCTCTCACTCTCTCTCTCACTCACACACACACACACACATATGGTAAAGCAGGGATTATATGACTTATCTGGCAGGGGGTGTTTGTAAGTGGTCAGTCGTTGAGGCCGAGGCGGGGTATCTGGACTCTGAGTATGGCTGTTGACACAGAGAGGATGGTTTATGACTTCAGGGTCGTGTAAGGGATTTCTAGGAAGTTTATAAATTGTACTCTATAATCTAATCATGCAACACAATCTTTCTTTGGAGCGATTTACTTTGGGGTCTCAGTATTAGCTTTAAAGGACCGCTGGATTGACTCCGACAAGGGGCAGAAGTCTTGTTTAACGGACCCTTAAAAAACCTAACTCCAAACTCTGATTCACTCAGAATAACTGTTGGAATGACGCGTTTCATGCAAGGATTCAAACATAAATATTTCATAGTATTTTTTTTCAACCTTGTGATTTTTATACCTGTCCCAAGTGTGTCCCAAGTTCCTGATTAGGGGGGAGACGTGAAGTGATGTGGCTATTTTCTATCAAAATGAAATCAATCCGTTCATCCGTCACATACCTTTTAACTGGTTTCAGACATAAAATTCATAAAATGTAACAAATCCCTCACAGGAGCTTAAAATAACAGCAACTGATGGAAATCTTAGTTATGACCCACTGGAAGCTGTTGTTTTTGCTAATTTGATGGTTTGTCTCTTAAAGATGAGGCACAGGCAGGAGATTCATACTTCCAGAAGAAGCAGATCTGTTTGTTCCCTCGAAGGACTGAGTTTCGCTCAGTATCAGTGAAGATGAAGTGTTTCAGAGAAAGCATGCCACACTTTAAAAGAAAAATATGCACAGCATGCATTTGTCCCTGCAGAAGAACCAGTGGCGTAAATATGGACGGTGCCCAGACGCCGTCAGGGGCCAATGAAAGCATATGTGTAATAATTAATGGACGTATTCTCTGTGACGTCACCCGTCCATTTCTGACGACACCTATAGGACACCCGTCAGTCATGTGAGCTGAGCTGTACCTCTGATTGGGGGAACTGGCGATCTTAATGTCTTCTAAACTGCAGAGGTAGAAAAAAAATCACCCCCGTTCGCAAAATTAACGATTCAGACAGGAGACTTTTTTTTTGTTCCAGGCTGTGAACATGTTTATTTCTGCTGTGAAAACAGCTTTTTTTTTTAGTTTTGTGTGTTTGCGACTTCTCAGCCTCAAGCGGACGCTCAACAAACTGCAGATTTTAGCACATCGTCTCATATTTTCAGACCGGAAGTTGCTGCTTGGTTTTAGCGTGTGTGCCTACCACCATGAAGTAATGCTACTGAGAAGAACCTTATTGTCTGACTGTTCCTTCTTGTTGGTCACCAAACACAAACCTGGCATGAAGTTGTGTGTTTCCTGCCTCAGGGTTAAAGGACAGTGGATGGAAAGCTTGTTGGAGTGATTTACTGAACCACTCCTTCTGTACCTACTTTAAAGATGCTGAAACTCTCCTTCCTCACAGTCGTTTGGGCTTTCGATGAAGGCTGTTGTATCATCTTTGTAACTCTATATGCAATCAAAAACGCATACATAAACACATAGTAGAGAAGATATTCATCTCTTTCCTTTTTGTCTATCTGGTCCTGTATCATCTGTCACAGAGCTGATTGCTCACCAGCACTCTCTTTCTCTCTTTCTCTCCTTCCATCCTTTCCACCGGGACTAAACATATTCCCCTAATTAATGTCTTGGCAGCAACCCGCAGTAGGTTTGTGGCGCCAAGTAAGAGGTCATGACCCATATTCCTGTACTGCTGGGGAATTCTGTAATACTTTTTTTATCTCCGTCTTTGCGTCTGCCTCCTTGCCGGCTGTGGTGAGGGGCAGAGAGATGGCCCCAGGTCGAGGACCCCAGGCTGGGAGGAAATGTGACCTCTTATCTTCTGGACATTTTTTTTCCTGGTCATTTCAGCTTGCCATTTCAGTCATACCAGCCTGGACACCCGAACCCCTCCAAGTCTATTCTGGTCTTGTTGTGATATTCAGTGACCCTTACTATCCCAGTGACCAGTTTGTATTGCTCCTTTTCTTAGGGGCCCCCTTTCCTCTGCAGGTCACCAGTCTTCTCTTTTCCTTTCTCTCTCCCTCGTGTCTTTGTCCCTCCCATGATGGGAGTTTGGCAGAGTGACTCCAGCCATTGTTTGCATACACACTGCTTGGACTTTCTCTTCCATCCCTGACCTCCAGACGGAGGGTAGGCTCCTTAAACCCACCATAGCCCCCCTACAGGTGTTCCCCAGATTTAACCATTAGCAATAATGTTGTCAGTGCTGGGAACAACTGTGCAGCAGATTCTTTGGCAGAGACATGATGGACAGGTGTAAACTGAATGATGGATGGCTCCTGTCCACAGCTCACTTTCCTCGCTCCCCGCAAAGAAACACTCTTAACTTGTTGCAGCATGGGGCCTTTTTTTTGAGTTTGTTTCTGACGTCAAAATTCTTACTGCAGTACAGACATCGGTAATATTGCCGTTAATATCATTATCAGGCCACCAAGGCCTCCGCCTTTAACTGCCTCCCAATCCACGATGCTCCAGACCCCATTGCTCCTCCTGCAGGTGGTTAGTCCACTGGAGGTTAGACCCATATCAACCATTCAGGCTTGGCACGACCAGGCCCCATGGGTAAAGGCCCGGCTACCAGGCCCTCTCCTCCGGGGCCTGGCTCCAGGGCCTGGCTCCAGGGCAAGGCTCCAGGGCAAGGCTCCAGTGACCCTCCCACCAGGGTGAACTGGTTCCTGTTGTTTTCCTGCAAATGGGTTCTTTGACCGCACTTTGTCTGGCCCCTCACCAAGAACTAGTTTGCCTTGGGAGACCCTGTCAGGGGCAATTACCCCTGAAAGCATGGCTCCAAGGGTCATTGTTTTCACCACCGAAGAGCTTTTATTATTTATTGTATTTCATTATATTTTATTTAATTTTGATTTTATAGGTTTTGCTTTTATTGACCAGTTTTTCGGCTGCTTGTCTCATTTGTCTTCATCTGTTTTTACTGTTTGCTGTCCATTTTGACCTGTTTTTACTGCTTATTGTGAAGCACTTTGTTGCTTATATTGGGAAGTGCTAAATAAAGAAAGTATTATTATTATTATTATTATTATTATTATTATTATTGAGGCACTCAAACCCCTCCATCACAATAAGGTGGAAGCCATGGAGGGGCCCCTGTGAGGACTTATAAGTGATTTTGTCTCACAGTCATTTATTGGCCCATTTATAAACCATGATTTGAAATGATACTATCAGCTCCATAACTGGTTATTTCTAAATGTTTTTTCCCAGTATCTGTGGTCAGGTCTGGGATTTTCCCAGGAGAAAACAAATCCATTTTTGGCAAGGAGGCCGAAAGTCCCTTTCAAGACACTACGCTATCCGGCGATGTTACAAATATGCTAGTTGTCACATTCTAAATGTGGCTAAAAATAAATACATTACCTTGTCGCTTTGCATCCTGGGAAAAGTTGTCTTGAAAAAAGAAAAGTCATGTTAAAAAGAAGATCTGCGCTCCAAAACAAATGCATGTCTTGGCAAGAGTCGCGTCTTTATGGCAGTGGGTGCTAGTGCTAATGGGAAACAGATTCTTTAGCCCTGAAAAAACACCACCGATTCTTGCCTTAGGCGTCACTGCAATCAACACCAAACAGAAAGTCCTTACAGAGACTCTAAGAAAGATTTATTCATTGATTTATCAGAGGATTGATGTTGTGTTGTTGATGTGTCAGTGACACTGATGAACCATACTGACCCTAACAGGAACAAACGCCTTATAATACACTGCTTAACACGACTTAAAACCAAAGATAAGAAACATTCTCTAAAACTACACCATCAATCTTTTCTCCATCACATCTCTCTGGATGACAGATTTCCTGCCAGCCCCTCCAAACCCTGAGTGTTTTTACGTGTCCCTCTCCTCCTCTTCCTCAGGCCTCTGGTTGTGTTTGTGTATTTAATAATGGATGCCTGTTTGTGTTTGTCGGTCTCTGCGCTCCTGTTGTAGAGCTTTAAGATAACTGTTAATTCCAGCAGGGCTCTATTGATTAGCCTCGCTGGGTGTGGATTGTTTTATAGCCTGTGAGGAACACAGCAGCCCCCTCCATCAGTCTCCAGCTCCCTCATGACTCCCCTCCCCTCCCCTCATCAGGGTCTCTCTCTCTCTCACTGACTGAATAATTAATGATTAACCTATTTAATTAGTGAGATTTGCTCTGAACAGAGGCAGAGTAATTGAGTCTTCAACCCTGCGTGTGGTTTGAGGAAGTGTGTTTGTCTTATCTGTGTGTATCCGTCACATCTTCATTCATGGCAGCATTAAGTGGCTCACTTCCTCCCTTATTCTCAATTAAAACACCTCGCACGATTAAGAGAAGCTCTGGTGTTCCAAACCTGGACTTGCAGAGAGTTGGCGGAAGCGGTGTTGGCAGTCGTGGTGGCGGTGATGTAACTGATGGAGGGGTGAGCATCAGTTTTAGAGGGAGGTGAGCAGCAATACGAGAAGAGCTCCGAGTACTAGCGTGGGTTGTGTTATTAATAACTGTAACCACAGGCCAAAAAAACAATGATGAAGGATCTGTTGATCGTCTTCTGCTTCCGAACAAGGACTTTACATTTTGGAAGAGTTTCAGCCAGTAGGTCCAGTTCCTGATAAGACATTCCCAGGAACTACACGGTTCCTCTGGCCAATCGTTCGCCTGTGTTTCAACCATAGGTTGATTATTCAAACCAGGCCTGTGATATATACGGAGAATAAAACAAAAGTAGTAGCAACATCCCGCCACACCAGTAGAGGGCAGTAAGACAGCTTTTTAGCATGGAGGAGATGGATTTTGAGATTATGGCACACATATTTCCTGAAGACGACTTCTACATGTGTCACATACAGAACAGTATTTTTAGTGTCATCACACCTCTTAATAAAGACTTGTTTGTAGGACACACCTGTGGTCCAGAAGCCTCCTTGCTCCATTTTCCTGAAGGTACATTTAAGAGGTTGAAAGCTCCTCCATGACGGTAGATGAGGGATCCATTTCTGGGTCACAGGAGGAGGACCAAGGTGAGGAGACAGAAGGCAGCATCGTTAACAGCCCCCTGTCAGTAGACCTGCTCAGAGGAGGTCGCTGGTCTTGATTCCATCACGTCTTCTTTGGCCTGCTCAGACTTGGCAGAAAAACCCAGAACTGGAGGTCAGTGCTATTTATACTCACCTGTGAGTGGGTCAGGTTGTTCAGCCAGATTCAGGACTTACACACAAGCAAACTCGAACACACACCTGCATATGTGCACTTCTGTGTCTATGTGTGTGTGTGTGTGTCTGTGTTTGTACTGCGTTCCCACTGCTCAGCTGCAGAGGGAGCTCTACACATGTTCCTGCTGGCTAAGCAACTCCAAGAACTGGTGAAATCCTGCGTTACATCACTGTCACAACAACCTGCCACCTTCATAACTGAGGCTTACACACACACGCACACACACACACACACACACACACACACACACACACACACACACACACACACACACTGTATTAATGCGGAATAACTGAAAGTAACATGAATGTTGTTTCTTTCAGTGATTTCTCGTCACTAAGTGGCTCCATCATCACAGACTGATGTCCCTCAGGCGTCTCACCTGTCCCTCAGGTGTCTCACCTTTCCCTCAGCTGTCTCACCTGTCCCTCAGCTGTCTCACCTGTCCCTCAGGTGTCTCACCTGTCCCCCATGTGTCTCACCTGTCCCTCAGCTGTATCACCTGTCCCTCAGGTGTCTCACCTGTCCCCCAGGTGTCTCACCTGCCCCTCAGGTGTTTCACCTGTCCCTCAGCTGTCTCACCTGTCCCTCAGGCGTCTCACCTGTCCCTCATCTGTCTCACCTGTCCCTTAGGTGTCTCACCTGTCCCTCAGGCGTCTCACCTGTACCTCAGCTGTCTCACCTGTCCCTCAGGCGTCTCACCTGTCCCTCAGCTGTCTCACCTGTCCCTCAGGTGTCTCACCTGTACCTCAGCTGTCTCAGCTGTCTCACCTGTCCCTCAGGCGTCTCACCTGTCCCTCAGGCGTCTCACCTGTCCCTCAGGTGTCTCACCTGTCCCTCAGGTGTCTCTTCATACCTGATGATCAGTGGTCAGTTCTCTGCAGTGTTACCTGCTGCGTAAACATCAGCAAACTCTGCCTCAGACCAAGAACATGTTCTCCATTAGGGGGCGATATGGGACAAACATGTCAGCAGGTTTTTATGGCAGGATCAGAATCAGGATCTGGATTTGATTTTTTTAAGGCAATTTCAACCTTTAACATTTTTAGCCCCAAATATTTCTCATCCTTCATTCTGGACTATTTTTATGCACCAACTATTTTTGCTTTTCTGCTCCATTTTATAACTTAAATCGAGTCTTGTGTCCACAGGTGTGTTTTTTTTAACTCTCCATGTTTATTAAGAATATTTTTACATCATGGTAAATACTCAGTGGATGGTCTGTCTGTTGTTCTGTTTTCCCTTAATATGTGATATCTGTGTTTTCAACACTTTCAATACTTTGCTGCTTAATTCAGACAGTGCTGCTTGTTTTTTAAGTTTGAAGGTCTTTGCTCACTGAGTTTATCATTTTCAGATGCGTTTTTTGGATCCCTAAATCTGAAAAAAAAAGAAAAGTCATGTAAAGACACCCCACACTGAATCCACTGCGTTTATGTTTCTATTGCAAAAATTCGCAGTACAATAAAAATGGAATCATTGAGCAGTGATCAAGCAGCTGATCCTGAGCAACGGCTGTCAGTATGTTTGAAGTAGGCGCACACACACACACACACACACACACACACACACACACACACACACACACACACACACACACACACATACACAAGTCTTCACTCGTCATCTAAACACAGCATGAAGTGACCCATCTTACCGGACGTTTTTGTCATTAATCATTTAATCTACCAGCTAAATTAAATGATGATGATGTTAGAAGTAGCCTACGGTGTCTCTGAATAGTCAAACAACCCTCGAAACAGCCTGGAAGGATCCGGAAAAACAGAAAATTGAATCTGTTCTGAAACACATTATGACGGATCAAAGTTTTGGCGTCAGTGTGCAAACAGACACAATTTCAGAGAAAAAAAACGGACTCAGTGTTCAAAGAACTTCATCTGTGTGTTTCATGTTTTTGTGCTTCTTTACTTCTGCGGATGGATCCTTTTATTCCAGGCCATGTTGCTCCTGGTAAATCGGTTTATTCATGGACGAAAGGGTATTGAGTTGCAGCGTATAAAAGCTGCACGTAAGCAGGTTGACCTTAACCAGAGTTTGACAAATAGCCAGGCTGCACCATGAATGCAACATACATGAAAACTCTCACGTTACCAGCACCTGCACCTGCGTCTTTGCTTTTTAGCTTGAGGTCTTTAAACCTCGCGTGTTTATTTTTTTTATTCAGTTTTGCAAGATAACGCATGCTGTCGTTTTTATCCTAATGTATCTTCCTCCTGGAACTTACAGCGTCTTCTTCGCCGAGGCCTCTGTGCGCGCGTCTGTGGAACAGAGCAGAGATGGCTGTGAGAGAAAGTACAGTATTGATCTGGGGCAGTTCATTTTCTGCTGTCCCCGGTGAGTTGCTCTGGGGGAAATGGCCAGTTTGTCTCCTGTCACTGTAGCTTCAGAGTTGGAGAGGAGTTAAAGAAAAGAAAAGGAGAGATGGGGGTTAAGAGTGTCACTCGTCCGGGACGAGCAGGAGTACAAAGACTTGGGAGCATAACGCCACACGCAGGATTGATAAACTCTCCCCTGCCTCACGCTTCTGTTTATGTGTCTGCTACATGTATTAAATGTTTCCGCGTGTGTGCGGCTGATACTGTGTGGGCGCTGCTGAAGAAAGCGATATTGATCATTCGCCGTTTACTGTCCCTGCTCCCCTGTGAATTGCTCTGTGGGAAGTGGTTAATTTGTCTCCTGTCTGGGGGGCCTGTGTGTGTGTGTGTGTGTGTGTGTGTACATACATGTGTGTGAGCCTGTGGCGCATGTGGTTAATTTGTGTCCTGTCTTTGGGGGGCTTAGCCGTTAAATACTTCACTCTGTCTCAGTGGAGACGCTCGCTGATATCATTGACCGTCGTGTTCAATGAGAGTAATGCAGGACAGATTGCTAAATAGCCGCCATTAACGGAATGAACTCAAACGTTACGGATGATTCAAAGCGAGTCCATGATGAAGAGGGAAACCACACGTCGGGGTTTACTTTAATCTTTTTTATTCGTAGCCTTTTTCTCCGCAGTCAGGAAGAATCATTTCAGTGTTTTTGGACCAAAAACTCACATATGTGTGGATGCAAATCATGGTCCTTAGTTGTTTTTTGTTTTGTAATGTTTCACCTAAACCCTTTTCTTGCTTTTTCCCTCCATCAGTGCTTCTTGTAGTCTGTCTTGAAGGTCTTCTTCTGGTCTTCTTGGTACTCTTTCTTGTTGAGGCGGATGTCTGTCTAACATGAGTCGGGTTCTGTCCGAGGTTTCTGCCCGTTAAAGGGAAGATGTTCCTCTCCATTGTAACTTGCTAAATATTGCAAAGGTCTGTACTCATGGTGGGTTAAGATGAGATAAGACTTCTTATCTGGTCTTGATGTTGGGTCTCTGTTAATAAAATTTTATTACCATTTACAGGTCTAGACCTGTTAACGCTTGGAAAGCGTCTTGAGATAACGTTTGTTATGAATTGGCGCTATATAAATAAAGACTGATTGATTGATTGATTGATTGTTGTACAGATAGCTTCATCTTCAAGTAGAAATAAAACATACAGATACTGTAAAAAAAACACATTTTAAAGCACATATTTTAAGAAGTGGTCGTCACAGGTCACATTCTTCTTACACCGGAGTCGAACTACATGTCGGATCTCTTCCTGGACTCGTCTAAGTCGCCTCTTCTTGCACAGAAAATGTAAATCCACCCCCCCGCTAACACCTCTGGTCTTCAGCAGTCCCTCTAACGCCTTCATGCATGCATGCATGCGTGCAGGAGTACATGTGATAATTTAATACATATCTGCAGTCTTACACTTTAGGTTGTATCCTCCAGGTTCACGACCCCCTTTGCTCTATTTTTAAACAGATTACCTCACAGCGATCCCCTCTCTCTCTCTCTCCCCCTGTCCCGTAGAGGCTTGTCTGTCAGTGCATTCTCGCTTTAATGAGTTTGTACAGATAAATGAGCACTTTGAAGAAACATGTGTTGAATTACAGCACAGATGAGGATTGCATAACAAACACTCGCAATCAAAGTTCCGTGACGTATCTACAATTCAACAACTATTTTTGGGTTGCTCGTAAACCTTGAAGGAAGTAATTACTGCTGTGACTTCATTTAGTGACCGACCTGTCTAGAGTTGGTCTTCTGGCTGCTGTGACTTTGAAAGACCTCTATTGGTACAAATCCACCTGCGTATGTTTGTGAGCACGCTCTGCCAGTGGTTCTGCAGCGGCGTCCGCGCCGAGCAGATGCCCACCCCTCCTGGTTGCCATCAGCTTTTTAGCAAACTGCTGCCAGCTCTTCCTCGGCCCAAAGGGACCAATTAGGTCCTGGCAGCTGCACCCAGAATGCCGTCATGGAATGAGGGGCAGCGGGAGGGTAGGCCAGAGTTCTGCACAGGAGAAGGGCAGCTAGAGCTAAGGACACATGTTTAGACATTAAGGGGATCTGAGTTATTACGGAGTCTTAAATATTTGTTTGTGAAGAAAACAGAAGGTAAAAAGAAAGAAACGTTGAAGCAGTTTGTTTATTTGGGGCCTGTTTTCTTCAGACCACCTGCTGCTCTTTTTAAGGACCAGACAGGGCTGTGTGGCAGTCTTGGCCTCCTGCCCTCACCAAATTAGCACCAATGCTGACAAGAGACTCGACCGTCCCTCATCACGCCGTAGTCCCCTTTCTTCCTCCTGAACTTTACCCCCTGAACCTTCGCTTTTCACCCCGGTAAATGCTGTACCATGTCAAGTCCCTGTCACTGAGCGGAGCGTGGCCCAGTGCCAACGTGAACCTTCGAGATCTGTAGTTATTTCAGCAAGCTCTCTTCATTACACCCAGACTCAAAGGTCAAATATCAGTGTTACTGCCAAGGGGCATGTGTAAACCTATACTCTATATATTATTGGACACACAAACCTTTACAGTTACTCCAGGATTTATTATCCAAATGCTGTTGTCAAAAACAGAGCGAGACAGATTTTAGACATGTCTTAAAATAGGAGTGATTAACGTCTCCTTACAGTCATGATGAGTAATAAGAGTAGAAGAGAGTTAGTCAGACTTAAACGCTCATTTGTTTCAGTTCTTCGAGGCTTCTTTAAGAGACAGCAATCAATACTGGTGTTGCATTAGAAAACAGAGCAGCTGTGGGGATATTTACAGCACTGTCTGAAGCCTTTTCAGCTTTTTGTCTGGACTCGTCAGTTACTGTGTGATCATGTTGCAAACTGTTTATTTTGCTTAAATTTACTGCATTACAGGAAATGTATAGTTATGCACAGGGCAACAATCTTAAATTGAGTTTTTGCCTCAGGGGGAAAAAACTAGACTGCAAAAAGCCAAAACTACAGAGGAGACTCAAAAAGAGATTGTAGTTATTATTTATCAACCGACTACACAATAATGGACTCATTTCATTTCAGTGTGTGATTAGCTAGTCCGAGATCTGTTCGTCTTGTTTCCTGACCCGGGATGATCGAATTTAGAGATGACTTTAATACTCGCAATGAGCCAAACCTCAGCTGGTCTGTATGGTTCTGTTTTAAGCACCCCACCCATCCACCAGCCTCTTGAGTTATGCTCGCCTCCCTCCTCTCCCTCCTCCCCAAATACTCTTACGTGATGCTCCTGTGTCTCCCAGCGGACGTGTACATCACCCCCTTGTCTCTCACTCAGTGGCTGAAACAGAAGTCCGGGTGCTGGTGTCTGACCGCCTGACTTGGGTCCATCACTCACTGGCCCAAAAGAATCAGCCGCATGATGGATGATTACAGTGCTGGCATCTGCAACCAGAACCTGGAGTCCTGGTTTAGATCTACACCACTGAGCCACCTCTGCTCCCTGCTTGTGCATGTGTGTGGTGACTGACATAGAGTCCTCCTGCAGGGCCATGCATGTGTTCTCCAAACATCACTCAGTAACCAACACACTGTAGGTCCACACGCCATCGCCACAGTCTCAAAATCATCAGGGAAAGAATGTTGTCACCCAGGACACAAACTATTTCTGGATGTAACAGTTACTCAACAAAGGGATTACTTTCATTTGGGACAAACGGGCTGTAAACCTTTTCATACTTTCATTTTTTTTATCCAAATACACTCAGTAGAGAATAACTTCATTTATAACCCAATTCAGATGCAAATCCTGTTTTATCTACATTCAACCAAATACACAACAAAGACAAGATATTCATTGTTCAAACTGATCAACTTTATTAAACATTTTGAATTTGATGGCTGCAACACGTTACTAAAAAGCTGGGACAGGGTCAACAACAGACTGGGAAAGTTGAGGAATGCTCCAAAAACACCTGTTTGGAACATTCCACAGGTGAACAGGTTCATTGGAAACAGGTGAGTGTCATGATTGGGTATAAAAGGAGCATCCCTGAAAGGCTCAGTGGTTCACAAGCAAGGATGGGGCGAGGTTCACCACTTTGTGAACAACTGCGTGAGCAAATAGTCCAACAGTTTAAGAACAATGTTTCTCAATGTGAAAGAATTGATGGATTTGATCATCTACAGTCCATAATATCATCAAAAGATTCAGAGAATCTGGAGAAATCTCTGCACGTAAGCAGCAAGGCTGAAAACCAACACTGGAATGTATATTCTGATTATTTCTGACCAAACCAACCCTCTGTGTTTGCCATATTGTCTCAAACTTAAAAACAATAGAATGAATTAAAAAAAGAGACTTTTTTGAAGGATGACTGTCTCATGACAACGTCAACATCATCATGGGTGCTTTCATCAAGTCTCCGTCCAGGAGCTTCTCCCCTGATCAGGGTTCCTGACGTGTATCGCTGAGGGCAGAGGTTCACATCCCTGGTGGGATCTTGAGTTCCTCTTCAGGGGTTCACTCACTTAACCTTCAGGTGCCCCAGTCACACTTGGAAAAGGTTTTTATGGGACACGTTCACACCCCCTACGCTTTCAGTTACACACACACACACCTACACACTCTCACCTCACAAACAGACGCACGTGTAACATATGTAATAACGGCAGGCCTTAAGTGGACAAAGCCTCAGGCTCTTCCTCTTGATGCGTCTAATGGGATCTGCTGATTGACAGCCACAGTCATCCCTTTGACCTGACACGACACTGTGTGTGTGTGACACACACACACGGGACGCTCTCTGTGAATTAAAACCTGATGGAGTTCTGATCAGCACAGAGGACTTTGTCAGCTCTCGGGTTGGGGTCAGGGTCAAGGTTGAGTTCAAAGGAAATGCATGTTTTCATCATGTCTTATTTAGGTTATTGATGTGCTTTACAGCTATAAGAGCATATGGCTGCTGTGGAAAAGCATGCACAGGGGCCATTATCATTTAATTATTCATCAAGGATGTTGTCGGGTCTCTTTGTATATCATTCAACAATTGGAAAAATACTTAGACATGGATTGTGCTCTTGACATGTGTGAATAGTTCACCGACTACATGAGGTTTTATTGTTTTTGAAAGCATATCTTAATTTTCTAACTTCAGTCTCACTCATGTCTGAGTGAAGTCATTAAATAGACCATAAGTCCAAATATCTGAGAACCTTTCCTGAACTCTCGGTCATCTTTCTTTCAGTCGTCTTCTCTTTATTAGAAAAGATAGAAAAGATTTATAATCATGGCAACAGCGCCAACCTTCAAACAAGTATTTATGTTTTTATTTGCCTGTGCTCGCGGCTGATTAGAAGAATTCCCCTCCTGTGGCCGGCCTAAGGTTCCCTGGGTCAGCTGGTATATGTTACAGCTGATGGCTCCACTGCGATGATGGACGAGGCCACAAGCCAGCCCCCACCCCCAACCCCTCCCTCCATCATCACCACCACCACCCAGCTCCTTCCCAAAACACACTTTACCCGCCTCTCTGTGGTGACATCACCACCGAACTGGCTGACAGCTGAGGGCACGCACCAGGGGCCTCCTGTGTCAGTATGTGGCCCCCACACGGCCATCAGACTGTCAGTTCATGTCAACTCTTCCTCTACGTACACGTATGGAGCTCCCAAGTAAAAGAGTGCAGCTGATCCACCTGACAGAAACACTGTCTTAAATATAATAGTGTTTATTTTCATGCGTCAGGTGATAATTTGGTCATGACACCAAACAGGAGTGAAGGGCAACTGATTGATGATGAGACATCTGGCTGTCGTTGCTTTTACAGTAACCTCAGTTCTCTGAAGGCAGATCTGTCTCTTCCATGCAGAGTGACTCCCGACTGCATCTCGCTTATTAATAGGGATGCACCGAAATGAATGAATGAATCCTATTCGAACGAATTCTTCGAATATATTCGAATATCCCTCCGCCCCTGCGCGCGCTCTCCTTAACAGTCTCCTTAACAACAAGAGAAAGCTTCGACAGCTTTGAATAAGAAGGTAAAACATATAACTGATACTCAAGCCGAACAGCCCGTCTTCATTTCTTCATTATTTGCCAGAAACACAAATCTATCAACTTGATCGGGATCAAGTGTGACTCTCTTTTTGTTTCCAATATTACCTGCACGGTACAATTCACGCACGAGCACGCGCACATGATCGCCGTGAGCGCTCCTCTCGACAGTTATTTAAACAATAACGGGGTGTTAGAGGGCTGTGTGGGACCAAAACAACTTAACATGAGCCAAAAAGTCTCTAAAGTTATAATCCTGTTCTCTGTCTCACTCTACTGACTCTGATCAGACCGCGCTGCATGTAAACCGTTTTTGATAGACGCTTCATGGTGACGTAGGCGAGCCGTGCGCGCGCCCGAAGTCTGCTTTATGTTGGAGTAGTGTCCGCAGACAGACCAGCGGAGGAGCGGCGCTTGTTTGAACGTGAAGCAGCGGGTTTGGATAATTAGAATTCCAATATGAACTTTTCACCTTCGAAGCTCGAATAAAAAGTGACAGCCCTAATACCGAATGAAGTTGTTAAGTTTTTCACTTTTTTAATAGTGCATAAATAGCCTAGAATACATTGTTAGACATGTTTTTAAAAAGAAAGTAATTTTTTATTGAATACTCTGACATTTTTTTAAATATTCCAGTAGCCTTTGCTGTTTGATTGCATCATTGTGTCACACGCTACTATTCGGCCTTGCTTTTAACTCACTCCACCGAAGGCCGAATGTGGCTTTTTTTTGCAATATTCGGCCGAACATATTCGGTTACCGAATATTCAGTGCATCCCTACTTATTATACTGCTTTATTTTGAAAGGATAATCAAATTTGTCATGTTTATTTTTTTTTGCATGACGCAGAACAGAACTAAAGAGGCAGAGGGTCACCTTGATCACCTTGTTTGAGTGACAGGAAACTCTTCGAGCTGCTCTCTGTGACGACGTTCAGTATTTCCAAGCCTCTCTGATTTCTACGGTTTCATTTTTTGACATCCGTCACCAACACTGAAACTCTGAAACAAGACAAAACTGGCAGATATTAAGATTTACAGTTGCTGATGTTTTTTTTTTTTTTTTCTGTTGCAGTTTAAATGTCAGCAGCTACTTTCTCAGACAAAGTGCTCCGTATATACACCAGTTGCATATCTATCAAGGCACTACATGACACATTCAGCACACTGGAACATAAATCTGGACTCTGACAGCAGGTCAGGAATTTTAAATGGATCCACATCCTGCAGCAATGAACCCAGTAACCTTGTATATATACTTGTATCGATATACGATTACACATGTTGTACTCTGGGAGTACATGATATACTCAGATAAGTTACAGGATGCAGTAATTTTAAGACCCTGGAACGCAGCTCTCTATTGGCAGGGAGGAGCATCAAACTCTGTTGACAACTCTTGGTAGTCTGTCAGAAAGTGCTGCTGGATGTCAGACAAGCAGAGAACATATTATCATAACCGCACTGGCTTACAGAGGGTTATTAAACGGTGGTAACTCCCTTGTTAAGTCTGATGTTAGCATGGCACCGCTGTCTCCTGGAAGAGCTCTGGAGCAGTGGGAGTCAGAAGATGAGCCCCAGGGGACAGGGACACGGATGGCAGGGGGAACAGGCGCTGTCAATAATAAGATTTATTATCCATCGACTCGTCCCAGGGAGGGGGCAGACAGAGACCGCTGTTCGCTGAATTAGCCGTCAGGTACGGAGAGGGGGATCACTGGGGGGATCCCTTAAGAGGATGGAGACGGGAGGGTGCGGTGCTGCGGCCTGTCAGTAGCCCCAGTCAGAGGGCTGAGAAAAGAGAGACAGGAAGCATGGATAGCAGATACAACTTTACCCAAAGTCTGGTCCATGTCTCCGAGACGAGGCTCAGTCATCTTAGCGATGTGACTCCAGCTCAACACTTCCAGATCCACTTATGTGATGGAGCGTTCGCTGATAAAGCAGCATCTACATCAGTGATATGTCGCCGCTCTGAGCAAAGACCTCAGTTGGACTTAAAGAAGAGGATCATGGTTGTTATATCATGGAGAGGATGATGTATGAAAAAACTTTAATATCATTTTGAAAGGTGGATTTTCTAAACTTCAATTTAAGAACTTTTAGCCCTCTAAATACAAACCTTATCTAGAATTTCTGACTATGAATAAGTAGTAAAATAACTTTACTTTACTGTCGTGTCGTACCGATTCTTATTGTATTGAATCTAGGGGTGTAAGGGTACACATGTCATGTCATGTTATCACAACGCATCTGTGATGTCACCCATCTGTTTCTGAAGCAAATTGTTGAAAGGGGCCATATTGGAAATGGGGGCGGGCTTTGAACCTCCAAACTATCAGCTACTATCAGGGCACCTGCCTGTCAATCAACTGAGCTGTCCCTCTGATTGGGCAAACTTGCAATCTTAATATTGTCTAAACTGCCAAGTTAGAAAAAAAAATATCCTCACATAAATTTAGTTTTCAGAAACAGGTTTTCCTTTTGTGCATCTCTAAAACTTTATTTTTGAAGTCCTGTTTGTAAAAAGCTAAATCCTTGTTGAGACGAGAGTTTGAACCATCCCGTTCCTGCGGTTCTGCTGCTGGAAGCCAGGCCGCCTGTAAAGGAGGGATGTGTTCAGCATGAGGGGGAGTGGAGAGTAGATTATCTGTAGATTCACAGCAGTGAGTCAGAGGGAGATAGATGGATGGCGCACGAGCTGCACGCGCTTACAAACGGTGTCTCTGCAGCCTCACAGTGCGCCGCAGTGCTCGCTCCCCCCACACTGCAAGGCAGGCCACTGTCAAAGGTCTATTAAGGGAAGATTGAGACCCCAGGTGTGTACGTGTGAGTGAGTGTGTGCGTTCACATGCTCATTGGTCATGGGCCTATAACAGAAGATTGAGACCCCATTGCTCCCAGAGCCACTCAACCAACACAACCTGCAGTGGTTTACAATCAGAGCAACAGAGTCCATCCATCGCTGCTGACACACACACACACACAGTCACAAATACACACTCACACACTCCAGAGGAATACACACTAACAATACAGCTCACTATAGATGTCATTAAACAGTAGCCGGGGTGGAACAGCTGTGTGACAGTGTTGTGGACACGGCGGTTGTCATGATGTTGGAACGAGGGCAGATTGAGGTGCAGGTTAGAGATGCTGGGGGGGGGCTGTGAGGTTGGAGAGCGGGAATCATGGCAACACCTTTGACAAGCCCTATTTGTCATCTGCCAGGACACCCAAATAGCTCTGACTGCAATACAGATGGATTGTTGGAGAATAAGGGACTACAGGCCGGGCACCTAATCCTGTACAAACCCCCCCACCCCCCCACCGCCACCCAAACGCTCTCTCCTTCTTCTTTTGCTCTTGAAAACTTGTTAGCATGCTACCATGCTACATTTACACTGTAGGGTCAATATAAACATGTTTGGTGCTTGATATTAAGTGAACACAAGAAACAGTGGCGTAGCTCTCTGTGTCCTCAGCTCAGAGTCGGCGTTCTCGTGGCCACCGAGCTGGCAGTGATTTGTTTCACAGTAAATGTTTGTCTGAGATGAATTCTCCAGCTGATCCAGAGCTGCATCCCGGCTGACAAATGAAACCAGCGCCTGGAGGGGGAGGAAGAGTGAGGGGGAGGAGCGCAGAAATGTGTAGAAGTGGAAATCGAATCATTTTATTGTTTGTCACCGCGGTCCTCGTGGTCACGGTTTGTTATTGGATGCTAATTAAAACGGCAACAATTCTAACAATTGGCAATTAAAGACTTGAGAAGGAGGTGATGGGGAATGAGCTCCTCTCCGCGGGTATAAACTCATTTGTTATCCCTCTTTCACTCTTCTCTTCACTCTGTCTTTTCTTTACTCATTAGGAAGACAGAGTGCTGTCACTGACCACCTCAGTGAACGATTGGAGGAGAGAGGAGGGAGAGCGTAATGACATGCAAGACAGCTTTTTTTAGGTGGAATAATTTAAATAACTGAAGTCCAAACTGCAGTTCAGTCTTTGGGCTTCAGAAGTGGAAGGATCTTATCTTCCTTACGGTTTCATTTCAATTGATGTGAAGAAGACTTCTGTTTGAAATATTCATCCCATATCATAATTGAATTGAACAATTAATGTACGTCCCTGGTTTGGTTACTCAAATTAATAATACTCAAAATTATATATAATTTACATTTTCTGTCAAGTGCACAAACAAAACCACAGTATTTCCATCTGTTTATTCTGCAGAAACTCAACAGCTCTACTCTTTAAATGAACGGATTTATCAGGATGGGAAGATGACAAAATTTGATACCAGTTTTATAATTTCAATTCTAACAAAAAGAAAACAACATTACACACTAGACAATTTCCACGGAAATCGTGAGAGGGGCTCGGGCGGCATGCCGGCTGGCATACATACTCTTGATATACTTTGTAATGTGTCCTCTCCCTAATTGCTGTGGGAACATAATAACTACTCATGGGCTTTAGGTGTGTTTGGTGAGATTGATGTGTGGTTACACATCCACACACGTGGTTTCTAGTTTAACTGAGGTCATATTTAACTCATTCACACAAATGCGCACTTTGTGCCCACTGTCACATATAAGTTTTACACTCCAGAAACACACAAACAGATACATACGCCCTTCGCACACTTAGAGGTGGTGGACGTTTTGTCTGAACTGAGGTCCCTCAATCACGATCATAAATGCACACACCAAACACATAGGTGCGCTCCGCGCACCATTTCAAATTTAAGAACAACTCAATCAACTTAAGCTGTGAACAGATCTGTCAACGTTTTGAACCAAGAATGACATCTCTAGCTGAAAGAATGGCGAGGCAGGAGCAATCGGAAAAAGTGTTTTTTTTTTGTGTTCTAAGGGAGCCGCCCTATTCATTGTCTATGGGACTTATTCGTCGGTTTTTAGGGGGGTTTTCGGCCAAAAATCGCTGAAATTCTTAGAAAAGTCATATCACACCATTCTGGACCGAGCTGCACGTTTTGTTATATGGTTTGTTGGGGTTTTCTCAAAGCTCTAGGAGGAGAAGCGAACCAAATTCGCCACGAGCCACTCAGAGTGGCTCATGCGAAGCCCGAGCCCCTAATTATGGTACAAATCTTGACTTTTAATTTTCAACTTTAGTAATTTTCTACTAAAAAAAAAATTAAAAAACTATTTCCAGAGCGAAAGAACAGTTGCAAAACAAGTGTCAGGCCTGTACGTACTGAGTTCACTGTAAATGTGTTTATAACTATAAGTGAACTTTCTTCTGTCCATTCTGGTTTCTTTTCTTAATGTCAAAATAAAAACCCTCCTCTTTTATCCGGGTTTGGGAAAGTGACCCAAAAGAGACAAACGTAAGCTGGATTCATTCGCATCCAGTCGTCTCCTTTGGCTGCAGCTTGGAGCGTCTGCTGTGAGCGAGGAGTCTGCCTGTGAGTGTTTGGAAAGGGGAGGGGCTCAGCAGAGGATGCTGAAGGTCAATACATGCTTATATACATCACTATAACCCCAAATTCCAGAGAAGACGCTGGATTATTATTATTTTTTTAAGTCGCTAGAGGGGTCTGAAAAGTCACACTTCTGTAAATGGAATACAAATGTATAATAATCTGATGATATGTGGAAAAGAGGAGACTAAATATTGAGGAAATGGAGACGGGACTAGATAAGCTCTGCTTCTCCCGTCTTCCCTTTCGGACATGTACAATTTGATCAACGATTGACAATGTGTGATGTTGTATAAGTGTGCTGACGTGACCGAAATAAATAAATAAATAGATAAATAAATAAAAGTCACTTAATTTAGCAAAAGAGTTGCTAAGTTGGCGACACTGTCCTACATACAGCAAGCACACCTAACGTTACAGCCAATCAGTGGTGGCATTATCAGATCTGGGTCACATGATTAACCCTTTGGGAACAGAAACTTGGCACTGAAAGATAAGGCATGTTTTGATACTCGGTACTACCAAAGCATTTTGGAACCCAGCCCTACACAAGGCCAGATTAAAGTTATGGAATGGAGCAGGAAACAGTTTAAAATGCAGGATCAGAAATATTTTATCTGGGGCTAAAAATGTTGTTTGCAGGTCAATCAACATAATCCTGATTTTTATCCTCTGAAAACGTCTCTGAGTGTCTATAAAAGTCCTTTATGTATAGTTATTGTTAAGAGTAATAAGAGTGAAATGGATGAAAACCCCAGTCGTAGAGGTGAGAGTCAACAGCAATAACAGCAATAAGCAAATTTCCTGCTGCTGCTCTGTTTGAATCACCAGTTGAAGTTTCTCATGTTGTTTTTTTGAACTCCATCAGTGCAAAAATCATTTTGTAAAAAAAATAATAATAATCATACCAGAAAATCATGATCTCAATTCTAAGTGAAAAATATCCTGATTGACATTTTTGCCAGAACCATGCAGCTCTACTGACCTCTGATCATCTGGTATCAAAATATACCTGAGGGGCAGGTGGGGTTTGATTTCATCGGTCTGTGATGATGGAACGAGGAGGTTTGAGCACACTTAGTGACTCATGTCAGAAATCACTTAAAAAAAATAGAGCACAAATAGAACATCCATGTTTATTTTTCCACACCTGCTCCAAAGAGAGTTATTTCTCACATCCTTTCCTTCTCAACATGTCTGACCTCATCAGCGATGCTTTTGGCTGAAGCAAAGTTTGATCTTGAGCAAAGTCTCAGATGCAAATCCTCCTCTTAGTGCGAGTGCGTCAGCCAGCGCAGCCCATCATAAAACACTGTGATGGATACACAGCCAAAGAGATAAATAAATAAATAAATAAAAGCACTTAGTCCTCTTTTTTCTATTCCGATTTCTGTACTCTCACGCCTCTACCCTGATGGATCTGTGAAATGATATAACGAATGAGACTTATGGTGAGAAGGTGGGAGGGAGGGCAGGCAGGAGGGATGAAGGCGGCGAGGAAAGAGACAGAGGATGTGATTTATTAGGCTCATAAAAATTCTGCCTTTGTTATTCCCTCTCATTTTTATACGTGAGGCTTATTAAAGAGCACACCTGCCAGAGTCCTCGCACAAACTCGTGTGTATGTGCAAAGTTTTATGCATTAAGAAAAATGAGTGTGTGAGGATTTGTTTCGATACTGACTGGATGTTTAACTGAAAATTTGCAGACATTCACACTGATCCAACTCTGCTTTCCTCAGGTCACGCCGCCTCCTCCGCCTCCCATCGAAGCCCCACGGGTCTTTGGTCTCAGCGGGTGTTCAGAACACGCTACAAGATGGTGACCCGGCCGGGCTCCAGCACCGCACACACGCTCCACTACAACCCTGCGCTCTCATGGAGGACCAAGAGGATCCAGTCCGCCAGGTAATCCACGTTCCCATGTTCAAATAAACAGAGTCTGGGGTTAATGTGCTCCAGCGGCGAATATTCCTCAGCGCAGAGCAGCGCCTCGTCTTTTATGTCACCGTCATGTGCAGCATGAGTGGAAGGGGTCGGGAATTTACGGTGCTCATTTTTACACAGTAGATAACCCAGAGAAGAAACCGTTTGCACCATGTGCTCCTCACATTAATTCAACCAGCAGGGAACACTTCTCACTGGAGGCAGATACACGGAGAGGAAGAGTTTGTTGGTCCATTTCTGCACTCGTTTGACTTCCATTCTCACATTGTTACTGGTGTTCTAAAACAGGGGTTCCCAAACTTTACCATGCCAAGGCCCCCCAAACAGCATTAGCTCCTGACCGGGGACCCCTTTTGCAAACCAAGAT
The DNA here is from genome assembly GCA_030710495.1 of Labroides dimidiatus. Lineage (NCBI taxonomy): Eukaryota > Metazoa > Chordata > Actinopteri > Labriformes > Labridae > Labroides > Labroides dimidiatus. The sequence goes on along the minus strand of CM061146.1, from coordinate 2,776,768 downwards.
TTTTTAAAAAAAAATTTGTGTCGCGGTATGAGGCTAAAAAGGGTGCTTTCAGGACCCGCACAGGCAAGGTAGCTTGGTGTGTGAATGCAGCAGATTGCCTCACCTAATGCTCTTCTTTACGTCTAAAGATGTCTACAGTTTTTTCAGTCCCTGCCAGGTGTTTTTGTATCAAGTGACGCTGAAGTTTCGAGGGTTATAAGCACTCGTTTAAGACACAGGACATAGGATGCATATGCTGCCTCATATTTTTCGAATTTTAGTCGGCCACGAGTTCTACTATTTTTTTTTTGCAGCGGAATCCTTCACAGTACTGCTCCTTTGGTCTTTTTCCTGTCAAAACCTTTTCATTTTGTGCTAGCTAGCAGCTTGATAACAGGCATTAACTGCCAGTTGACTCAGATGATGACTTTGTCATACCCAAGTTCGAACTGTCACATGGGGTGTGTTTAAATACAATCGGGAACTTGAGAATCTGATGATTACGCAGTTTACGTGTTGAAAGAATAATAAAAAAATAAAATAATTTGATTTTTTTTTTTCCTTTCATCCAATTTTCTGAGGCCCCCCAGGGGGCCCCGGCCCCCACTTTGAAAACCACTGTTCTAACCTACCCACGAGTCGTCTTTGAACAGTGACGAAAAGATCTGAGAGAGCCAAACCGCTTTGTGGAAATCAGCACTAGCTTCAGGTTGTTTTGTGACGACATCACTTCATAAGTCGTGTGTTTTCTCGCTGAAGTTTGAATTTTCCGTTTTCAATTTAACACCAGTTTGTTCCATTTTCAACTGATCTCTGTTTATCTGAGTGATCAGTCTTTTACCTGCACGTGTTCAACATGATTCACAGAGATTTCAAATGGCTTTTAAATGTTTGGATTCTTGAGGAAGCTGTAACAGAACTACAGAATGGATCTAAAGTATCTGAGCGGCCTGGTCAGAATTTATGGAGCACATCCAGCAGTGTGCTGTTCACGCGCTGTGGTGTGTTACAGCCTGCAGTCTGTGGTTACAGCAGAGCTGTTAATAAATTCAGATACTTTGCAAGTAATTTTCTAATTTTCCTTCTTGTCCTTTGTACTTTTTTGCCAGAATGGATGTAAAATGAGCCTTAAATTGTATCATTGTGGACTTAAAAAAAAAATCTTTAAAAGTCTTAAATGTGACTTGTTGAACCCCTCAGAGACCCTGTAAAAACAAATGTTTACAGATGACGAAATATTGAACAGAGGAAGGTTAGTGGTGAATAAGTGTGATATCGTAAAGAGATGAAAATTAAAGGATGCATAAATAAAAAAGGGGGAAATGACAACATCGCATCAGCTGAGAAAGAGAAAGGGTTGTGAGACAGTCAGATAAAATAAATAAAAACATTGAACAACAAAAAAGTATTTTTGGGGTTTTGTTCACTTATGTAGAAAAACATTTTGTGTAGCTTTGAAAGAAGGTTAATCGCCGTGAAATTATTTATTAATTCTTCCGCTCCTCAGACAGTGAAGTCTCAACCACCTGTTTGAAACACCAGCTGAATACATTTCTTGATAAATATTCTGTGCAGAGTATCCGCCTTCATGCTCTGAAATTCAGGCCCTGAGAGGTGCCGGTATCTCCGTCTCTATCACAGAGCCTGGGTTTTATTCTTTGTACAGTTTGTTTCAGCACGAATTTCTCGTCTTTCCTTTCGCTTGTCTTGCAAAGAAGCTGAGAAACTATGAGACGAGATGTGAATGATGTGAACAAGACATACATGTCTTCACATGAGCTGCAACAAAATGATTTTAATTGTTCAGATTCATCTCAGAATCTCTCTGTGAAACGTGTGTTTTTCATAGTCCAGGCGTCTCTGTTGGTCGTCTTTGGTTGGATGTATATATATGTATTGACTGTCTTTATTAATGAAGCATTTCGTCCTTATCTCCCTTCTTTCGTGCGTCTTGGTGATGGGGTTCATTTGTGTAATCCAGATTTGGTGAGACAGAGGGGCCCGGGCTGCTGCTGGACTCTTGTGACTTATTACTATTCATTTAGCTGCTGCAGTAAATATTGATTCATCAAGGGATTTTCAATTTGAGCCCCGTGACATCTTGTGAAATATCACCAAGGGTGCAGAAGTGAGGAAAGAGATAGGGAGGGAGGGGGACAGGTCGGGTCCCCAGGGATAGTGGATTACCCCCCCCCCCCCCCCCCCCCTTTCCCCACAGCCATCACTGTGCTCCCTCTTTGTGCTTATCTATCTGTTTAACTCCAAAGAGCGTCCACTTTTATCAGTTTGAAGCCACTGAGTGCAGCATGAGCTCATATTCTCTGCTCTTAACTACCGAGTGCTGCTCTTCATCTTTGGCCTATCAGACCCACTGGACCCTGTCCTCATATGTTCCTCGCTCCTATCTGTGAGGCTGCTCGTAGCTGAAACCCTCTCTGAGGCCGTGCATCTGCAAAACAAAAACACCTGAAGCAGCCATGCATGGTGCTTCAGCGTCCTGATGTCCTGAAGGCAGATGGTCTGTGGGGAGGCTGGAGTGAAGCCTCCCCTGCAGGACTGTCCTCCGTCTGTAAACCATCTTACAAACCAAAGAAGAAGAAATATGGCTTTATGACATGATGCTTATGAATATCAGGTCATATTCACAATATTAATTTCTGTATCCCTTTATAGGGATGGGTATTGATAAGATTTTATTGATACCAATGCCCTTATCAAGTCCACGTATTGATCTCAGTCTTTATTGATTCCCTTATCAATTCTTCCTGTGACTTTTCTGTGCACAAAAAGTCAGCTTTACAGTAAATACGTAAATGAATAAAAATCAGTAAGAATCTCACATGACGTGACATCAGTGTATCGTTTCGTTATAAGTTATTGACTGAATTGGGCCATCTAGTGTCTGGAAGTGGTTATAGCAATGCTTTGAGTTGTTTGGAGCCTTCAGCTTGCCGTAGTTCTGCGCCTGCAGTAACTTTTCTTTTCTCTTCCTGTTTGTAAATAATTTTCCTGTGAGTATTTTGACATTTAGAGTTTTCAGCATTCTTCACAAAGAGTAACTGTGATATGTTTCTGTGATGGAAGTTAAAATTCAGTTTGAAAACCAAAGGTATTTCCATGTATGCTAACAGTTAGCTAACGCTAGGTTCTCTCTGGACGACTGGACGCTTCTCTCTGGTTTTTGCTCCATTAGCAGATGTTTAACATGTTGAATGTGTTGAATATGAATCTCTTGTCAGACAGTTTGTTCATTTCTTTGTGTGTTCAGTTTTACAGCTTCTTTAGTCAAACTTCAAGCGGAAAATCCTGATTTAGATTTTTCTTGGGAATCTGTTATTCATCTGCTAAGCTAAGCTAGCTGGGGCAGAATTAGTCAATGTGATGTCTGGCCGCTCCGGTGTAACGTAAAGAATCAAGAAGGGAATCGTTAAGTTTCAAAGCTGATGATGTGGATGGATTGAACAATTCTTCTTTTTTTTTTTTTTTTTCTTTTTTTCCACAATTTTTCAATTTTATTTAAAGCAATCATTACAATTCCAAATGAACCCAAATGTGTCATGTTGGAGAACAAAGGCACAGAAATGTCAATTTAAGGCAACACAATGAAGATGAAGAAAAAAAAAATGGGTAGAATACATCATGACTTTTGCTTGATTTTGTATGCTCATTGAACTGAGCCTGTCATCCAGAAATGAATCCCAGAAGAAGAGGGCCGGGGGGACTCCTTTACACCTCCTTTACGTATGTCCTCACTGCCACTACGTCTCCCATAATGCATTTCGCTATCAATTTCCCATCTGTGATTTCTCTCTCGATATTCGTCTCTTTGCCGTCCCAGCTCTGTTTCTGCACCAGCTTCCCATTCTCCAGAGTCACCACCGTCCTCATCTTCCTATCATCTGCAGTCGTCTCTTCAAAGGGTTCGTTCAGTTTGAACTTGATTTCGGTCGTTTTGAAGGTGCTCTGAGACTTCACACAAACCATCCCATCATCGTCGACGGTCACTATCAAATTGGGTTTGGTTCTGTTGCCCACCTGCCGGGTCACAAACCCCACACCAATTGCTTTCATGTAGTCGTCAAAGAACCATTTCTAACTGATTCTCAACAGGCACGGGCCATGAAACCAGCCCTGTCTTTATTTATCAACAATGAGAATATACAAAATCAAAAACCCGCCAAAGCTCCTCCAGGTTGAGTCGCACAAAAGTTGTGAAGTTTGGCAATGAAATCTGATTGTAGAGTTAAAAAGCATCTAATCTGGTTTAGCTCATTTCTTTGAGGATGCTTTGGCACTATTTGCTTTTATTTTAAATGTTTTCTTTTATGTGTGTCTGTTTCTCTTATCTGTTCTTATCTTTCTTTTTTTTTATCTCTCTGTGCAGCTCTTTGTTTTTTTTCGGCTGTGGTTGTTTTAAAGTTCTTTATAAAATAATTTGATTGGTCGGTCGGTTAGTCGCTGTTTACTCCCGGACTCTCACTTAAACTTTGTGTCTCTAAAGGCTCCAAATAAAAACATTCATAATGAGAGCCTTGAACTAAAAAATGTTGTGTTTCTTATAAAAGAAAACACACCTTCGATTTATTTGTCAATTCCCGTGTGATATATGATCATGTGACACTTCATAAAGCCGTGGAAAATGATTTTTTACTTCCAGCATCAAAGGTTTGTCAACCAGGCCGTCTCTGTGACACAGCTCGACTGTTTTTTTAAATATTAAACAGACTTATTCAATGATTTAGATGAAATGTTTATTGATAAAGATGTCGCAATGGTTTCTGAAGTCTGTCTGATAAGACTTGTGGCACTCTATGAGCACAGAAACAAACTTTCTTTTTGTTTAATAGTTTTTGTTGATTTTTCGATTAACGACATCAGATTTGTTTCCATCACACTCTCCAAGTAGACGTTAAATAATAAACAAACTTTCAGTCAGCTTAAGAAAAGCTGTGTGTAAATATTTATTTTTAGATCACACTGACCAACATTAATGTCTAAACTTCTTCCCTTCCCAGCATGCCCTGCTCTTACCTGAGCGTGTCCAGTGATTTAGTGCAGAGGGGGTGAGGGGGGGTGAGGGGGGGGGATCAGCTGTCGTATTTCAACCCCCACCACCAGCAGATAGATATAATCTCAACATTAACTCCATTAATAGTAGCTGGAGTTGAATTAAGAAAGCTGTAAAGCATGCACACGGGGGGATAAATTACAGCCCGGCTCTCCCTTCATCGCCCTCACACCCTCCTGTTTTCCTCTCCGCTGTCTCATCTTTAATTTCAATATTTGTGTGCTGGGTCTGTTTGTGTCCTCTCTCTCTCTCTCTCTCGCTCTCTCTCTCTGGAGAGGATTTCTCCTCAAATTCGACCAATCCTCATCCTTATTTCCTGCGATCTCTGATTCTTTTTAATTAATTTAGCTCCAAACATAACTAGACCCTCCAACCCTAAATAACTGGACTTCTTTTTTAGAGTGTATACATCCACACACACACACACACACTCACAGAGAGACTTGGTCCAGGCGCTCATCTCCTTTAGTGCTTCAGTATCGATCAGTACAGGATGTAAGAGACTCTGCAATAAAGTGAGGCAGCGCTCCTTCTTCTTCACTTCTCTCCTCTTTTTCCCCGCATCCACTCCCCCATTCCTCGCCTTTTATCCCCCCCGATTCATTCATTTACTCATTACTTATCACATCAGTCATCTCCTCCTCACCTACAGCTGTGTGGAATAATCCTCCTCAGCTGCTGCTCTGGCTGAATTCCGCTCAAACACTCTCTAAGTGTTATTTCGTACCCTAAAAGTGGATTTCAGTTCATTACAGTCGTCTCTCTTTAAGTTGGATTTGATGGCGTCCTGATGCGTAATGACACTGCTTTGGTTTCCTTTAAGTGCCTGAAGAAGAGCAGCAGCCCTCGCCGTCGGAATTAGCCAGATGACTGTTTTTGCTGCGCTCTGTTTCAAGGGTAACTGTTTCCCGATATGAGCTTACTAATGCTTGGGTTGCAGACAAATAGACGAGAGCAGCATTATTCAGAGCAGCCGCGCGACCCTCCAAACTCTTCCCTGTCACTAAAACAAAAGTCGGATCATTCATCAACAGCGGCGGTAGTGCTGAATTGCGCTCTCTTTTATCTGTGCATCGCATGGTCAGAGGAGTGTACGCAAACACACACCTGCCTGCACGCACACACAGCAGGAATACACACGTGGACTGGTCTCAGGGGAGTTTGAGCTGCCCTTGTCCCCTCCTTCAGTTCTTCCTTTCCTCAACATATTTTCACCTTTTCTTTGGAGACAGTTATTGTTCTTTTCCTGTGACCTCCAGTTATTTTGGAGCTGAAAGTGAGACTGAAGAACAATAACCAGCTTTTAGCTTTGGTTTGCTCCATGTGAGCGTCTTGGTTATGCAGTGAGGAAGGATTCGGGTGGCTCGGAGGATCTCTGATCGTAGATTTCATCTTGAGGCCAGGAGTGTGAACTGCAGATGAAGAAAAGGATTATTTCTCGATGGTTATTTTCTTTACTTGCTTACTCTGTCGGCCTCTTTCTTCACTCCTCTCACTGCCAGCAGATTGCTTTAATGCAAAGGTAATCTGCTCCTTCAGAGGCGCTTTACACTAATAGTGTTCAGTGTGGGGGTGAAACAGGAGTCACACACTTTATTTCTGTACAAATTAGGCCTACAAACCCACACTGTCCTGAAAAGTGACGTCAGTAAACACACTCATTGGTATAGACCAGATCTTTAACAGGTTTTATGCTTGAACCAAATTATTATCCTGTAGGGCTGCCACATACGATTATTTTGATAATCGACTAGTCACCGATTATTTTTTGTGATTAGTCGACTATTCGGATCAAACATAAATTGCAGCTTATTGCACCAGCATACAGCTAACATCATTAGCTTCCAGCTTCAAGTGTTTAAGGTATGTGCTAACTAAAAATGAAGACAGTTAATATCATAGTTCATTCAGCTTTTAATGAACTTTGCAGCTTGTAGCAGCATTTCTGACATTTTTTTTAATGTACCAATTTTCTATTCAAACATGACATCGCTATTAAGTAGGTAGCTCCCTGTTGGCGTTAATGTTAGCAGCCAACTAGCCAATTAGCTTACCGAGATTGTCATACTTCGTCAGAAAATAAATCAGCCACGGCGTGCTGTCTTTTCAGATGCTCGTGCATCGCCGTCGTTCTGTCATGGAAGAACATTTCTGCTTTGCAGATTTTGCATCGCACACTTTTCTCCTTTATTTTGGAAAAATGCTCCCAAACTTTCCAGCTCTGTTGCCGGCTAGCCATGATACTGTTGGGCACAACTTTTCCGGTGACATCACGGGTTACCCTGGTTACCACTTCTGCGCGTATGCGTCAAGGACAGAACGGCAGACGAGACAGGTGAAAGTACAGCGGCAGTTTAGAAAAATATTAAGACGACGACGTCGATTATTAAATAAGTCGCCGACAAATTTGATCGTCGACGTCATCGTGACTAGTCGACTAATCTTGGCAGCCCATTATCCTGGGAGATTTTTTTTTTTTTGTTAATATTTATTTTTATTGAGTTTTCACATATACAGATTTACAATAATCTGAGTTGCATTAAATAGGAACACCCGGTGTTCTGTTGCAACATACCAGAACACCATAACAGAACACGAACAGATTTCAAAAAAAAAAGAAGAAATAATAATAAAACTAAATAAATTATATAGAATTCAAGAAAAGGAGCTCAAACATAATAATAATTGGACCGTATCTTTACAGCAATAAAAAATTATAATAGTGTATATTTATACACACACACTCCAGGGGAGGGGGCTCAGGTCAAATACATTAGTCGTCAGCGACAACATTTCACTTGTGTAACTACATGCTGGATGTTAATTAGTCCGTATTTAGACCATCCAGTTTTCTGACATAATTCATAAAACCATCCCATGTGCTGTGAAAGGTCTGAAGGGAACCTTTTACACTATACCGAATCTTTTCCAGCTTGAGATCAGACATAATCAAACGAACAAGATGAGTGTGGGTGGGTGGAGCAGCATTCTTCCAGTTCACTAGTATCAACCGCCGTGCCAGTAGAGAGGAGAATACAAAAGCTATGTTTGCCGGGGGTACACCAAAGATAGCAGTGAGAGGGCAAAGGGGAATATTTTTCTTAAATATTTTGGAGAACAAATTAAAAAAAGGAAGACCAGAACTGATCTAGTTCTGAGCATCCCCAAAACATGTGATAGAGGGTTGCAGGTTCTATTTTGCATCTACAGCAACATGGGTCTGCATTAGGGTACAGTTTCACAAGGATAGAGTTGCAGTAATGAAGACGCTGTAGGACTTTGAATTGAATCAGGTTGTGACACACATATATAGAGGGCTGCATCCCAAATATCATCTCCAATGCCAAAGCCAAGCTCCCGTTCCCAACGTTGTTTAATGAAATCAAGAGATGGGGAATTGATAGAAATGTTATATTCGTATATTTGAGCAATCCTCCTCTTTGGAGATTTTAGACATATTCCTATAATATAATCGAGGTGAGTTTGAGGTGGGCAGGATGGAAAATTGGGAAACCTCTTTTTGATAAAGTCTCTATATCCTGGGGGATTTTTTACCTGTTAATTATTCAGACATTTTTTATTTTTATGGTGTAGGTCAGCCATGACCAAAGTCAGGCCCAGGGTCCATTTTCAAACAGATACACAAAGAAAACCAAAGTCAATTTACTAACGCCTCACCAAACTCCATCTGCACCATTTGTATGAAGCTAAATCTCTGAACATTCAGCAGAAACTCAACAACTCTTCCAGCTGACGTCTTCAAATGAATGTTTTTATCAAGATGAGGAAATGTGGGATTCAAAAAGGACACACAACCAGATTAAAGTTAGGAAATGGAGCAGAAAAGACGAAAAATGGTATAAAAAATAGTTTGGAATACAGAATCAGAAATATTTGGGTCTAAAAAAATTTTCAGGTCATAAAAGTCATTTCAATAATAGAAATGGAGCGATTTCCCAAACTATTTAAAAAATGTCTGCCTCCAAACATTTGGGACATAATTGGCTTCAGTTTTGTCTCCTTTCTCCCAGTTTATCATCATCATTGGTGTTATTGGTGCACTGTGATTTGTAGCCTTAAAACGGTTCACTTTCTGAGTCCTTGCTCACAACATTTTTTTTTTCTTTTTCAACAACCTTTTCTGTTTTTGAGCTCTGGCCTGGTCGAATCAGACGCCTTTGACAGTGACGCCAGCAGTCAATACATAATTACTGCATGGGACATTCACCATGTTCTGCTCAAGCTTCCCAGGAAAAGAAATATTTGGGTCTAAAAATGTTGTTTGCAGGTGACAATAGTCTAAAAATTCAAATCCAGATCCTGACCACTGACCACTGATCATCTGGTATGAAGAGACACCTGAGGACAGGTGAGACACCTGAGGGACCTGAGCTTTGATTTCATCGTCTGTGATGATGGAACAGGGAGGTTTGAGCTACTTAAGTCCCGTTTCCACCAAGTGGTCCGGTTTGGATCAGTACAGTTTGGTACAGGTCGGATCGGTAAAGCCTGATCCTGTTTGCATTTCTGCAGCCAACCGTGTCCCTCTTGGTTGTCCCCCAGAGGCTGATCGCTAGTGATTTTTAATCACTAAAAGAAAGAGTTAACATAAAGCATTCACGTGTTGCTGTCATGGTTATTATGGGATGGATTGGTATAAATGGGGCCTAGAATTAAAAACACCTTATTTCTTTCAGCTCATTGGCTTAAAGAGGTTTTATTTGCTTCCTCTGTAAGCAAACGTGACACACATTTACAAATAAAACTACCTGTATATCTTTACAGTGGTACAACTCATGAAAAAAAATCATCAAAACAATAAGATCAACAGCATCTTTAAGAAGTAAACAAACGGTGGACTTTCCTCTGTTTGAGGTCTCAGGTTTATGAACCCAGTGAGGGAACCTCCTAACAGACTGGGGTGTAACAGCCCCGGTCACCCCTCTGACTGCAGCCCCGTGTCAGGGTTAACTGCCGTCTGTGTTAACTGTTCATGTCATATCCCCATTAACCTCCATTGTGGTTCCCCAGGCCGCCCGCTCCTTGTTTAAGCCTCCCAGGGTGGCAGTCAGCGCTCCAACATTAGCCTCCATTACAGCTCCCCTGGCTGCAGTTGCCCTGTGTAGGGCAGCCACTGATCTTGTACTGGTGAAACTGAGTGTCTGTGCAGCTGAGTTATTGCGTGCAGTCAGGTGGAGTGTGTACGTGAACACAGCCGATGGCTGCGGTTCGCTCCGTTTTTCTCCTTATTTGCAGCAGTGCAGCAGCCCTCGCCGGCTGCAGCGCGCTAAGCGTCCGTGTCAGTTGTTTTGTGCGCCGCGTGCATTCAGGGTAACCCTCTCTTTTCTCTGTAATGGGAGGCATGAACTCTCGCTCTAAACCCATTTCCAGCCCATCTGAAATACGGCAGCAAATTACCTCCAGCGGCACCCTGCACACCAGCCCCAATCCGCCCCAAATAGAAGTGACAGGACAGCGCAATTTATCGCCATAACCCCTGCACCGACCCACCACCACCACCACCACCCAGCAGCCCGTACGCTCAGTACGCACAGCCTACACACACACACACACACACACACACACACACACACACACAGAGGTCTACTGAGTGACTTCTGAACATTGGGCATGTGTGTGTAGGCCTGTGATTGTGTGCACAGTACATACTGTAGCAGGAGTGTGTTCCCTCTCTCTCTCTCTCTCTCTCTCTCTCTCTGTGTGTCTGTGTGTGTGGTCTGTATGCTCCAGTGTAGGGGCCAACCTCGCTGCCCTGGCCCCCTGCCCTGCCTATTATCTCATTGATTTCCTCCTCTCCTCTTTTCAATTCTCTCCATTTCCACACTGCCGTCCTTTCCATTAGAGGAGCAATTTAACAGAGTGCTGTGACATGGGAGGAAGAGAGAGGGAGGGAGAGAGGAACGAGGATGGGAAACATAAAGTGAGGAGGGGAGATATAAGGGAAGAGGAGAGGGGTGGACCTGAGGAAGGGATGAACTGATAATCTTCCAGTTTGGAGGATTTCATGACTGAAAAATTCACACTGAGACCTGTCCAAATGTTCATAAACAGAATTATTATCTCAGCGAGGTTCATTTCTATGAAACCTCATATTATGTTTTTCTCATTCTCATCTTTTTTTTTCTAAATTTCTCTCCTGTTTCTCTTCAGGAGTTTCCTTCAGAGCCGTCTGCGAGCGCCACACGACAGACAGCCATCATCCGCCCAGCGCTGGAGAGGAAGCAGCATGTGCTGGATTGGTGGTTCCCTGTACCGAGTGTCAGCCAATAAGCTGTCCCGCACCGTGGGGTCCAACATGTCCATAAACAGAACAGGTACACAGGACTCCATGAGTTATCTTAATTATGTCTCACTGTTACGCATTTACCTGTTTGGATTAATTTAGTAGAGGACAAAAGGACAGAAGAGAAGAAGAAAGATAAACAGGAGAGAGATAGAGCACAGGCTAAAGGCTAAAACACAAGCTAAAGGCTAAACCACAGGTTAATCTGTTTGTGATAATGTTCATTCCAGCCCACATGCAGCAGTTATTCTGCAGTGATCTGATCAAAATTGAGAGTCTGTCGATAAAATGAAGAGTGAGGTGACGTTAGCTCTTCTCCTCTCGGGCAAACTGTCAGACCAGCTTACTGCAAACGCCCTGTTTTCATTTCACACTCTGTGACGTCCGTTCCCAAACTGCAGGGGGCGTTGTATCGCAAACACAGTCTACCACAGTTCTAAACTAGAGAAGAAGAAGAAGAAGAAGCAGTTTTTTACACTGTTTACAACATTTTTTTCACTAATTCCTCTTCTCTGGAATTGTTCGTCACACGGTTATCACGGTGCTCTGTGTGTGATGACTCATAAACGACAGCATTTTTGTACTTCGGACACAAGGAGCTCCTGTTCGTATGCGCGTCTCTGTGTGGAGGTTAGAGAAGGACTACGTGAGGGGCGTGGCTGCTAAAGCATAAACCAGGGTTAAGACCAGGACTAAAGCCTCGTTATAGCCCAGATTGAACAACAACCCAAAATGAAATAAAACCTGAAATCTAATATATATATATATATATATATATATATATATATATATATATATATATATATATATATATATATATATATATATATATATATATATATATTAACCTTGTCTGCATTATTCTTATAGTGTAACACCTCATAGGGTGCTGAAATGTAACAAGTTGTTACATTTTGGGTTTTATTCATAGTCTGTATAATTAATGGACGTAGTCTCCGCAACGTCACCCGTCTGTTCCTGAAACAGACTTTTGAAACCAAACAGCCGGCGCGGCCATATTGGAAATGAGGCGTGCTGTGAGTCTCCACAGTAACAGCCATAGGACGCTCCACAGTCACGTGATCTGAGCTGTGCCTCTGATTGGATGAACTGGTGAGCTTGATATTGTGGAAACTACTGAATTCGAAAAAAATTCACCCCCGTACAGTGCGTGCCGTTAGTGAAATTAGCGATTCAGACGGGAGACATTCTTTGTACCAGGCTGTAAATGTGCTTTTTTTGGCTTGGTGTGTTTGTGACTGCCGGTACTTCCGGAGCCTCAAGCGGACACTCAAGGAACAGCAGACTTTAGCACTTCAGCATTGCCTCATATTTTCAGACTGGAGGTTGCCGCTTGGTTTTATTACAATTTATTTTATCAAACTTTCAGCTCAGCAATTTTTGTTTTAATTACTCTTCAGGTCGTTGTTACATATCTGGCTCTAACAGGCCTCTCTGTATATGAGGCAGATGCTTTAACTGTTTAGTCACCTGGTGCTTTTTTTCCAGTATTTAATCTATAGAGTTTTTTAAGTGGCTTGCATTGATATAAATGTAATGAGGGAAAAAAAACAACTTTTATTTTGTTATATTTACAGATTTGAAATGTGTCAATGTCTGTTATAGACCAGAAGCTGTGAACATTTCATCCTGAAGCACTGACTGTCCGATTAAAGAATAAGAAGCCAACCTGTCATTCAATCCAAACACTAACAGTGCTAAAGACTCATCACATCTGTTCCCAACATATACTGAGGTTTGATACCCAACCCTGCAGAGAATATGGTTAAAGTGGGTGTGCACCCTGAGGTGACAGAGGAGTGTTTATTCATGTTTGTGGCTGCAGCTCTGTCCACATGCTCACTAATAGACTTAGGAGAACTGGCTGGATTTGCCATCTGAAATAATAAAGCTGTCATCTGTCAGAGGAGCGAGGGGGAGGGCCTGGAGAGCTGGACGGTGCAGATTAAAGCCTGGATCTACCCTCTACCTCCTCCTCCACTTTTCTCCACACACTCTGTACCACTACACCTGAAATTGAAGAGCTCCATTCTGCTCAACCCGTGACCAGCATCCAAACACGAACCATCCACAAACACGCACCTCAGGTGTCCTCACATCCTCCTGCAGCCGGCGTCATGTTTGATTCTGGTCTGCAGCCACTGACCCGTAACTCTGCTCTGCGTAAATCACAACCGTCACACAACGAGACGTTCAACAGCCATAAAAGTTCCAGAATTAAAGGCCCTGAATGAGACCGTGTGTAACTCCAGCCTGCATGTCGTCTTCCTCGCTTTTCTCATGGCCTCCAGAAAAACCCACACACACTCACACACACTCACACACCGCACAGCGAGCCTTCCCTCAACCGTCGTCGGAGTGCATCGGGTGCATCATGTTTACCGTGTTCTCAGTCAGAGATGGACGTCACGTTTGGCTTTGACACCAATGTGTCAAACCACAGCAGTATAAATAACCAGGCGGGATCGGGTTGTTGTTGCATCTGGCTGCAGATTCACGTCTGTCAAATCCAATCCAAGAAGTTCCACTCTTATTTTTCACCCAGTGGGAAATGTGATATAATTTAACTTTAAAAAGTGTGAATGATGAAAACGTCTGTAGAGGAGCTACCTTTTTGAGTTTAAGTTCATTTGCACTCCCATTTCACAGTTGAGCATTTAAAGCACATAACTATTCGACTGTCACGATAACTTCCCCCGATTCTTCAAGTAGTCACACACCCAGACCCTGCAGACCTTTATGAGACCAGGACCAATTTATTGACAGTGCAAAATTTCTGTAGGCTAGTTCTTCTAGTTTTACAAAGCTAATTTTTCACATACCCTCATTTTTTGTTGCCACTGCAGATATCTCTGAGTTTTTTCTCCAGTTTTTGAACTCAACACACTTGCAGCTGTTTTACCAGCAGGCGGTGAGGATGCTTCCTCACTTTTTAACGCTGTCGTGGAAGTTTCCGGTTATTTAAACATCCTTCAGACGCCCTACAAACACTGTGTCTGCAGCCAGCGGCCAATAGAAAAAAAACCCACATTGTTTAGTTGATGATATTTTTTTTTACTATAAATTGTCATTCAGATACTCAAAAACAACTCAATCAATCTTTATTTCAATCAATCTTTATTTGTATAACACCAATTCATAACAAGTGTTATCTCAAGACACTTTACAATAGAGCACAAAGCTCTTCATTTTGAGGATATACATATATGCATAGATACATATATACATATAAAGATACACATATACATATATATACAAATATATACATCCAACACCCAACATGAATCCATATAGCCAATCATGAATCCCTCCATCATGGCGGCAAGAAAAAACCTTCTGTTAAGCAGCAGGAAATCTTGAATGTGGACCCCAGTCTGATGATGAACAGCAAATCCACACCATGCTGTGTTGGGTGTGTGGGCGAAGGAAGGGAGGGAAGAGGAGACAAGTGGACTAAAGTAAGAACTAAAGTTAGTGACAGATCCATGAACCATAGACCTGTCGTCTGATTTATTAGAGGTTAGCCTCTTGAGATGCTACATCTGGTTTTCAGGAGGGACCTCATGTCTGAATGGTAATAATCGATGACATAATCAATGATGTTCATGCTGAGAATAAGAATTTATGGTAGTGATGAACTCATGGATGCCCAGACCACAGGTGCATCCCTACCATATTTGTCCCCGTTAAGTAAAGGTGTGTTAAAGGCCTCTTGAGATGTGAAATCCCATTTTCAGAGGAACCTCATGCCTCTGTGCTGATTAAAAATAGATACTATAGATGTATTGATCATTCCTGCTGCCTTGAAGAGATTCTTCTTATCGCCACTAATTTGCACTTTAGTTTTGTTTTCATGTTACTGTTACGTCTTCAGGTGTGTCGCAGGTAGTGAGCGGATTTGAACATGTTCTTTAATTTCTCTTATTTATTGATTGATTGATTTATTGATTTTATTTAAATTTATCTCATTTTATTTATTTATTTGTTTTATTTGTTTGTTTTTACTGATTCTTTAGTATTTAATTACAAGTTGTATTGATTTATTGCACTGTTTTTACTTTTACTATTTTTAGAACTTCTTTTTTTTTTTTTTTTTTTTTTTTTATCCAGGTGTTTCGTTCTTCTGTAAAGCACTTTGGGCTGCATATTTAAAAGTATGAAAGGTGCTTTATAGATGAGGTTGAGTTTGAGTTTGAGTTCTGCTGCCTGAAGCATTTATAGTTCCAGTCAGAAAGGGGAAGATTTAGGAGAGGACTCGGACAGTTTGTTCATACAAACGATAAACTTTAGACGTGAAGCCGAAGCTGCAGAGTTCACACATGATGCAATAAACAGATTTGCTCGTTTTACAGGTTAATAATCATAAAATGTTTTCATGCATTAAAACATGTCTGCAAACTTCAGTCCCTCTGTGACCAAGTGTGGATTCAGGGTCTGGTTGGAGAATCTTTAAACAGCTTTGGTGCAACAGTTTTGCTTTCATTAGTGCTCAATTAAGACAAAAAAAAACCTTCTCAGAAACATTTAAAGAGGACTCTGGGTTTTTGTTTTCTTTTTAAATGTAACACGTGTCCTTTTCTCCACATGTAGGACGGTCTTTCAGCAGCACTCACCTCTCACCCTCCGCCCCCGCTTACAGCCGACCCTCCAGCACTCGGCATTTGGCCAGGTAACCTTTGCAGAACACGTTTGTTTTTTTTCTCTGAGCGCTGTAAATAAAGACGTGAATATATCTGAATACAGCTTTGAAACTTTAATCACACGTGGGCCGTCCTGCTGGCTCCTGTCATACGACGGCACCATCATGAAATCAGATCAGACCCAGGCTCTTCATTCGATCCTCACCTCTCTCTCTCTCTCTCTCTCTCTCTCTGTTAATATTAACTGCCTTTCATCACTTCAGCTCAGAGCTGTAAAGCCAGATGTAATCTTTTCAATTTAAAATTAGCGTTTGTTGGATACAGTTACCTTAAAGCTATTCTCAGAGGTGTCAGGTGAAGCTCCTCTCCTGGTTTAATTTACCCTCTGCAGCTTCCACACGCTGCTCATTATTGATCTGTGGATACCTGTGGTTTGTCTGTGTTCTCTCAAACAAGCCGTGCGGTCCAGCGGAGCCTCGCCATCATCAGACACGCTCGCCACAAGAAGCCGCAGCAGAAGCAGTACTGCATGTACTACAACCGCTTCGGCAGGTGTAACCGCGGGAACAGCTGCCCGTACATCCACGACCCTGACAAGGTGGCCGTCTGCACCAGGTAACCAATCAATCATCAATCAGTCAATCTTTATTTAGCATTAAATATCAACAAACATTATCTCAGGACACTTTCCAAAAACATGAACAGAGACCGAACGTCAAGACAAGATAAGAAGTCTGATCTCTTCCAAACCCAGACCGGCTTCTCTGCATCACTCTGAGACAAGATGTGTCTGATTTTTCTGATATTACGAAGATGAAAGAAGTTAAGGACAGGTCTTGATCCAAAAGAATTCCTAGGTTCCTAACAGTGGAGCAAGAAGCCAGGCTGATATCATGTCAGGAGGTTACCTGGTTAGAGAAAGCCTCTCTGAGGTGTTTCGGTCCAAGAACAACGACTTCAGTCTCCTCTGAGTTCAGAAGTAAGAAGCTTCTGCTCATCCAGATCCTTACATCTTCGAGGCAAGCTAACAGAAACACTCAACAGGCTTGTTTTTTAATTTCATATTTCAAAATCCTTTTTTTTTCTTTATTAATTATGCAACAAGACAAGACAGTGGCACAGATGGACAAAAAATGTAACCAAAGTGGTGATAGCAGAGAGACTTGTGACAGTGATGATAATAATTACTGTTACAGAGCTTGCATAAGAAAAAGAAAAGTGCAACATTCGTCAGAGAGAAAAAGACCAAAGAAGGAAGGGGAAAAAATAAATGATTAAATAATTGAGTAAGAGAAGAAGAAACAAAAAGCTCTTTAATAATATAGCCCATTTTTTAATACTGTTGATATTCATAATGATGATAGTGATAATGATAACTGTGATGTAAATACCGGGTTGGACCCCCTTTTGCCTTCAGAACTGCCTCCATCCTTGGTGGCATAGATTCAACAAGGTACTGGAAACATTCCTCAGAGAGTTTGGTCCATATTGACATGACAGCATCACACAGCTGCTGCCATGATGAGAATCTCCCGTTCCACCACATCCCAAAGGTGCTCTGTTGGATTGAGATCTGGTGACTGTGGAGGCCATTTGAGTCCAGTGAACTCATTGTCATGTTCAAGAAACCAGTCTGAGATGATTCCAGCTTTATGACATGGAGCGTTATCCTGCTGGAAGTAGCCATCAGAAGATGGGTACACTGTGGTCATAAAGGGATGGACATGGTCAGCAGCAATACTCAGGTAGGATGTGGCGTTAAAATGATGCTCAGTTGGTACTAAGTGGCCCAAAGTGTGCCAAGAAAATCTCCCCCACACCATTACACCACCAGCCTGACCCGTTGATACAAGGCAGGATGGATCCATGCTTTCATGTTGTTGATGCCAAATTCTGACCCTACCATCCGAATGTCACAGCAGAAATCAAGACTCATCAGACCAGGCAATGTTTTTCCAATCTTCTATTGTCCAGTTTTGGTGAGCCTGTGTGAATTGTAACCTCAGTTTCCTGTTCTTAGCTGACAGGAGTGGCACCCGGTGTGGTCTTCTGCTGCTGTAGCCCATCTGCCTCAAGGTTCTATGTGTTGTGCGTTCAGAGATGCTCTTCTGCAGACCTCGGTTGTAACGAGTGGTTATTTGAGTTACTGTTGCCTTTCTATCAACTCGAACCAGTCTGGCCATTCTCCTCTGACCTCCGGCATCAACAAGGCATTTTCACCCACAGAACTGCCGCTCACTGGATATTTTCTGTTTTTTGGATTATTCTCTGTAAACCCTAGAGATGGTTGTGTGTGAAAAAGGTTTCTTTTGTTTGTGTTATTAATTCTGAATCAGAGGACAGGACAGTGGACAAAACAGGAAGCAGGCTGGATCCAGACCATGGGCCACCCGCTCAAGAGTTAACCTCACGAAGCGTCACCTAAGCAACAAGGCCAGGGGTGTCCAAACTTTTTTCCAAAGAGGGCCATGTTTGATTTCGATATCACCGAGTATCTTTAGGGTGCAGTGTGGTTTACCTGTGAGGCTGTTTTTGCTTTAGATTTCTACATCGTTCCATCCACACAGCTCTGATCAGCTTGTGTAGTTTGCTAATGGATTTATGAACATTTGGAGCTTCTATCAAACCAAACTGATGTACAGAAACACTTCTGAAGCCAGCGTTCGTCTCTTTCTTTGCAGAATGAGAAGATCAGACTTATTTCTTTTGTTTTTTTCTGCAGGTTTCTTCGAGGAACGTGCAAACAGGCGGATGGCACCTGCCCGTTCTCCCATAAAGTGGCGAAGGAGAAGGTAACATGTTGATTTTGACATGATGTTTTTGTTAAGTCACATTTTCCTGGCTTTTGCACATTTATTTAAACTGAAAGAGAAAGTGAGGAGCGACATTTGGGGCCCACTCTAGGACTATGGCCTCTGTACAAAAGTTGCACAACTCCACCACTTGGCCAACCGGGCGCCCGGCAACACCGTGTTTTATGGGTTTTCATAAGTGCAGCTTTGGTTGCGTACAGTGTGTGCTTATAAGATGTCACAGTATTGAGCACCGTCATCGTGGATCCAGTTTGCGCTCTTGGCACGGCCTGTTTCCATTACATGGCGAGTGACGAGGATTTAACCTGGAGGGGGGGCTCAGGGGGAACCAGCTGCACAGGGTTTGGAGAGTGGGTCACCGGTTTGGTCTCTGGAGCAGCAGGATGCGATCAGGATGGGCGTCTTACTCGTCCTCTTGGGAGCATCAGGGAGCGCTGAGTGACTTCGCTCCTTTTGTAGATGCATGATGGGAAATCCAGGTGTGTGGTTGTGGCTACCTGAAAAATACACAGTAAACCTGGTTCAATATGAGTGAAGTGTTAATGGTTATTAATTAAACAAAAAAAGGAATTCACTTTTATCTCTTTTCACTATTCCCGTTTGTTTTTTTTTATTACTTCTTGGACGTTAAATTTCAGATTTGTTGTTTTAACTAAGCTGAACCAAAGTGTCACCTGGTAGCTGAACCCTGACCTGTGTGTTACGATGTGTGTGTGTGTGTGTGTGTGTGTGTGTGAGGAGAAAGTGTAGCAGCTCAAAAAGGGAAAGCTCCTCTTTTCATTGAGACAAACAACCGTATAACAGGTGCCCTGCCTTAGCCTTCACACACACACACACACACACACACACACACACACACACACACACACACACACACACACACACACACACACACACACACAATGTCCTGCACCTGTGTTGGCTGTCACCCTGCTCCCTGTAAGTGCTGAGAGCCCAGCTGTCTGTTTGCTATGCCACCTTCCCAGCAGCCTCCCCCTCTTCACCCTTAAACCTTTGGCCCATCCCTCCACAGGATACTCCCGCTCTGGTTTCATGTAGACCCCTTGATTCAGGGGGTGGGGGGCGGGGGGCGGGGGGGGGGTTATGCACCCTGCAGTCCTCCGAACCTGATCCAGGCACTAGTGAGGATAAGCGAGTCCAAATCCTGCACCCCACCCTCCTGTCCCTTTCTGCCACAAATACCTCGAAATCCGAGCCCCCCCGACTCTCCTGGCATTACCCTCCACACTCCTCGGGAAGACCAGCCCCCCCTCAGTCCCTCAGTCCACATCCAAAGCACATAAACACATCATGGGAGCCGGACAAGCTGCAGCCTGGATAAATATTTCTGTAGCAGTTAATTAGGTAGAACTGATCCCAACCCAACAAGGAGGAGTCCCTCTCTCAGCTCCCCCACGCTTCTCCACCGGACCCCCTCTCTCAGATAAATTTAGAGTGGCCTCCACCGGGCTGGCCCACGCACTCTGAACAGTAGATCTCTCCACACACACCCGGCACACATGCTGTCAAGACTCACATTCACTTTCACTCCACTGCTGTCAACTGCAATTAAGGTCTTTTAGCTGCTCAGTGTGACAGATTGCTCAGCAGATGAGACGTGAACTCGACATAGCGGTGGTGAGGTTTTAGTACCACGCGTGTGTTTACACGCTTAAATAGTCTCATGTAATCTGGTGTCTGCTTTAACACTGATCTGAATACAAACCTCACAGGCTCCTCTGATGACAGAAGATAAAAAATAACATCAAAAAGAGTCGTTCACGTAGGGTTTCACGGGATATCTCTACGTTCTGTACCTGTTACCTGTTCCCTTCACGAGTTTCAGAGTTTTTTCTAATAACCTGAAAGTTTAATAAAAATGTGTCAGGAAAAATCTCCTAACTCTGTCTCATAAAGAACTTTCAAAACAAACATCTCACTTTGGATGTGTGTATCTCCTCTCCCCAGATGCCGGTGTGTTCCTACTTCCTCAAAGGGATCTGCAACAACAGCGACTGCCCCTACAGCCACGTCTACGTGTCCCGCAAAGCTGAAGTGTGTGAAGACTTTGTCAAAGGGTACTGTCCCGAGGGAGAGAAGGTACAACAACACAAACGCAACTTTTACATCCAGTGAGATGAAGCTGAGGCGTGTCTTTGGTTTTAAATGTTATTCAGAGTAGGATAAGACCTTTCTCCACCCAAAGCCACTTCTCTCTCCCTCTCTCTCTCTCGACGCCTTTTTGTGAAAATATTTGTAAGTGACTCTGTGCAGTAGTGGCTGTGTTATTTTTCATTATGATTCATCATGATACTAAACAATGCTGTCATATTGCTGCCTCAGTAAGAGATTTTTACACCAGTTTAAAGCGCTGAGAAAGAAGTGATTTACAAAGAAGCGGATGCAGCTCTGCCTCTGATGTCACTGCAGACTTAATGGTGGAAAGTAGCGGTGGATAAAAATATCAATTCATCAGAGCATGGCAATATTTCCTCCAACAATTCAATATCGATTCAATTCACTTACTGGCCAGTGGGGGGGCGCTGTGTGTGTGATTCGCATCGTATGAAGCTTCATCTTTATCGTCACAGATATGGCCCTGGGAGCACTTCAAAAAAGAGATTTTTGTGACATTGTTTTTCCCGACTCTCCGTTCACTGTCTCTGTGTCTGTGTACATGAGGGCGGAACTGTGCCGTGCACGATACAGAGAGCACGAATTACATCCATCATGTAAATAAGAAAAATAACATAAGGATATTTAGTCTGTTAAATAAAAGAACAAGGTATATTCGATTAGTGGTGATGTTGGACAAAAAAAGCTAAAGAAGGGAGTGATAGAGCACGGGCTAAAGGCTAAATCATGAGCTAAAGGCTAAAACATAAGCTAAAGGCTAATCTGTTTGTGATGATGTTCATTCCAGCCCACATGCAGCAGTTATTCTGCAGTGATCTGATCAAACTTGAGAGTCTGTCAGTAAAATGAAGAGTGAGGTTACGTTAGCTCTGATTGGTGAGGTTGGAGTTGGTAGATGAGCTCTGGTTGGACAGAACCAGGATTCACTAACGTTACAGACGCGTCTCAGAGCACCGGGCCGTGAGGAACACTAAACAGTCTGCTCACCTTCTGGACACTAAACTACAAACTGACTTTACAAAGTGTGCCTGCTGTCACCTTTCAGACTACAAATAAATATATTGCCATGTCGCGTGTGTGGGTCAAAGTGCTCATGGGTAATGGAGTCTTTATCCTGGAAAAAAAAAAAAAAAATCAGGTTCTGGCCACATGTGTAAATCTGCAATCAGAACCAAACAGATACTCCTCGCAGAGTCTCACTTAAACATTTTACCTTGAAGAATGACACCTGTCAATCAAAAGTAGTCACCATCTGAGCTGCGTTCATCCCGAGTCGGGTGGGGGGTCACGGGTGCTGGTCATTAGTCCCATTTAGACTGAACATTCACAGAACTTTAACCTGGATCAGTGTCTCAGCCTGGAATAATTGAAACATTAGACGTCTCTGTTTTGACTCTCCTGATACCTCGTTAGAGCCGTTTGGACTTCGGTTTGAGCTCACTGGGTTTTTATTTAGCCGCAGATTTGATCGTGAAGCTCTTTGTCTGCATTTGAACATATAATTACATTGTACAGCGCGTATAGGGTTCCACTGAAGTTAAACGAGGGCTTAGGTAAACAAGTAGTTTGGTAAGTGATCCCCTGGCTGCACGTAGACACATGTACACAGTGACACACAGGCAGGAACAGCTGCAGGGGGTGGCCGTCCATAATGGCATAACTGTAGAGTCTGAGTGACACATTGCAGGCCTGACGGGTAACAGAGAGCCACCTACACATGGCTTCAGACACCCGAGTCTCCCTCTCTCTCTCTCTCTCTCTCTCTCTCTCTCTCTCTCTCTCTCTCTCACAGTGTGCCCACATCCACATCAAACACCCCCTCCCGTGTCCCCCCCTCTCTTTGTCTCCCCCTCTCCTCCTCTTCTGTCTGCTTGTTTCCGAGCGTCGGCTGTGAAACAGATGCTTTTTCACACTGTCAGACCTCATTTAAATGGTGCATGGGGAAATGAGGATATAGAAAACAAAAGGGATATTAATATTTATTCTATTAGCTGAAGTGCTTAGGTCTGTGATTTTCCCCCTGTGTGTGTGTGTTTGTGTGTGTGTGTGTGTGTGTGTGTTTATGGAGCTCTGTGCAGTGAGGCTCTGGTGGCTCTATGATGGATAGCAGGCAGTAATTATAGATGGGAAAACTGCTGAGGATGGCACTATGGGCCAGGCAGGCAGACACTCCAGCAGCTCAGGGGTTAAGTCTGCTCCTCGCCTCCATCCTCCTCCTCCTCTTCTTCCTCGCAGACTTGCCATCATCCTTCCTCATCCTGGCTTTGTCTCACACTCACGCTCTGCTTTTCTTTTACACGTGTTAAATTTTTAACTCTCCAGCATCAGATTTTAGGTTTGAGTAGTTTCCCATTGGTGCATCCTCTCACAGGTCTTACCTTTGTCAGGTAAGAAGGGGCTTTTTGAGGGGGGCTGTGATGGTTGAATTGGAGTCTGTCAATCCCAAAACCACCTCCGACTCTTCCCTCCAGGTTCATGAGCCTCATCAGACTCTACATCCAGCTTTGCTTTGTCCAGTCTTCAGAAATTCCTGAACAATTTTGGGGAAACTTATTTTCCATGTGAAGGTTTTCACTTCTTAAATTTTTAATTATTCAAAAAAATCTCTACAGTTTAAATCTTTTGAACTATTAGCACTAAAAAAAAAGTCTGGATCTAAATGGCGTGACTGTAATTTCATGTTTGAAAAGTATTTTTTATCGAACCGTTTTCTCTCCCTCTCGTTGTAACGCGATGACACAGCCAGACGGTGTTTGTAAGGCACCTGAAAACTTTGATTTTTGATTTTTAATAACAAACTTAATAAAAAACTTCTATAATGACATGAAACCATCCTGAATAAGTTCAGAAAGCATCAGCGCAGGTGCAGAAATAGAGCTGAGATTCAAAACTGGAGAAAAACTCAGAGACATCTGCAGCGCTAACAGAGTTAATTT
Organism: Labroides dimidiatus; assembly: GCA_030710495.1. Classification (NCBI taxonomy): domain Eukaryota; kingdom Metazoa; phylum Chordata; class Actinopteri; order Labriformes; family Labridae; genus Labroides; species Labroides dimidiatus. The sequence goes on along the minus strand of CM061146.1, from coordinate 2,752,871 downwards.
AAACAAAAATATGAACAAAAAATGAGGGAAATGCAAACTTTGGCCAGTAAAACTAGAATAAATAGATCATATGCATTCATTTAACACATTTAACCTAGCCCATAACAACTGTTCTCAGTCATTAAGTGGATCCCTCTGTTTTTGAGTCACCGAATAATCAGTAAATAAGTAAACAGACTCATGAATTTTAGCCTGAAATCCTCGTCTTTGATCTAATGTGACCCTGTCATGTACAAACAAGCAGATGTAGAGAGATATAAATCTTCTTCTATGATGTTTTTATTCATTTTTTTTTAATCTTTTTGAATCTTAATTTCATTAAGAGACTCTTCAGATGCTGGAAGAACATTCACTTGTTTAGTGTATATTTTCATTTTCCTGATTTTAGCCCTTCTGTGTTAATAACTGAGGAACCTGAGCTCCTTTTTATTCTGCTCTTCTTACTGTAAGTTTCCTCAGACGAGTGTCGGCTCAGGGCCCAACATGTAACTGCATGTGATATCCCTGTTTTACTGTCTTTTCCACCCTCCCTCTCGCTCTCTTTCTTGCCTCTTTTACTCATTCTCTCCGTCTCTCAGTAAATGTGCTGACTCCTCCTGGTTTTGGCCCAGCAGAGAGCTCTCTAATAGGCCCCAGAGACGTCCCAGCATTCCTTAAATCAAGTGGAAAATTGTTAACTTGGTGCGGGATAAAGATGTTCTGTCCACTTTAGCTTTTTCCCTCCCGTTTCCCTGCTCTCTATCTCTCTCTCTCTCTCTCTCTCTCTCTCTCTCTCTCTCTCTCTCTCTCTCTCTCTCTCTCTCTCTCTCTCTCTCTTTTTATGAAAATGAGGATGTATGATGGAGCTGTTGGGAGTGGACTCAGCTTTTACACTCAATTTCTCCCACACTGTCTGTTCCTCGCGTTTAAAGTGCTTCAGCTTTTTGAACTCCTGTCATAAAACCGTGTGAGCCCGTGGAGCCGACCTCTGTGACACTTTCTGATCAGGAAAAATCACTGAATTTGGCACAAACACGGCTTTACACTCAGGATTTTAGGTGTGTGCATTTTAATTTATTTAAGGGTTCTCTTTGGCGTCAGTTCTGCAGCTGTTGCGAGAACAGAAACATGAAAGTTTTGACAACTTTCAATGTTTTGCACAAACAGATGAGAATAAACTGTAAGTCAAAGCCCTGATATGACGTCTTGACATACAACACCCATTTCCAATGAAGTTTGGATGTTGTGTAAAACGTAAATAAAAACAGAATACGATGATTTGTAAATCCTGTTTAATCCAGCTTTGTTGGTGGAATTCTTTACCATTCTTGATTGATGAACAACTTCACTTGATCAACAGTCCGGGGTCTCTGTTGTTGTATTTTGTGCTTCATAATGCTCCATACATTTTCAATGGGAGACAGGTCTGGACTGCAGGCGGGCCAGTCTAGTACCTGCACTCTTTTACTACGAAGCCACGCTGTTGTAACAGGTGCAGAATGTGTCTTGTCATTGTCTTGCTGAAATAAGCAGGGACGTCCCTGAAAAAGACGTGGCTTGGATGGCAGCATATGTTGCTCCAAAACCTGTATGTACCTTTCAGCATTAATGGAGCCTTCACAGATGGTCCAGTTAGCCATGCCATGGGCACTAACACACCCCCATACCATCACAGATGCTGGCTTTGAGACTTTGACCTGAGAACAATCCAGATTGTCCTTTTCCTCTTTGGCCTGGAGGACACCACGTCCATGATTTCCAAAAACAGTTTGAAATGTGGACTCGTCAGACCACAGCAGACTTTTCCACTTTGCGTCAGTCCATCTCAGATGAGCTCGGGTCCAGAGAAGCCGGCGGTGTTTCTGGGTGTTGTTGATATATGTCTTTGTCTTTGCATGGTAGAGTTTGAACTGTCACTTGTAGATGTAGTGATGAACTGTGTTAACTGACAATGGTTTTCTGAAGTCTTCCTGAGCCCACGTGGTAATATCCTTTACACAATGATGTTGGTTTTTAATGCAGTGCTGCCTGAGGGGTCAAAGGTCACGGGCATTCAGTGTTGGTTTTCCAGCCTTGCTGCTTACGTGCAGAGATTTCTCCAGATTCTCTGAATCTTTTGATGATATTATGGACTGTAGATGATCAAATCCATCAATTCTTTCACATTGAGAAACATTGTTCTTAAACTGCTGGACTATTTGCTCACGCAGTTGTTCACAAAGTGGTGAACCTCGCTCCATCCTTGCTTGTAAGCGACTGAGATCAGCTTGAACAATAAATATCTTGTCTTTGTGGTGTATTTGACTGAATCATATTCTGTTTTTATTTATTTTTTACACAACGTCACAACTTCATTGTAGTTGGTTTGTTATTTTCTTTATGATTCTGACCATAAATGAGACGTATAAATGTCTTTCTGAGGTCTGTCACAACCTGACAGGCTCGGTCCTGATGTAAGACACCAAATATAACACCAACACTACTGACACCAGCAGCAGACCCGGGTTCTGGAGTGAAATGCGGTGTCAAAACCGCAGCCCTATAAGATGATACGGAGAAACATTTGACAGCGAGCTGACCCTGGGCACCCAGGGGTGCAAGAACATGGGTGTGAGGGCGGTGAGAGAGGCTCTGATGGCAGGGAGTCAGAGCTCCAGAGAGGCGACCATAGCGCCCCAGAAAATCGATCCCCAGATCCCTCTCCCCTCCAAACACACACACACACACGGATACACACTCTATTTCTGGATCAATCTGCTCCCCAGTCCCACACTTCTCACTCCTAACACACACACACACACACACACACATACACACATACACTCCTCGCAGCCTGCACCCCAGAGTGAATATAATTAGCTTTTCTGACAGGTGGGAGGGATCAGATCTCGTGGAGAATGAAGCCACCAATTTACACCCGTATTACACTGTCATAGACACTCAGCTGCAAACATGCATGTGAAAGTTCGACTCTCTGCTGCACAATGCGCTGCACAGCCACGCCGACTGTGACCCAGTTGCACTTTAAAGGAGAGGGTGACAGAAAAAGTCGTCATCCAAAGATTTGAGTAACTGAGCAACACATCAGAGACTTAACGGAGATCTTACCTCTTTATCCGCCGTCACAGACGTTCAAAACTTCAGACTCTTAATTCAGAATTTCCTGTAAAGTTTAAAGGAGCTGTGATTTTAAAGGATGTCAAAGGGACAACAGGTGTTTTTGTTTACTCCTGAAAAGGCTTCAATCACTTCACAGCGACGTTTTCTTTTGTCACTTGCACCTGCTCCGTTTTTAGCTGCTGTTAACTTGAACCTTTTTTAGAGCTCAAGAGACAAAAATATCCTGAGTGAAATTAGGCCCCAGCTTTAATCTTACAATGTTTTAATCATGGCACTGAAATGAATCATGTTCTGAATTATGTGTAAACTCAAAGTCTGTCTGTAAGGTCTCACTAAACTCCATCTGGACCACAAAGCTGAAGCTCTGAACATTCAGCAGAAACTCAACAACTCTTCCAGCTGACGTCTGAAAATGAATGTTTTTATCAGGAGGAGGAAATGAGAGAGTTCAAAACACACATCAGAGGAAACAAGACCAGATTAAAGTTAGGAAACAGACCAGATTAAAATTAGGAAACAGACCAGATTAAAGTTAGGAAACAAAACCAGATTAAAGTTAGGACACAGACCAGATTAAAGTAAGGAAACAAAACCAGATTAAAGTTAGGACACAGACCAGATTAAAGTAAGGAAACAAAATCAGATTAAAGTTAGGACACAGACCAGATAAAAGTAAGGAAACAGACCAGATTAAAGTTAGGAAACAGACCAGATTAAAGTTAGGAAACAAAACCAGATTAAAGTTAGGACACAGACCAGATTAAAGTAAGGAAACAAGACCAGATTAAAGTTAGGACACAGACCAGATTAAAGTTAGGAAACAAGACCAGATTAAAGTTAGGACACAGACCAGATTAAAGTATGGAAACAAGACCAAATTAGAGTTAGGAAACATACCAGATTAAAATTAGGAAACAAGACCAGATTAAAGTTAGGAAACAGACCAGATTAAAGTTAGGAAGCAGACCAGATAAAAGTTAGGACACAGACCAGATTAAAGTCAGGAAGCAGACCAGATTAAAGTAAGGACACAGACCAGATTAAAGTTAGGACACAGACCAGATTAAAGTTAGGACACAGACCAGATTAAAGTTAGGAAACAGACCAGATTAAAGTTAGGACACAGACCAGATTAAAGTTAGGAAACAGACCAGATTAAAGTTAGGACACAGACCAGATTAAAGTTAGGAAACAGACCAGATTAAAGTTAGGAAACAGGCCAGATTAAAGTTAGGAAACAGACCAGATTAAAGTTAAGAAACAGACCAGATTAAAGTTAGGAAACAAGACCAGATTAAAGTTAGGAAACAGACCAGATTAAAGTTAGGAAACAGACCAGATTAAAGTCAGGAAACAGACCAGATTAAAGTTAGGAAACAGACCAGATTAAAGTTAGGAAACAAGACCAGATAAAAGTTAGGACACAGACCAGACTAAAGTTAGGAAACAAAATCAGATTAAAGTTAGGAAACAAGACCAGATTAAATATTAGGACACAGACCAGACTAAAGTTAGGAAACAAAATCAGATTAAAGTTAGGAAACAAGACCAGATTAAAGTTAGGAAACAGGCCAGATTAAAGTTAGGAAACAGACCAGATTAAAGTTAGGAAACAAGACCATATTAAAGTTAGGAAACAGACTATATTAAAGTTAGGACACAGACCAGATTTAAATTAGGACACAGACCAGATTAAAGTTAGGAAACAGTTACGAAATGAATGGTCAAGAATAGAAATGGAGCGATTTCCCAAACTATTTAAAAAATGTCTGCCACTGAACATTTGAGACATAATTGGCTTCAGTTTTGTCTCCTTTCTCCCAGTTATCATCATCATTGGTGTTATTGGTGCACTGTGATTTGTAGCCTTAAAACGGTTCACTTTTGAGTTCTTGCTCACAACATTTTTTCTTCCTTTTCGACGACCTTTTCTGTTTTTGAACCCTTGCTTGGTCTAATAAAATGCCTTTAAAGTCAGGGTTGGTAATCAGATTCAGATTTAGACTTTTTGTTATCCTGGTTAAAATGATCTTTATGTCCTGATGTCAATCAATACATGATGTGTTCTTAAAATAGAGTGAAGAATATCTGCTGTCTACAGCAGCAGTAAACCTGGGAAAACACCAACCAATCCTAGCGTTGAGGATCCAATTCATTAAACCAATCAAATCCTGTTCTTCCCGCCTCCTGCATGTACATTTCGCTGGCGTGCTCTAGCTCTAAATCAATGTGTATAACCAAGAGGGATCCAAGTACACTGGAGAATGGCAGAAAAACTACTTATACCCTGATTACTGCCATTATGTGATCGCAAATCAGTGGCGCTCGTGGGGGGGCGGGGCTAAACAGAGTCCTGAGGAGATGCTACATTCAAATTCATGCTAGTTTTCCATGACAACCAACCCTGACTTTAACACCACCAGACAGTACATAATTACTCCGTGGGACATTCACCATGTTCTGCTCAAGCTTCCTCACTACTAAAACTCAACCTCCATCGTTTTGTAAGCAACAAATTTCCCACCCATGCTCATATTTATCTGCTGTACTGATGGCCTCACTCTCTTCAAACTGGTGCATAAAAGTAGTTCAGAATGCAGGATTAGAAACATTTGGGTCTAAAAATGCTGTTGGCAGACAGACACTGTGGATAAGTTTGTGTTTATGTTTTTATTTTCTATCTCCAGTGTAAGAAGAAACACACTCTGGTGTGTCCAGATTTCTCCAAGACGGGGACCTGCGCTCGAGGTACATCCTGTAAACTTCAGCATCGCCAGCGAGTCAAACGAAGCACCAGCACCTCCTCCTCCTCCACCACCCCAAACAGGAGAGGCCGAGCGAGGGAGCCCACCAAGAGGTCAGAGCTCATTCCCTGGAAGAAAATCATCCCACCGATCTAAGATTCTTTACCATCCTGTTTTATGTCCTCTCTCTCTCTCTGCCAGGCCGCGGCTGTCAGTCGTCATACCACAGAGCCCTGAGGCTGAACCAGGGAGGCCAACAGAGGGTTCTCTAAAGCTGCCTTCCTTCATCTCTCTCTCCAGCTCCCCAGAGGAGGCCGACACACTGGACAAACTGACAGATGAGAGCTCACAGGTTAAAGGTATGAAAATACGATATCGATACGATATCACACACTGAAGAAGTTGATTTCCAGGTCAACCTGCTTCATGCTACTGTAAAAAACTTAGACGTCAAACAAATTCGTACACAGTCGGACACAGACTGAGCCGTCTGTCTCAGAAAATGTGCAGAAATGGAGGAAACTTTGAGGAAAATCAGAGAACCTTTAAAGAAATACTGCGTGACATGATTAGAAACTATAAAAATATATTCAAGACTGATAAATACATGTTTCTACCAGCGGCTGTGCATCAGGAGGTTTTAATACTATGAGAAAATTCATGTCCATTTTGAAACCTTTGATTTCTTGTCAAAGTTCAAACAGGTCTGTACACGGGAAATCCAAGAACAGCGAAGGTACGAAGATGGCAGGCGGTAACGAGATCAAGAGTCAGGAAGTGGTCGTACACGAGGAATCAGACTCAGGGTGTATTCATACCTGTGGCTTGTTGGTTTGTTTGTGTTCACATGGTTAAAGTCTCTCGCGGTCCACAGCTGTAGTCTGTATCGCACACGGCAGAGTTCCGCTCTGATTTCTAACCAGAGAAGAGCTGCGAACGTTCTTCGTGATAAAACAGGGTTTCGTCATCGAAGAGCCCTTTTCTCTAAAATCTGTCTTGGAAAAATGGAGTCGTCATATATCCAGGATCGTCTTGTGTTCTGATCATTATGGTGATCATCACTATACCACCTTCTCTTCTTCTTCTGCCGTTCCTGATTCTTCTACTCCTTCTTCTTCTATTGTTTTGACTGGACGGTTGGCAACCAGGCGCATTACCGCCCCCGACTACGACAGTGTGAACCAGTTATGAGTCACTTGTGCTGGTTGCTGAGGTGATTGTGTTCTCACTGCAAAGGAATCGATACAGATCTCCAACGGAAGCGTGCTGAGACCAGCCAATTTTGGCGATCTCGACCCGCTTGTTTCGTCCCACAAAAAAAACAGACGAGCCAGGTGTGAACACACCTGAAGAAACGCTCGAATATCAGAGCAAACACGAGTGAAAATCTGACAGGGACATGAAACACATGAGCGAGGGGCCCACCGATCAGCGGTGAGGAAGAAACTTGACGGGAACTGAAAAAAGAAAGAAAACAAGTTAGCACAATCAAACAGGAAGTGGTAAAAGAAAGAAAGAGGTCACAAAAGAAGCTTAACAGACTGGTGATCCTGATATTTCTCCTTTTTTTTTTAACTCCACGTCTTGAGATTCAAAATCAGGACCTGGAATAAAAACCAAATCCAGTGAATATTCCTGAAAAAGTAATATTCTCTAAGAGGACGAGCTGTGCTCCTCTTCTGCTGACTGTTTGGCGGCATTTTGTCCACAGCGGCTTTGTGGAGGGATCATGTTTGTCTGAAAGCCTGAGGATCACTTCTGAGTCCATGAGAAAGGAGGAGTGATGGTCGGACTGAGCTGCAGACAGATAATGATGATCAGACTCTGTGTGTGTGTGTGTGTGTGTGGTGGGGGGGTGGTTACAGTTAGTGTGATGGGGCTCAGGGGAGGAGTAATAACGCTCAGAGGACAGAGGTAATAATGTTTAGGTTTGGGGCTGGATGGAGGCACAGCTGAGCTCCGTGCTGACAGACTTGACTGATGGAGGATTAGGAAGAAGGATGCCTTGCCCCATCCACCTGCTCCCCCCATAGACCATCCACCTGCCCATGCTCCCTGCACACACACACACACACACAAATTTAACTACATATTATAACTCTGAGCATGTTACTGAGCGTAGTGGTCAGTTATCTCTCTCCTGTTAGCTTTTATAGAAATTAGATAAACCTTTTCTTTTAAAAACAGGAAAAGCAAAGCAGCACAGTTTTGAGTTGAAGTCACAGCTCAAGACTTCAGAATACTCTTCCTGTGTAAATAAGATTATTTCTGAAGACGTGGCCGAGGTGACTTATATTGACGAACAAGACGAAAATGTCCCAGGAGACCGACTGCCGATGGGGACAGATTTGTCACAGATACGTCTGCTTTTAAGGACGAGCCGGACACAGATCATCAAACTCAATTTAAAAGCTCATTTTTAGAAGATCTTTTGGTTGTTACTCTGAGATTTGGGATTATTTTCCTCCAATGAGCTCTCAGAGGCAGTTGTAGCTGACTATTAAAAGTGTGTCTACCACAGATTTAGAAGAAAACTTCTAAAATATTTTTTTTCCACCTTTTTATAAAGTTTGTCGTCCGGTTTCTGTAGCTTATATTTTACCCTGAAACAGTGGCAGGATAAACAGGTAACACAGGTTTCTGTTCTTCATTCATCTTGATCTGATTAGATATTATTTGTAGCCATATTATAATCTGGATTATATTTAAATGAATAGAAAAGCCTCACTTTACAATGTAGACGACTAACCCTGAGTCTGAAGCTCCATTCTTGCCTCAGCTTAATCGTTCTCCTGCAGGAAGGTGAGAAATCTCTGCGTTATAAAATATCAGGGAGGAAAAAATCTGACCAATGTGTGAGAGAGGGATCTGGTCACTCTTACTACTCTCTCTCTCTCTCTCTCTCTTTCATGTTGTATATTTAGTCTCGTCTGCTTGGAAACTAGCATGACCTTTGACCTGACGTCAGTCATCTTGACCTCTGCCCTTCTCCCCCAAACACAGGACACAGCGCAGGGTACACACAACCCTGATGTCTAATAATATTGTTGCTGTAGATGTTCTCACGTGTCCTCTTTGGAGTTATTCCAGTTTTACCCAAACATTTAAATACAACCACAATTCCAGTGAAGTTTGGACGTTATGAAAAACGTAAATAAAAACAGAATACAATGATTTGTAAATCCTGTTTAACCTAAATTCAACTGAATACACCACAAAGACAAGATATTTATTCTTCAAACTCATAAACTTTATTCTTTCGTTGCAAATATTCACTCATTTTGAATTTGATGGCTGCAACACGTTCCTAAAAAGCTGGGACAGGGTCAACAACAGACTGGGAAAGTTGAGGAATGCTCCAAAAACACCTGTTTGGAACATTCCACAGGTGAACAGGTTCATTGGAAACAGGTGAGTGTTATGATTGGGTATAAAAGGAGCATCCCTGAAAGGCTCAGTCCTTCACAAGCAAGAATGGGGCTAGGTTCACCACTTTGTGAACAACTGCGTGAGCAAATAGTCCAACAGTTTAAGAACAATGTTTCTCAATGTGAAAGAATTGATGGATTTGATCATCTACAGTCCATAATATCATCAAAAGAGTCAGAGAATCTGGAGAAATCTCTGCACGTAAGCAGCAAGGCTGAAAACCAACACTGAATGCCCGTGACCTTTGACCCCTCAGGCAGCACTGCATTAAAAACCAACATCATTGTGTAAAGGATATTACCACGTGGGCTCAGGAAGACTTCAGAAAACCATTGTCAGTTAACACAGTTCATCACTACATCTACAAGTGACAGTTCAAACTCTACCATGCAAAGACAAAGACATATATCAACAACACCCAGAAACACCGCCGGCTTCTCTGGACCCGAGCTCATCTGAGATGGACTGACGCAAAGTGGAAAAGTCTGCTGTGGTCTGACGAGTCCACATTTCAAACTGTTTTTGTAAATCATGGACGTGGTGTCCTCCAGGCCAAAGAGGAAAAGGACAATCTGGATTGTTCTCAGGTCAAAGTCTCAAAGCCAGCATCTGTGATGGTATGGGGGTGTGTTAGTGCCCATGGCATGGCTAACTGGACCATCTGTGAAGGCTCCATTAATGCTGAAAGGTACATACAGGTTTTGGAGCAACATATGCTGCCATCCAAGCCACGTCTTTTTCAGGGACGTCCCTGCTTATTTCAGCAAGACAGTGACAAGACACATTCTGCACCTGTTACAACAGCGTGGCTTCGTAGTAGAAGAGTGCAGGTACTAGACTGGCCTACCTGCAGTCCAGACATGTCTCCGATTGAAAATGTATGGAACATTATGAAGAGCAAAATACAACAACAGAGACCCCGAACTGTTGATAAACCTTTGAGTCAAAGATTAATAAATATATTCCCAGGGAATTAACACAACTGTTGGCTGTAGAACCAAAGTTTGATGTTGTGCAGAGATATAATCATAAACCAGGGAACATGTGATGATTTTGTCTGCGCGCTCCGCTTTGTGCTCTTAAGTATTACTAATGACGCTGCACCGCCCAGAGCCTCATTAAAGGTGGAACTGAGCCAGAGAAGCTCCTCTTCACTTTGCATAAATTAACTCACACACAATGTATCACTGCCAGGCTCTCTCTCACACACACACACACACACACGCTTCATACACACCTTCATCCATCCCTGCTGTCCTGCTCTCTTCCTCATTCACTCATCAGCTAAGATGTCATCACTCAACATTTCCAGCACTTCTCGTCTCTTTCTCTCATTTCATTCCTCACAGTCCTCGTCTGTTTTTATTCATTTCTCTTTTTTTCCTCTGCAGAGAAAAAACTTCAGATCAAGCCTCGTCTGCGAGAGCCTCCAGCAGCAGCAGCAGCAGCTCAGGAGGTGAAACACACTCTGTGATTTCTCTGATGCTGTTTCTGACTTTCTTCACTCAGGGCCTCAAAGTTTCCCTCTTTCTTTAAGTTTTTGATCGTATCAGTTGTGGTGTTTACAGACTTTCCTCATCGGGGTTTTGTAAGTTTTAAGAAAAGAACAAATAAAACATCAACTCTCTGCGGCTGTGTTTGTTTCACACTCTTTCTGAAATGTGAGGTGGGTGCTGTGAGAGTGTTTATAGACTGCGAGTGTGTTTCTGTCCCGGAGCGCCCAGCGGTGTCGTCACATGACCCGGAGCGTGTTTGTGAGAGTTTTCATTGGGAAGGTGGTGACAGAAGCAGCAGTGCTCCTCACGTTAAAGCCCCCAGACGAGACACATGAGCGGACACTGACCTCATCCTCACCATGCTGCCAGTGTGGAAGTGTGTGATTTAAGAGAAAGCACGCACGCACCAAAAGGATCCGTCAATGAACTTATTTATAAAAAACAACACCACCTGGGAACATTTGATCTCTTCCACACTCATTAGTGCTGAAGCCGCATTTTAATGTCAGTTAATTAGGGAAGGAGCAGGAGCCTCATTGGTCAACAGAGCTGTCAATCATCTTTACAAATAAAAAAATATGACAAATCTGCACAAGACCGAAGTATAACAGCAGAAAACATCAGAGAGGAGGCGAAGAGTATGACCTGTACCACAGCCAGCCAGTAGAGGGAGCTCTGACAAACAACATTTGTGGGATCACGTTTATCAGCTTGGAATGAGACCAGTCGGGAAAATTTACCTCAGACGATATCAGAGTAATTCACTAGTTTATGGAGGAGGATTAGGGCCACTGGAAAAAATGATAATAATAACAACACCCAATTTTTTTTTTTATTGTCATTATTCTGAGAAAAAATCAGAGTTCTGATAATAATAATGATTTTAAAAAATTGGACATTATTTTTTTTCCCAGTGGCCCTGATCCTCTTCTGCACCAGTACTACTTACTTTAAAAGCACTTCATTCATAGTTGGAGGAAGAGAAAAAAAGCATTCTTTTAGTCACCAACAGGGGGCGACTTCAGTGTTTCCAAACTGGATTTGAATGCATAGAAACAACTTCCTTCATGATTTACTGACTCAGCAAAGAGTCTTCCAGTCAGTTTGTGACCTTAGAGTCTGAAGTCCGGACCACAGTTTAAGACCAGGGGTTCTCCAAACTTTTCCACCCATGACCTGAGCCATTTGCCCCCCTGCTGTGAGAGAGCAACCAAAAACAGACAGAAACTGAAAAAAACTGACCTGATATTTATAAAAATGAGGCTTCATTTGTGCACACGTTTCTGTTTCCACTGATACCGTCTTTATCCTGTTTAAGTCACCACGGGGGTCTTCAACAACAAAAAAAATGTGGAAAACAGATCAAATACTTTCTGTTTACATCCTTTTATATCAGATTTAAACTTTATTTAGGTTCATATTTTTACAGTATTGGATCAAATATGCAGTATTAGCGGTAATTTGATTTTGGAAGTCATCTCATGTCCTGACGCTCACTTTGGGAACCACTGGAACCCTGAAGGTGTGTTTCTTCCTTCTCCAAAACACTGAAGAGGAGTCTGCTGCTCATTTGGGAGGTGAGTGTATTTTGTTTAAAGCTTTTTTTTATATCTTTAGTAACTCCTTTCTCTCTTTACCTCCAAAATGTGTCAAAAAGTTGAACTCACATCTTTGAGTTGTCGTCCACGCACAAACGAGTGACATCATAATGACATCATCCACTTCTTACACCGTGATTAATGTTTGACTGGCTGCACGGTGACATGACGTGTCCGTTTTACCATACAGTAGGAGTTTCAGAGTCATTAAGGTGGCTTATTTATCTTTAACGAGGGGGTAGCTCCTCTTTTTATTCCCATTCCCACCCTGAAAGTCTCTTCTTTGACTTTTTAACTTGAGTTCATCAGGTAAAAGTCTCAAAACTTTCCTGCATGTCTCCAGTTTGGACATCAGGACAGAGGAGGAGATAGAAGAGGACGACAACAGAGAAACAGAGAGACTGAGCGAGAGACTTGACTGAAGGTGACCTCAGAGCTGAAGGAGAGGAAATGAAAGATTTTACTCTTTTAGTCTTTAAATGTTTGCCTTGAAAAATGACCTCGTAGACCCTGTTTGACTCTTAAAACGATGTTACCTCATGAACTGGACTCCAGACCGCCTCTTTACCTCCTCACCACTCTTGTCTCAATCCATCCTCCGTCCTCTTATTTGTCCGTCTTCGTGGTTGTTTCACAGTGTGGAGTAGGACAGAGGGGATGCTGGGACATCCTCCTGTCTGCAGATTACACACCTCTGCTAATAAAACTAATAATACACTATAGTGTGTGAAACCTTATATAGACACGCCCACGCTTCAGTAAATGTATGGCTGTGGTGACAGATACGCAGCGTGACATTTAAAGACCGTAACACGGCATTAATACACACAGACGTGTTGGAGAAACAGCTGGCGTGTCCACAAGAGCACGTGTGTGTGTGTGTGTGTTCTGTCTGTGAGTTAGATGAAGTTTTCTCAGCTTGATGTTGAAGCAAGGGTGTTGAAATCTGACTGACACATTATTGATTCAAGGAGGCTTAAAAAAAGAAGAAATAATAAGTCAGTTTAGCAGAATAAAGTCGTAGATTTTAGAAGGATGGACACTAAAACAACCTTTCAGAATAAAGTTTGTTTTTTAACATCATTTAAAGTGAGTCATAAATTTAATCCCAGAAATCTATGAATTTATTCTCATAGATGTTGTACCGGTTATGAGCATTTACATGTGATAAAAACTTCCCAAAGATTTCTGGATCCGCGACCTGAACGGATGAAATAGTTGACCGGACTTCATTCTTGTCAGGAAAAAGTCTGCGTGAGCTAATAATAAGCTAACGGTATGAAGTATAAGATCAGAGTGATGAGTTTAACATCATGCAGCCAGACAGAGAAGAAGGACACAAAGCAGAGAACATCCGAGGCTCAAGACTAAACCAGCCTGGTTTTGATGTCACGTCCTGCCTTCATGCTCTTCCCTCCCCCTGCCTGCCTTCCTGACTTCCTGTCTGCCTGCCTGCCTGCCTTCCTGCCTGCCTGCTTGCCTGCCTGCTTCCCTCCCTGCCTGCGTGCCTGCCTTCCTGCCTGCCTGCCTGTGTGCCTGCATGCCTGCCTGCCTGCCTGTGTGCCTGCCTGCCTTCCTGCCTGCGTGCCTGCCTGCCTGCTTCCCTGCCTGCCTGCCTGCCTGTGTGCCTGCATGCCTGCCTGCCTTCCTGCCTGCTTGCCTGCCTGCGTGCCTGCCTGCCTGTCTGCCTGCTTCCCTGCCTGCATGCCTGCCTGCCTGCTTGCCTGCCTGCCTGCCTGCCTGCCACTCTCTTCATCACACGAGGAAGACTTCACAACATGGAGGACCAAATTCAGAACATTTGGACATCTGATCCTCTGTAAATATCTGGAAAATTTCAGGAGTGCATGTGTGAGGAGACGTCATGACAGCAGCAAAGCTCGTTCTGCAGTGTGATGTCAGGAACATTTCTGAAACAGACAAACTGCTTCAGCGTGATCAGAGCCGTGACGTGTTGGAGTCCTTCAAAACAAACAGACTCTGGATTCTCTTCTCCCAAAACAGCCACGTTTAGATCAAACTCTGATATCTGACTTTTTTTTAGTGTGTGTGTGTGTGTGTGTGTGTTCGTGTGTGTGTTTCAGCTCGATTCTCTCTCAGATGTATTGACAGCGGCGAGTGGAGATGGAGAGCTCCACGTGTTTCTCAGAAAAGGCAGAAGACGTGGAGCCATCACTCTTCTCTTCTCACCCCCCCCCCTCCTTCATCATCCTCCTCCTCCTCACCCACGCCGCTCCTCTCCTGCGCTGAAGACATAAGTGCCTTAGACAGATGTCTGCTGCCTCTTGTCTAAAACCCTCAACGCGAGCTGCTGAGCTCGGCAAACTCTAATTAAGATCAATATTTCAATTTTTTAGTAAAAGCGCACGAGACGGAGAGAAGACAGAGGGAGAGGAATCATTTGTCCACGAAGGCTCGGAGAGACAAAAAGAGAGGTCAACTGTGATTCTTCATCCTGTGTGTGTGTGTGTGTGTGTGTGTGTGTGTGTGTGTGTGTGTGTGTGTGTGTGCTGGGAGACTTGATGAGGCCTGGTTTTCTGTGTTCATTCATTTTTCTAAATTTTTCTTGATGTGGCTCTTTTAGAAATTTCCTCCTTTCCACGAATAATTCATCATCACAAGTCTAATCGTTTCGATACGGAAACAACCAAAAACAACCAAAAACACCTGAAGAGCAGCAAACACACTGACCTTGATTCTGGACAGGTGTGGAGTCAGAGATCAGGGGTTGGTTTGGAGCACTCAGGTGGTTTGTAAGCGATCAGCTAGATTTTTTTCTCCCTGCACCCTAAATGTCTTCAACAAGTCGTGATGCGCTGATGTGTGAATGCAGCACGTAAAAATCCCTGCAAGTGTTGCACTCCCGACGTTTTCATCGTGCAGCAGCTGCGATCTTCTTGTCTCGTCATACTGTGCTTCCTTGCTTGCGCGACCTTTCACCCTTCCACGCCGAGTCTCTCCCGCTGTGTCGAGCAGGTCGTCCCAAACTTGTCCGGTCATTTTTCAGGTATGTGAAGAAAGCTGTTACCTTCAGCCAGAGGTGAGGAAGTCGAGTCGCAAATTAAGGGACTTGAGACTCGACTTGACTTTGACTTGAGACAGATGACTCGAAAAGACTTCTTTAATTCAAATATTTGCTTTTTTTAAAGTTAGATTATGATTGGAAGTATTTTTTTTATTTGGAAACACGATCACGTGATGCACAGACTAACAGCCGTCATGGAGGCAGTTCGACCGAGAATGATTCAGTTTGGGTTCAAGTTTTATGTTGTTGACGACGGTATGGAGGAGAGGACGGCGGTATGCGCCGTCTGCAGCTCATAAATCAGTGACACGACCACCACAACCCACGAATCCCACAAAGAAAGGTAAGCTAGGTGAACGTGTCTTTTAGCTAGCTATTACAGCTGTCAGAAAGCGAACGTTTGCTAATGCTAACATAGCTTAAACAAGCTACCTTCTTTACTGATTCAGATGTGAAAACCGGGGGAAGATCAACAGATTCTTGTACGACATGACTTGTGACCAAGCAGCAACCTCCTTGAAATCACGAGTTGGCCCAATCAGAGGCAGAGCTCAGGTCACATGACTGACCGGTGCCTTATAGCTGTTGGTGGGCAGACTTAAAGCCCGCCCCATTTCCAATATGGCCTCGTCCAGTTTGAGGAACAGACGGTTGAAGTTGCAGAGACTACGTCCGTTAATCATCCAGTCTATGCTTGTGACTTGCTTGGTTCCCACTTGGGACTTTCTTGGGACCTTCTTTGGACTTTTCTCCCACCTCTGCCTTCAGCGACGTCTCCTTGTTTTCATCTCTCAGCGTCACTTCAGAAACCACCTTGTTGCCACCAAAGAACTTCTTGTTAGTACCCCGTCAGAAAACCTTCTTGCGTCTGTTGAACAAACATGGTTTCTATAACCCGGGCCTCATACATGTGGTGAGACTTGATTTCTAAAGCAAGCCTCCCTGTCCGTGCACACGTGTGCGTGTCACATCCCTGCACAATTAAAGCTGATTCCTCCACAGCGGCATTAGTGGCTTAACGGCCGTAACAAAAACCCTCCCAGGCCTCAGATAACCCTGAGCCACCCTCCTGGAGCCGCTCTGTGGGATCTAGATGCCGGCTACCGTGGCTCAAAGCTCGCCTCGCGGCCGGCTCTAAGCACGCCGTCGATCCTCCACCTTGCTGATGTCCGTTTTGCTTAAATCGGTAGAACTGCACTTGCAGCGAAGTCTCAATATGCAAAGGCACAATGAAAACCCTGACTTCAAAAATTTATGTCTCAAGCCCTCGGCCGCAGACGCTCCCCTTCTCCTGACAATGAATGGACCACAGCAGATCTTCTTAAAGGTGCCGATTCAATGCAGAACGCTGAGCTCCGCGTTTACAGGCCAGCTCCTGCTTATTTGATAAAAAAAAAAAAAAAAGAAAAACCTCTCTAATGACTTAGCGCACCTAAACTTCAAATACCTCCATATGATTTCCATCCCTTCATCTTTTACTCTTCTTTTCATCCTCGCCAGCAGATTTTGAGGAGGAGGGGGACGCGTATTTCACGGCCATTCGGACTGGAAGTTAAGCTCAGCAGCTGTGCAAGGTTTTCCTGTTCACATCTGACCAAGTTAAACTTACTGCCACCTGTTTTTTTTTCCGCAGATCGGCACTTTACCCGCAGATATATCACTCACATATCTGCTGCTAGATGGGACTCCAGGGGGGCAGCCGCTGCTGAAGAGGCTAAAACGGGTCAGGTGCAGAGCTGTCCCGGTTTAAGTCCTGCTCCCATGATACCATCGACATCCTGCCCAGCCTCCCCGCCCCCTTAAATCCTCTCCTTCCTTTTCCCCCCAGAAAAAAAAAACAGACATGTGTCCAGAATGAAGACGCACGTGGAGGGGCTTAATTATCCGTCGATCCGCGGAGATGAGACTGGATGCAATTTGTGGTTAATTGCGAATGAAAACCCCGCCGACCAGCGCCAGGACTATCCAATCATACTTAACCCCGCGCGCAGTCACAGCACGGCCTCCTCACATCCTCGCGGAAATGCGCATTGATTTCTGGGTAGAGGGGGCGCGCGGCCTTAAATCGATCAAGTATTGATAGATTTGGTAGTTTGTGGTGTCAGAATCCTCCTGGAGCTTCCCTCAGAGGGACTGAGACGAGTTAAACACATCAAATCAGCTGTTTTTGATGCAGATAATGAGGCGCTTCGTGTTTTCAGACACATTTTTATGATTTTTAAGGGTTTATTTTGCGCTTTTGGAGAAATAAACGATCTGACCCAAACACAGGGTACAGCTCTTATTTTGACTTTTTTTCTTCTTTTTTTTTTGTCTGTATTTATGGGACTTTCTCTTCCCTCAAAAATGTCCCTCATCTAACTTAAATGCATTTAGAGAGGTGACATTTTGCGACGGTCCCTATATTCAGAAATATAAAAGTTCCGGTTCAAGATTGAAACGATGAAAATTATTTCATGTCACACAAACCTCTTAAATGTAACCTTTCCGTCACACCCCTGAGGTTACTTTCTGCTCAGGTGAAATCAAACCCTACACTCACAGCTTCATTACATAACACACACACACGCGCGCGCGCGCGCTTGAAACGTTGAAATCAGTGTCTCTGCTCCGAGTAAACATTTTCCTGAGGAAGAACCAGAGCTCATCTCTCCTCGCGCTCCTCCGTGCAGTAGCATCTGCTCGGTCACTAGAGGGGGGGATCTGCTGCACCTGTTCTCCCCTCTGCGCGCTCCGCTCTCTTCGGCTCCACTCGGCTCCGCTCGGCTCTGCTCGGCTCTGCTGTGGGAGAATGCAAATACGCTTGCCTGGGATCGCCTCCCATTGGCCCGTCACACCTCTGTGTGGGAGGGTCGGGGTGGCGGGGTAGGGGTGGGGGGGCACGCTGTCTTTATAAGAGCAGAGTGCCTTCCAGCGTCTCAGTGACACTGCGTGGTTGCACCGGGAAGCTCTCAGAGGCAGGTTGAGGGTGAGAAAAGAAAACCAAGTGGAATTTATCACCTCTTGCATAATAATACACACAGAGTCAACACACGTAAGGTCAACATCAGCGCGCCCCGGTGTGGGGGGACAGGACAGGACAGGACCGCGGGGAGCGAAGCTGTCAGTAATCCGCTGCCTGAGCCAAGTATCTGGACTGACCACAACACCAGGGGACCAGATTCTCCTCTCCCGCCCTGCAGGAGCTCTGCCTGCACCTCCTCAGCTACCTTCCATGCATGAAAACTTTCAAAACTTCTGCACGTGTCATTCCTTTTTGGATACCCAGGACCTTTTTTGGAACACTTTTACGCACGTTTTACGCCGCCGCGTCCCGTGGCTGCACACACACACACTCTCTGCTTTGACTGTGTGAGAAACTTTCACACCGGGCCATGCTGCAGTGGGACTTCACGATCAAGTTGTAAACAGCGGGAGGCGAAGAAGGATGCTGGGAAAATATTTATAACACACAGAAAGCGTTTTCTTGTCACCTGATTCGAGCAGCACCGGGGACAGTAAATCACCGGGAGGCAAGTGGGCTGCTGAGGTGAAGCGAGGACAAGACAGGTTGGTGTCTCCAAATTCAGCGGGCTCGTGTTTCAGCCGCCCCGGGGGCTCCTGGTATTAAAGCGTGCATTTGACCTGGGATAAGTTGTCAACAAGAGCAGCGAGCGGAGGCAAACTGGCAGGTGTACAAGTTCATTTACATGCATACGTATATTCACGCCACTATATATAGAAGTTGTCTTAGAGCCGGGCAGCCTTAATAAGTTTGTGCACCCACCCCCGGCCTGCAGCAGCCCCACGCAGCCCGCGTGTGTGTGTGTGTGTGTCTATATATATACACACACACCACAGGTTTTTATCCCTCCTCGCAGTCTGTATCCCAGAGGGCTGCCCGCCGTCGGTTTGGCTGTGAGGGCAGGAGTTGTCGCATGGACTGACATGGCTACCGACCTCGCCATGAGCGCAGAGCTGCCGAACAGCCCTCTGGCCATCGAGTACGTCAACGACTTTGACCTGATGAAGTTTGAAGTGAAGAAGGAGCCGCCGGAGGCCGACCGCTACTGCCACCGCCTCCCGTCCGGCTCCCTGTCCTCCACCCCGATCAGCACACCCTGCTCCTCCGTGCCTTCCTCGCCGAGCTTCTGCGCCCCGAGCCCGGGCGCGCAGCCCAACCAGAGCCTCACCAGCGGGGTCAACAGCAGCGGCAGCAGCAACAACAGCAGCGGCAACAACAATCACAACAACGGGGGCAAGCCTCAGCTGGAGGACCTGTACTGGATCCCCAGCTACCAGCACCACATCAACCCGGAGGCGCTCAACCTGACCCCGGAGGACGCGGTGGAGGCCCTCATCGGGAACGCGCACCACCATCATCACCACCACCAGGCCTACGAGGGCTTCCGCGGGCAGCAGTACGTGGGAGAGGACTTGTCCGCGGCCTCGGCGGCCCACCACCACCAGGCCCACCACCACCATCACCACCACCACCACGGCCACCACGCCCGCCTGGAGGACCGCTTCTCGGACGAGCAGCTGGTCAGCATGACGGTGCGGGAGCTGAACCGGCAGCTTCGGGGCTTCAGCAAGGAGGAGGTGATCCGCCTGAAGCAGAAGAGACGCACTTTGAAGAACCGGGGCTACGCGCAGTCCTGCCGCTTCAAACGCGTGCAGCAGAGGCACATGCTGGAGACCGAGAAGTGCACCCTGCAGAACCAGGTGGAGCAGCTGAAGCAGGACGTCGCGCGCCTCGCTAAGGAGAGGGATCTTTACAAGGAGAAGTACGAGAAGCTGGCCAGCCGGACCTACAATGCCGGTGGACCCGCGAACACGAGAGATCCGTCCGGGAAACAAGCCAACACCGAGTTCTTCATGTGAGAGACTGATGATTTGTAGCATAGACTCTGAAATACACCCCGCGTGAAACACCCATCTGACATTAACTTCTATCTTTTGTATTTTGTTTACAGTTACTCCCTGGACAGAAAAGACTTAAAACACAACAACTCCACAGTTACGCATTTCTGCTGCGCGCAGAAATAATCCTGCTGCGCATTTTAAGTCTTAAAGATGTGTTGGCTTGATTTCTGTCAGCTGTCAGGTGAGCACGTGGGATCACTTAGCCTGTACATTTTTTTTTTCTCTCTCTCTCTGATGCAACAGAAGCGGCTCAGTCTTATTGAACCACTCTGACACTGAACAGGACTGTCTTAAAGCAGAGAGATGAATTTGTCTTAAAACGCGTGGAGGAGAGAGATTTTTTTTTATTAAGAGAAGATTTGGACTGAAAGGAGCAGAAATAAGCAATACGCCGCCTCTTGTTGTGAAACCAGAGACCTGAACAGACGGCGGTCTGAGGTGCAGAGAAGAGACCTTTTAAATATTGCAAGTCTATAGTTTCCCATCCCTATTTGCAACCCTGCATGCAGGACATGTATGGTAACATCTCCCACAATCCTCCCACATGTATGGAAAGCATGGCCCATGGTTTCTCTCCTCCTCTGAAGCTTCTCCTCCTCTGCCATCAGCAAGGCCTGGGTATGCAAAAAGTCACAAATGTCCCCTTTCCTTCCTTCCTTCCCTTCCTTCCCTCCCTCCTCCCTCCCTGAGAGGTGCAAAGACTGCGGACAAAACCTGCAAAACAATCTGCTACTGCGTAAAAAAAAATGGATGCGTCTTTAACTGCTATTTTCAATCAATTTTTTCTATTGTTTTAAAAAAGGAACGAAAACGAACAAAAAAGAGATTAACTGAGCCAGATTTTAGACTGTATTTATTTCCACCTGTACATAATGTGTAGAGAGAAAAAAAAACAGTTACCTGTGTTATTTTACCTTTTTTTTCTCTTCTCTTTTTAAGGAAAACATGTTTTTTTGTTGCTTGGATTCTTCGAAATGTCTTAATACAAATGTTTGTATGTTACAGCATGCAAATCGTCTATGGTATCCTCCTCCTACTGAACATGTGTAATGTCAAAGGCAAGCCTATACTGCACTAAGAGATCAAACTGGATTTAAACGTTTTGTTTTCTACTGATAGGACCTTTGATCTGTAACTCCCCTGAAACCCTGGATGTAAATCTGATGAGGTGAGGAAGCCTCGTTTATTAGACCGACTCGGACTGCATTCGCTGCTAAAACTCTATGCACCAACCTGACGACAAACAGATTTTTTTTTTCGTTTTTTTTACTTTGAATTTCTTGTAGACTTTACGTGTCTGCGGGCCTGCGCGTTTCTCCCGCAGCCCGATGTCTTAATACGATCTTGTGTCTGACGGGAGGACGTTTGGTTTGCTGGAGCTCACTCTCTCTCTCTCTCGGGAGGAACTCGATGCATTATTCTGTCAACAACAACAACTAAAAAAAAAAAAAATCCCTGGTTCGTGTGTTTTCTGCTGCCTAGATATATGTGCAATATTGTGCAGAAGTGTAGGGTGCTCAGCCAACCTGTTGGACGGTCGTGAGCCTGCAGGAAGAGACGCTGGAGATCGAAAAGCAACAGAAAAACAAACGACTGGAAAAAAAAAATCAGAACAAAATTTTGTAAAAATTAAATTCAAATATTTCAATCTGGAAATTATCTTCTAATTAATCCCTTTAAAATTAAATTCACATCTTTGTTTTAATTTTATTTAATCGACCTGAAATTTAACGGATCTTCTTGAATCATCCAGCGCGTAAAAATCCCCAAAATGTAAAGATTAAAAAAAAAAAAAAAAACAAACCTGCGATGATGAAAGGAAACTTCTGCACAGTGCTGTTAATGTATATCTGTACATATAATTTCTATATTTATTCGATGAACGTGTCCTAACTGTCAACAAGTGGAAAAACTTACAAAGTGGAGCGTTGTTGAGAGTCTTGTTTTCATAATGTTTAATAAAAAGTTCTGTCCCAAACCTGCCAGACTGCTGCTGCTCTCATTGTCACATCACGACAAAAACAAAAACAAAAACAAAAACAAAACAAAAAAAAAGGTTTTATTTTGGAGGGGGAAAAAAGCTTCCTGTCGTTAAATAATAAAAGAGTTGGCTTTTATCTGAGGAGAGCTTTGTGTTTTCTTGGAGGCCAACTGATTCTCACCGCTGAGAAGATTTTAAAAAGGAAAAAAGCTCAGAAAGCAGCCTGTTAAAAAAATATATATACAGAATTGTTTTCATGGACTAAATTAATATTTTATCATTAAAAAAAAAGATTTAAAAACACGCTCATAGTTTCAAAATAAAAAAACGTTTGTTAAAATTTAATAATCATAAAGTGAATTATTTCAATCTCAAATTTAAAGCAGCTTTAATTTTATTAGAATTATTTTTTGAGTGACGAGCGTCAAAAAGTCATAAAAAAAATCAGAGCGCCTCTATTAATGACATTATTACTGTAATTATTATAATAGCTGTACAGAATAATAAAAACCAAAAGTAAAATAATTCTGATGATTCCTTTAACTTTATTCTTATTTTCTTGTGTATTTATTCTGTGATATTTCTCCGTGAAGCGCCTCTCGGCTCATTCTTCCTGTTTTAAATCAAAAGTTGCGCTTCGGTTTGTTTGAGTGTTTTTATGAACACGGATCAGGTGTGAGGAACAGGATGTTTGTGCTTTAAATGTAACAGCGATGATTTCCAGATTTCTTTGAGGAAGCGGACTCAGCTGCTCTCTCCAGCCGGCCCTCCGCTGCCTGTCAGCCGGCCTCCGCGCGCCCCAGCAGCCGGTGATGGATGGACGGAGCCGGCCTGCCTCCTTCACAGCGAGGTAGAAGAGTTCAACTCTTTCTCACTCTCTCTCCCCCCTCTCTCTGTGTGTGTTTACAGCGTGTGCATGGGGCAGTTCTGCATCACACCCCGCATGTCCGCTCAGGGGTCGCGCGCTCGTGCACGCGCCCTAAGCTGTATTAAGTCCTCTCCTCCTTGGAAGCAGCGCGCGGGCTGAGACAGATGCCACCCCGCGTTGGTGTCGATGTGACACCGCCGTCAGGCCCGGTGGGTGGCGGCTCACTTCAAACGCATATCATAACTCTCCAGTGAATGAGTGTGTGAGAGTGTGTGTGTGTGACTGGGAGTGTGTGTTTGAGTTGAGGTCCAGTGGCTGGTTACAGGTCAATAAAAGAAAGTCAGTGATCTGCGCAGCTCTGCAGCTCCTGCAGCTCCTGCAGGGACACGCTTTTAGATGCACTTCAAGACATTTCATGATTATACAAGTTTGCAAATTTGTCTTTATGAAGCTAATCTTGATTTATTTTTCAGAACAGCAGGAGTGCATGAAGAAATTAGGACAGTGGATTAAAAAATGTGTGTTTTTCTTGCAGAGGATCAGATTAGAAATTCTGCATGTTTGTAGTTTTCAACATGTTTCACTGTTCTGGATTAAATGTGCATAAAAATATCCAGACAGAAAAAGGCAGGAACAGGATATTGATTTAATTTGCATGCTTGAAACTCATGGTAGGAACATTTTGAACCCTTACAAAGTGATTGATCCTCACAGATGTCTAACAGGCCCATGCTAACCTTCCTGTAAACACTGAAAGACATTTATCTGCGTGCTGACATTAATGCATTCATTCAGTGGCCTCTTGCAGAGCTCTCCTGTCATTAATACGATCTGTCAGTCTGCATGTTTCTGTTCTCACACTTTCAAAACTCTTGAAACTGCTGAGTGATGGATTTTCTATGTGTAGGTGTGTGTGTGTGTGTGTGGGGGGGGGGGGGGGGGGGTCTAAGCTTTCACCTCAGCTCACATTTTAATTTTCTCCTAATTTTCCTCTTTTCTCCCCCCCCCCCCCCCCCCCCCCCCCCTCTCTCTCCCTCTTTCAGCCCCTCCATCACTCTCCTCCTCCTCCTGTTTTTTGCTGACTCAGAGGAAACATCGAGCAGTGTGACAGCCATCACCTCAGAGTCAGATAGTGTGTGTGTGTGTTTGCAACACACACTTTCAGATCATACGCAGAGGAATGATGGAGAAGGCATGTATTATAAGTGTGTGTGTGTGTGTGTGTGTGTGTGTGTGTGTGTTTGTTTGAGACAGACAGAGAGAGATCAGTGTGTGGACTCTGTGGGCTTTTCTCTCCATTAATCAGGGCCGAGTCCGTCCACGGCTGCATCATCCCAGAGACAAAACAAGAGGAGCGGTGAGAGGGATGGAGAGCGAGGGCGAGAGAGAGACACACAGAGAGAGAGAGACAGAGAGAGAGAGAGGAGCAGTGTGTCTCTGGCGTCTGGAGCTGCAGCTGCTGAGATTCAACACAGTCAGCGTCTCTTCGGCTCAGCTTACCTACAGTATACCTACACACACACACACACTCACACACACACACACACACACACACACACACCCATCATAAACCGTAGTCCAGACAAACAGTGTGCAGGCAGCCTGCAGCTCATGATGCTTTTAATCAGTCTGATAATAATCTCGGCCTCCATCGTTTCAGATGCTGTTGTTGTTGTTGTTGTTGTTGTTGTTGTTGTTGTTCTTCTTCTCAGTTTTCTTGAATATTTTTGATCCTTCGACTCAAAACCTGTGAATTTTTTTTTTCAGGTTTACAGAAACCTGCTTCTATTTTCATACGGCCCCCAGCTTTTATTCCACTCTGCTTTCTGTTAATTTCACAAAACAAAACAAAGTCTGTCAGTAAGATCTGACTAAACTGCATTTAGACTGTTCAGAGTCTGCCTGTATGAAGCTGAAGCTCTGAACATTCAGATGAAACTCAACAACTCTGACAGCTGAAGACTTTAAATGAACGTTTTTATCAGGATGAGGAAATGAGAGAGTTCAAAACACACATCAGAGGAAACAAAACCAGATTAAAGTTAGGAAACAGACCAGATTAAAGTTAGGAATCAGAGCAGATTAAAGTTAGGAAACAAGACCAGATTAAAGTTAGAAAACACGACCAGATTAAAGTTAGGGAACAAAACCAGATTAAAGTTAGGAAACAGACCAGATTAAAGTTAGGACACAGACCAGATTAAAGTTAGGAAACAAGACCAGATTAATGTTAGAAAACAGACCAGATTAAAGTTAGGAAACAGACCAGATTAAAGTTAGGAAACAGACAAGATTAAAGTTAAGAAACAGACCAGATTAAAGTTAGGAAACAGACCAGATTAAAGTTAGGAAACAAAACCAGATTAAAGTTAGGAAACAGACCAGATTAAAGTTAGGAAACAGATCAGATTAAAGTTAGGAAACAGACCAGATTAAAGTTAGGAAACAGACCAGATTAAAGTTAGGAAACAGACCAGATTAAAGTTAGTAAACAGACCAGATTAAAGTTAGGAAACAGACCAGATTAAAGTTAGGAAACAGACCAGATTAAAGTTAGGAAACAAGACCAGATTAAAGTTAGGAAACAGACCAGATTAAAGTTAGGAAACAGACCAGATTAAAGTTAGGAAACAAGACCAGATTAAAGTTAGAGAACAGACCGGATTAAAGTTAGGAAACAAGACCAGATTAAAGTTAGGAAACAGACCAGATTAAAGTTAGGAAACAGACCAGATTAAAGTTAGGAAACAGACCAGATTAAAGTTAGGAAACAGACCAGATTAAAGTTAGGAAACGAGAAAGAAAAGACAAAAATAGGTGCAGAATGAAGGATCAAAATTATCTTGGGCTAATTTTCTTTTCTTTTTTTTTTCCTTTTCCATCTTTCCTCCCTTCTGTCCTCCCTTCCTTCTTTACATCCTTTTTATTTATTTCCTCCTTTCCCTTCTCCCTTTCCTTCTCCTTCCTTTCCTTCTTCCTTGCTTCTTCTCTTTTTTCCTTCTTTCCAGCCTTCCTGGCTTTCTTCCATCCTTCCTTTCCTCCCTTCCTTTCCTTTCCCTTTGTTCTTGCTTCTTTCCCTTCCCCTTTTCCTTCCCTCCTCCCTTCCTTTCTTGCTTATTTCCTTTTATTTCCTTCCTTCCTTTTGCTATGTTTCCAGATCCAGTCTGCATTTGAAAAACCAATCCTGATCAAATCCTGATCCTGATCAAATCCTGATCCTGATCCTGCCATAAAAACCTGCTGACATGTTTGTCCCATATCGCCCCCTAATGGAGAACATGTTCTTGGTCTGAAGCAGAGTTTGATGATGTTCTGGTTCAGATGTTTTTTTTTTATCTCGTGTTTGATGTAAACCTTAGAGATGCAGAAGCTGTTACCTCTCGTTCACTGTCAGGACTTTAAAGTAATATTTTAGGATGTTTTGGAGGAGAAATAAAATCCCTCCTGGTTCCTTCTCCCCTCTCTGCTCGTACAGTAGGAAACTTCCCGCGCTCGGTTCGCCCCCCCCCTCCCAGGGGACGTGTTCGGCTTCTGAAGTTGTCACCCTGCGCAAAATGTAATCGACATTTTTGATAAATCACCTGCGTGCTGTTAACGCTCACAGGGTATTAATAATTATTACTCCTGATCTGGTGATTGAGTTAGTGACCCCGGGGCCCGGAGCCCTCACAGAGCAGGGCGGAGGGGGGGGGGGCACCACGCCATCCTGAGCTGGTCCCTCCTGCCTGACGCAGCCAGGAAAGCAATTTGGCGCCGGTGACGCCGTACGGCTGCTGCTGCGACCCCTGAGCATGCACACACACACACACACGCACACACACGCACACACACACACAGAGTCTGACACGCTGCATGCTGAGTAGACGAATTCAAACATGCTATCACAGGAGAAAAAATGCCCGAGCAGCAAATCTAAGCGTGTCCTGTTCTTTGAGAATACAGTAATAAACAAACCTAACAGCAAACAAACAAATAAACCAGAGCAGAGGGATGATGTGCTGATCGCTTAACAAGCACCAGGAAGTGTGTGTGTGTGTGTGTGTGTGTGTGTGTGTCAGAAATTGGGCCACTCTTCCTGAAACCTGCTGTAAAAGGAGAATTAGCTCCACATATTTAAGTGTTTGTCATAAAAACTCTTATCAGAGTAATTTTCTGTATCTCACAGAGGAGTGTGAGGCGTGTTGGCGTCGTATATTCACTGAGCGTAAAGAAACTTCAGCTCATTATTGTTCCTGCTGCCAAGAACTCACTTAAAGAGAGTTTCCGTCACGTTTTTTCACTTCCTGTCGACGGCCATCACGAGGCCGTTTACTGAGTCAACCTTTTGAGGAGGGCTCGGGTTCCTGCTGAATCCCCCGAACCAACGCTATCGCTTCCATTCATGTTTCACTTCCCCATCTCTCTCTCTGAGCGCGCGTGTGTGTGTATGAGAGAGAGAGAGTGTGTGTGTGTAGATGTGTGACTCAGCATTTTGTCCAAATCACTCAGTCATTGTTTCTTTTTGTTGAGTTGTGTCACAGGTCACACACACACACACACACACACACACACACACACACACACACACACACACAGTCTCTCCTTTAGGTGATAGCAGTGGGTTTGTGGCTGCGGTTTGTGGGCAGAGGGATCACACACACACACTCACACATGCTGTTGACCAGATGAGCGTGTGTGTGTGTGTGTGTGTGTGTGTGTGTGTGTGTGTGTGCAGTAATGCAGTGGAGAGGACGGTCCTCAGTGGCAATGGAGGGTCAATCGACAATCAATTATTCCACTCAGCCTGGCCTGCAGCCATACCACAGACTCACTTCCTGCAGCACACACACACACACACACACACACAGAGTCAGAGTCTCCATGATCACACTCAGATTTCAGATCAGGCCTTCACCGATAAAGAAAAGCTCTTCCTCTAAAGTGTGAAGAAATTTCTTCACCTTATTTAGCACAAAATATCTGCAGGTTTCTCCTCCGTCCATGACGTAAACTTTCAGCTCCGGCTCAACTTTTCAAAGAGTTTCATTTCTCAGCTTCCTGATCGGGTCTGACACGACCGGATTGATTTACAGCTCGTTGAAGTCTCCATGACAACACCACGCCAGCTGATGAAGTTTATCAGAGAGAAGAGAGATCTGAGTTTGTCTCTGCTGGAAACGATTTCTGTGATTAATTTAGTAGAGATGGTGGAGACTGGAGCTGAACTGACAGACAGAAAAAGGACAGGAGAGAAGAAGAAAGATAAACAAGAGAGAGAGATAGAGCAAGGGCTAAAGGCTAAAACACGAGCCAAAGGCTAAAACACGAGCTGAAGGCTGAAAAATGAGCTAAATAAGAATAAGAATACCTTTATTAGTCCCACAGGGGGAAATTCCAGAAAGGCTAAAACATGGGCTAAAAGCTAAAACATGAGTTAAAGGCTAAAACAGGGGCTAAAGGCGACTGTGGATCAGTGGTAGAGTTGTCGCCTCTCAATCGGAAGGTCGAGAGTTCGATTCCCAGCTCCTGCAGTCACATGCAAGACACTAAACCCCAAATTGCTCCCACTGTTGTTCAGTGGTGTATGAATGTGTATGAATGTGTTAGATAATACTGATGGCCTTCAATAGATTGATAGATTGTTGTACCATCAGTGTGTGAATGTGGTGTGGATGGGTGAATGACTGAATGAATGTAAAGCTGAATGAAGAGTCAGAAAGACTAGAAAAGCGCTATATAAGTACTGGTCCATTTGGTCCATTTACCAAAGGCTAAAACATGGGCTAAAAGCTAAAACATGAGTTAAAGGCTAAAACACAGGCTAAAGGCTAAAACATGAGTTAAAGGCTAAAACACAGGCTAAAGGCTACAACATTAGTTAAAGGCTAAAACACAGGCTAAAGGCTAAAACATGAGTTAAAGGCTAAAACACAGGCTAAAAACTAAAACATGAGTTAAAGGCTAAAACACAGGCTAATCTGTTTGTGATAATCTTTATTCCAACCCGCATTTCATTTCTGTGCGTCACGTTTTTGTGGAAACTTAAATCCAGCCTTAAGTTACCGTCAGTTTGTGTCGTATGTGGCGCCCCCCTGTGGACAAAATGGTACATTGCACCTCATCACTGATCTGGTCAAGTAGTCAGGTTAGATGTGATCTGTTTTATTTTGAAAGTCACTGGATGTTTAAATGTGGTTTCAGTGCACGACTTCCTGCTGCGCTCGATCTGTCCATTGCAGATTGACGCATCATTGCTGCGGCATCCAGCAAAGATTCAGAGCTACGCTACGCTACGGACCGGGGTCGCTTTGGGAATTGAAATCTAGAAGATCTGACGCCGTGACGGAGCAGAGATGAACCAAGTTTGGTGAAATTTGTCCGTTTGTTGAAAGACAATAACCAGTCTTGTTGTTTATAATCTGTTTTGTTTTCTGTCGTGGAGACGGATCAGGATTACTTCCTCTCAGTTTAATTCAAGTCTCCTGCTGCTGCTTTTTTAGTTCATTTCTGTCAACTGTAGAGTGAGACTGAGATTCGTTTCAGGTTTGTTCGGTTGTTTCATGCTAACGTGGGCGTACTCTGGAACATTTTTAAAACAAAGGCAGATTTCAAAACTCTGTGCTCTCTGCAGAAAATACTTTTAAGACTAATTGTGTTTTCAGGTCTCGTTGTCTGAGGTGCAAAAATTGTTGTTTATTAGCTTCTCTTTTAAAACATTTTCCAGTAAATATATTCAGTGACAAGAACGAGAGCCACTAAGAACCCCCTCTGGACTCTTGAGTCTTGAAGTCTTGGACTTGAGGTTTCTCAGTCTGTCCGCCACCATGACGAGGAGTATAAAAACATGGCTCCACATGGAGTCCAACCAGATCTGAGCAAAGTCTCATCAGTTGTTTTTTCAGGAGTCTGTTTTCATCTCTAAGTGACTCCTCTCGAGTCCTGAGGGCGGATCTGCGTTTGCTCGGTGCCAAACAGACTCCCACAGATGACAGGGGAGTGCCAGCGCCACGCCGCCCACTGTCACACACCCTGACACCTTCCACACCCGTAAAACGCCACGCAGGCACTCGCCGCGGTGATGATGCTGCAGCTGCAGAGTGGAAGTGACGGAGGTGTCACTGAGCCTGACACACACACTCAGGACCTGGACCCA
This sequence comes from Labroides dimidiatus, assembly GCA_030710495.1. Taxonomy (NCBI): domain Eukaryota; kingdom Metazoa; phylum Chordata; class Actinopteri; order Labriformes; family Labridae; genus Labroides; species Labroides dimidiatus. Next base: position 2,722,594 of record CM061146.1, on the reverse strand, counting down.
GAGGCAGACACACACTGTCCGGACTGATGCACATCCAAGAGGTAGTCCTCAAACTCCCACAAACAGACAGTGTGTGTGTGTGTATGTGTGTGTGTGTGTGTTGTCTGGGTTTGTCACACAGGGTGGAGCTAAGGAAGGTTTTCTTCCACCATCCCAACAGATTCTGCAATAAAACGGAGAAATCAACACGTTCTGAAATGGTTTTAGTCTGAAAATCTTTTTTCCTCTGTAAAATGTGAGGACAGGTTTAACGTAGACGTCTACCTGTGATGGTTAAGTTTGTCGTAACTCCTGAAAGTTTTCTTCGACGCGCCCTCAAAGTATCACAGAGAGTTGGAGCGTCTGATTCAGTCCCTCTGAGTTTCTGACGGCCCGTCAGAGTGACAGAAAGCGGCGCTACAAAGTCGTCTTTCTTCCTGGATGTAACTTAAACTGGGGTACACTCAAAGCGCTGCCTTATAAAAGCATGTCCTCATTTAGCCCGTTAAACAGCGAGCGCAGGAAACCGTTCTGCGGGAAGACGAGAAAGACGAGGAGAAATAAACAGAATGAGGAAGTGTTTGTGGCGACGGAGTGCGGACTCAGCGCTGCCGCCGGCGTACGGAGGAGACGCAGACAGAGTGCTGAAACTGTCATGGCAGCCCGCACTCGGTGACAGAGAGGCGTGAGCCGTCACGGAGAAGAGGAGGAGAAGCAAAGGAGGAAGAAACGGAGAGAAACTAAAGAGGGGAGCTGCTTGTCTGACATGTTGCTGTTTCATTTGGAGGTATTTTTGTGGTGAGACGTGTTGGCAGTTTGAGGCCAGCTGTAGTCCTCTCTCCTGCTGATGATTTCTCTGCCGTCGTGTTGTTGTTGTTGTTGTTGTGGTAGTTTGTTGCTGCGCTTATCATCTCTTTTTGTTCCGTTTTGGTTCAGTGTTTCTTGGTTAAGAGCATTCACACTCCAGCGCAGAGGCTGATTCAAGTTCTGGTCCCTTCTTTGTCAGTTACACATCATACAGGCTCAGATATCCTTCTCCTCTCTTTGAATCTTGGAGCCTTTTTTATTTATTTATTTAGAAAATATTTAATATCTAACAAAAAGCAGGAGGTAAACTTTGGTCCTGAAAAATAACTTTATTGTTCTTTAAAAGCAGCTTTCTGTTTATTTTGTAACTCATGAAATCACCAATAAGGAGGTCTAACAGAAGAGGACGGATTAGCAAAGGATTGATCGAACTGTACTGAGCTCTCACCCTGAAAGTCCGGGTTCTGGTCTTCTGTATTTCTTGCATAGAGTCAGTTTAGGTGATTTTCATTCCCGTTGTTAATCTGTGTTTCCACCAAGGGCCAAAGACCAGGGTAGATTATACAAACCATGCCAGTGATATATGTAGAAAAATAAATGTAATCGCATCAGATGGCCAAACCAGTAGAGGGCAGTAAGACAGCGACAACAGCATCTTTAAGAGTAGCGCCGCAGTTAGCTCGTTAGCATGAAGGAGATTCAGTCTGTGCTGGTTTTGATGACCTGTTGACACTTGAGAGGAGACAAACGCTACTGACAGAAACCGCTTCAAGTAAAAATCATCACTGGACTTTATCAAACCATAACAGTGAAATCAAAAAGTCTAGGCAAACGAAGCTGCTTGTGTTGTTGAGTTAGGACTGAAATTAAATTTCTGTCCTCTCAAAACTTTTGGACCTGAACATCTACAGTTTTTATAAAGTATAAGGCGACAATCCAAATCCAAAAAGTCGCCAAGAGGCTAAGATGAAGAGACCATCTTGCCGGACGCGCTCGACCAAAGAATCACCACAAGTCCATGGGTTCGTTTGATGTCTTTATTTACGCTCTCACGGGAATCCAAACACCGCGTCCACTACAACGCAAGGTGTGATAAAACAGGCAGCCTGTTTAGAGTACAAAACGGGTACTTCAAATGCGGTCAGCAAAAAGTAGGACCTCTTCCTCCCACCCTCCTTCCACCAAGTTCCCTCTTACCTGTGCAGGTGAACTACTTGTAAAACTTAAAGGTGTACCGCCCACCATACCACGTGACCCACTCACCGGAAGTGACAAAACAACAAGGACTCATTCATAAATATCTGTCACCCACATAAAGAAAAAAAACGGCTGAAAATTCAAATCTGTTTTTTCTTTATTTATAGATTTCTTTGTTTATTTTTGGTATTTCACACAGTTTAAAGCACTTTTTTAAAACTTTTTTTAAAACATTTATTAACAAAAAAGGAAACAAGGTCCAGACTGTTAGATTTATAGGTGTTAAAGAAGGTAAAAATGGACGTAGTTGAGTGGTTCCACTTTTCTTTTCTTAGAGTGCGTAATTTGTGGAGCTTATTCTCTCTGACTCAGGCTCTCTTTCTGTGTCGTTTTTTTCATTTTTCTCTCTATCGTCCGTTCTTCTGCCCCCGGCTTCTAAACTTTCACCCACATGCGGAGCGGCAATTCTTAAAGCCTGGAATGCAGAGCCTTCATTGGCTGAGAAGCATCACATGGGATGGCTGAACTCAGATGCAATTGGTCCGTACATTTCCAGCGCTGCTCTACCAAAACCGTAAATGCTGTAAAAGCTGTGCTGATGAAAATAAAAAATGTTTTGTCAAATTTAAAATCACCGCTTAATTTACCGATGAGGATCTTGAGGTCCGGACCACGATTCGCGGTCCATCATTTGGTGACGCCTGTGTTAAAGGGTAAAAGGTGTGTTTTGGTGGATGTGGGACACTCTAAGACCTGGTTCCAAAAGGAAAAGGTGTTGGTCCCTGTCGTGATGGCTGTTTTTGCATTTTTGTGCAACAAAAGGAGGAGAAGAAGAAATGTCTTTACCATGTTCCTCTGAAGGGTACTCGTCAGTTATTAACTGAAGTGTCCATAAGAGGCAGGAAAAACTCCTCCTCCATCATGTGGCGGTTCGGTCGACTCTGAACGGACTCATCAGACCATCCGCCAGCGTGTCTTCATGTAGACTCCACCGCCTGTGATTCTCAGCGGGGAAGATCAGCAATCGACCAGAGTGACATTCACACGCAATGAGCCTGATGACTGCATGGACACACACACACACCCCACACACACACACACACACACACACAGACCCTGTCAGGCTGCAGGTCTCTGTCAGTTAGGCCTCCATGAATAAGTCATCCTCCACAGTCCACTCACCTGCTCCTGTTTACAAGGATTAAATTTGCATGGCCTTTATTAAGATTTCAGGACGGACGTCAGGTTATCGTCAAAAACAGGCCGCACCACGCCGGGGTTTCGTTTTGCTCCTTTTTTTTTGTGAGAATGGATTGTTTTTAGGCTGGTAAGCTGGAAATCTCTGACAAAGCAGAACTGCCAAGTCGGGTGGAGTCAGACGCTTTGGATAAAATTGCAAAATCTGTGTGTTTATTTCTGTTCATCGTTCACTTTCAGTTCTGGGATTCAGCTGAAAGAGGAAGAAATGAAGCACTTTACTCCAACAGAAATAAACTTCCCTGAATACAGCGACCGTGTGAACTCCATCGTTTGGAGCGACACCCAAAAATTCACAACCCCGTTGAGTTTCACGTGACATGGCAACTTCCCACTAAGACGTACCGCACACGCAAGAGTCAGGGATGAGCAGAACGATGCAAACAGCGAAGAGATAACTGTGCTGGAGTAGACGAGTGTTAGTGCGTCATCTTTCTGTGAGTTTAAAAATCTTCCCTCCACCTCTGGATCCCGCTGACTTTGTCCAGAAGGACGAGTCACATCTGCAGCCTGTCAGGTTGAGCCGGGCTGAAGCTGAGGTTGAAATGTCACGTCTCTCATTAGTGAAATGTCCCACGGTGGGTCTCCCACTCCTCTGCACGACGGAGCAGCGGTGCGTTTTGGTTGAAAACCCTACGATTTGCGTCCAGAGTGGAGAGGAAGGGGAGATCCATCAAACCTGTCAGGGGGAGAGCGGGCGGGAATCCCCCCCGGAGAGGGAGCTCACCCTGCTCCTGATGAGACAGATTCATCTTCCTCTTCCTGTCAGACCACCGGACCTCCATGCTTCTGTGAGGGATGAGTGACAGCTGTGGGGAACCCAGGGTGGAAATGTGGGGACGGACGGAGGGATAGAGCATGCAGAATGACTGGACAGGGGAAGATGCATCAGACTGTGGTTGAAATCACAAGTTTGTTTCTACTGCTTGTTAATTTTGTCAGACTTTGAACTTCAAAACTAGAGGAGAGAGGTCCACCTCAACGCCCTCAGTGCTATAAATTGGGCTGTAAAGTTTTGTCAACAAAAACTATTTAAAAATTTAGTTGTTAAAGAATCAAAGAGTCAGGAATACATTATTGTTTTCTGGAGTTGAATTGCGAAGAAGTGAGACATCTTGCATCCTCACTATCTTTGACAAAGAGAGAGTCATGAAACAGCTACAGGGAGCAACAGGTAAACAAAACAGCAAATCGAATCACTGAGGAGTGAGACATCTTGCATCTTTATTGTCTCTGCAAAAGTAGAGAATAAACCAAAACGTGTCAACATGGCAGCGACCGACGCAGAACCATCAAGTTGTGCAATTTTTTAAAGTCCAGGAACGTTTGTTTTGAGTAAACTGGAGCTTGGCACTTAGAGATGGTCTTGTGACATTCAACCTGTGTCTATTAAACCAAAGCAATGATCCTTGTGCCAGCAGCGCCCAAAACCTCAGTTTTAAAGCATCCACATTCCAGGGCTAACTGTTTCCGGGTCCCAAAGGTTGTCTCTCTGCAAAGAAAAAAAACATTTTGAGCTTCTCCATCAGTGGTATGTCTGGAGGAGGAGGAATAAAGCATACGTGTAAAGCAGTGAAGCATGGCGGTGTCTCGGTGATGCTCTGGGGCTGCGTTGCTTCTTCTGGCACAGGAATCCTGGAATGTTTTGAGGGTGAGATGGATTCAATCAGATATCAAGAAATCTTTGCGTAATAATAATACATTTTGTTTATAAAGCCCTTTTCGTCAGATGATCTCAAAGGCCCCAACTCCCATGGTCCTGAGTCTGGTTCTTGGTATATGGAGAAGGTTGAGTGAGTGGAACGTAGGGAACGTGTTGGGTTTCTGTTGGCGTGTTCATGGATACATTAGTGTGTGAGGACGGGAACATTGTACCCAATCCTGGTGGAGATGGGAAGGCGGTGGAGTGAGTGGAGAATGGGGGTGTTGTGGTCGTGTTTCCGTACTCTCATCAGGATCGTAGCTGCAGAGTTTTGGATGTACTGGAGTTTCTGCAGGCTCTTGCTTGGAAGTCAGATGAGAAGTGTGTTACAGTAGTCCAGTCTGGAGGAGATGAAGGCATGGACCAGCTTTTCAGCATCTCAGAGGGACAGAATGGGGCACAGTTTGGTGGTGTTGCAAAGGTGGTAGCAGGGGGTCTTGCATAGATGGATGATGAGGGATTGAAAGATGAGTTGAGGGTCCATTTTGACACCAAAATTTGTGACTGATGATGAAAGGGGGATGTTGGAATCAGGAAAAGGTGATGCTGGTTATGGATGATGATTGGGTCTGGTAAGGGGTGCCAACCAGGATGGCTTCTGTTTTGGAGCGGTTGAGTTGGAGGAAGTTGTGCTCCTTCCATGCCTTTATCACATCCAGACAGGTGGTGAGTTTTGACGGGGATGAAGGTGATGATGAGGGTGGGGTTGCAGCTGTGGCATTAACATAGAGCCGTGTGTCGTCAGCATAGCAATGGAATGAAATTCTGTGGTGACTGATGACTTGCATGGCCAAGGGGAATGAGATGAAGGATGAAGAGGATGGGGCCAAAGACTGACCCCTGTGGGACACCGCAAGTGACTGTAAGTGGGATTTGAACCAACTGAGTCAAATGGTGAGGTGGAGCTGTGGAAGAAGAAGAAGAAGAAGAAGTCGAGCCGTATGAGGAGGCTGAAGCTTGGACAAAACAGTGATCCAAAGCAGACTTCAAAGTCCACCAAGACTCGGTCTCAGAAGAAGTCCTGGAATGTTCTGACAATTCAGTCAATCTTATCTCATCTCTACAAGAGGATGGTTTGTTCGATCTGAGAGGATCCTGGTGTCTCAGTTCTAAAGCAACTCGGAGAGAAGCAGAAAGATGCTCTTTGTTGTTAAATGATCAGAAATAAAAAGTGTCGTCCTGGTGTATTTGCACATGCGTGTGAGGGCGCGTCCTCTGTGCACTCTGACGGGTTAATAATCTGTCTCTGTGGGGCTCAGATGTTTCTGCTCAGCTCTGATACTGCATGTCATAAGACCACTTCTGATGAAATATTCATGAAGCATGCAGCGGCAGTGTGTGTGTGTGTGTGTTGGGATGGGGTGTGACGGGGGTGTCGGTGCACTCAGTGGGAGGTCAGCTTCAGGAGAGAGGGAGGGGAAAGGTGCTGAGTTACCAAGGAGACGCTTCTCACCTCAGCCGGCCAAGTGACGCACAAACACACACTGCATCCATGTGAGCACTAAGAGTGTGTGTTGGCAGTGTTTTTTTAATGAATATCTCCTTAACTACACACACTTAAAAACAGCATGTTTATTATAGTGAGAGACATTTTTCACACCAAATCAGGCTGTGACTCAGTCTGTGGAGGCGTGGCCTTCTGACACCTGAGGGTTTTGATTAGTGGTGTTCACTCGTACACTGATTCTGAAAATTGTCCAGAAAGTTAAAAGTTGAGATCATTGCCTGATCTCTAAATGCTGAATGTTCCAGTTAGAGGCAGTTTGTGAGTTTAACGTTAAAAAAACAGTAGCTGTACTACCTGGACGTAGCACAAAGAGGAGGTGTTTATTTTTGTGCCGTAACGGGAACATTTTGGCGGTTCTTAAAGCAAGACTTGGTAGCAGCAGGTGGTAAGGTTTCAGATTGTAAGGCACAGACGAAACGGCAAAAGTCTCAATGGTTGAACTGAAAGATGCACCCCATTACTGACCCACAAGTAAAAAAAGAAAGAAAAGTCAGCTTCAGTTTGTGCAAAACCACACAAACAAGCCACAGAAGATTTGGAATTCTGATCTGTTGACGATGACACAAAATTGGAACTTTTTGAACCTCTGGATCAGTCTACCTGACAGAGGAAGAATGAAGCATGGCGGCGCATTGGGGGATGCTCTGGGGCTGCTTTGCTTCTTCAGGCATGAGAAATCTGCAACATGTGTCAAGTAGGATCTGTGAGGAAGATGAAGCTTAGACCTTTCAACAGGACGATGATCCAAATTATACCTCAAAGTCCATCAAGACTCGGCCTCAGAAGAAATCCTGGAGTATTCTAAAGTGGCGGTCTCAGTCCGCTGACTTGAACCCTGAAGAAAATCTGTGCTGGGATTTGAAGAAGATGGTTTCAGCACTTAAACACGGGAATATGAGTGAACTGGAGGACATAGCTTTCCTCAGATTCCTGCCAGAAGCCGGTGTCTGGATATGCATCAGGTCGTAGCAGCAGTCGGGAACTCGGCTAAGAGCAAATGATGCTTATCACGAGGGGACTGAATAATTTTGAGACTGCATTAGTTATTAAATGTGGTACTTTTTGTTGAAATTTGGGAGGAAACTTGTAAATATTAGTTGTTTCAAGATTTCTCATTTGAAAGTTTCTGGTTGACCTGCATGTGTCAAAAGTACGTCACCAGTTTCTCTTCTTTTCTCCAATTAGGATTTTGTGTCCCATGATGCTTATTGTACTGTGACTCAGGGTCCTCAGAGACTAGACACTGAGTTTTACGTGGGTCTCATCCCTGATGAGGAAACAAACAGTCAGCAAGCATGAAACACAGGAGAGAAGGCTGCGAGAAGATGAGGAGGAAAGAGAGGAGGAAGAAAGTAAAATAACAGATTTCAGTGAGGAACTTTCCTCGTATTAGATGCAAACACTCTGATAAATCGTACAGTCTGACTTTTACCTCTCCAGTCATCTGAGTTCTTTTTGTTTTCCAACAACTTTCTGCTTCTTTCAGCTAAATTAATGAACTAAGTCATGAAAAAGACGTTTTTGTTTGGCTAAAACTGGAGCACTTTGGAGATTCCTTATCGGCATCATTTCCAAACGAAAGCAGCACATTTAACCTTTTATGTCCTGCCCTCTTTTTTAGGTCTCAGCTCGAAAAATAACAAACCCGAACTTAAGAGAGTCTATCTCTAAATCTACGAGGTCTGTTTGAATCATTCTGGTGTCGTAATAAAGGGAACACTTGTGAAATCAGTTCAGAGGTGTGAGTATTTGTATTTATGTCACCGGCTCAGAGTCAGTACATTAACATGTACAAGGGTTTTGATTTTGATTTAATGATGCTAAACAATTAACAGGGAAAAAAACGTGAGACGAACTAAAAACAAACAAAAGAAAATCAAAACACTTCAATAATTCAGAATTAGAAGCTGCATAGTATATAAAATAGAATATAAAATAGTGAAAAAATAAGGAAATTAAAGAAATAAAACAATGAAAAAGACAAAATGTTGTCTCAAACAGTCCCTGTGCGAGGCGAGAGGGGGCCGGCCATGATCTTACCTGCAGGCCTCAGGATCCAGGAGGTGAACATGTACAGGCCTGTCCTGCGATGGAGGAGGAGAGGATGGGCTCGACGATGGCAGTGTAGAAGTGAAGCATCATGGTCTTTGGCAGGTTGAACTTCTTCATCCTCTGCCGTCCTTTTCTTGATGAGGGAGGTGAAGTTCAGCTCCCACTCGAAGTCCTTGGTGATGATGGTCCCCAGAAAGCAGAAAGACTCCCCAGTGGATTGTGATGGGGCTGGGACCGGCTGTGTTTACCCGGCCTGCCTGGAGGTCTGTAGGCTTAGAGTTAACGAGCTGTTGGAGCCCCATCCAGACTGAGCAGCTCTGTCTGAAAACTGATGTTGGGTTTTTTTCAGAGCGAAGACGCTGAACGATTGGGGGCGAATTGTTTCTATAGGTGAGGGGAACACCTGTTAGACTGATGAAACACTAAGATAACTGACATTAAGCTGGAGGGTAAAGAAGGAATGAAGGAGCAGCAGATGCAGGAAACATGTAGCGAGTGATCAACAGAGAGATGAAATCTCGCCAGAGCAGGCGCTGAATTATTCAGGCCTCCCTTTTCCGCACCTGTCATCTCACCTTTATGTTCCTCTCTCTCTCTCTCTCTCTTTATCCCCATCGCTCCCTTTGGTTTGGTGTCGTGGTGAGACATCAGGAGGAAAACATACGTCGCTCTGGTCAGGTGTGTTGTCGCTGGTTTAGCTTCACTAACCTGAGAGCGTCTGACGAACAGGTTTTTTTCGGTCTGTGGGTTTGGTTCTGAGTGACCTGCTCTCTGACAGCTCCGTGATGGGCAGGTGGCTCTAATGGGGGGGGCACTCCATTTCTGCCCTCCATTTTCTTGAATTATTGAAGGCGGGGCTAAATCCAGGGGCTGTAAATGAGCTAAACACTCACCTGGAAATCAGTCATGCACTTTCTACCTCTTACCTAAGCATATCTCACATCTTTTACACTTATATATGGTTTTATGGAGTTATATATGAAGTAGATTAAAGTTTTTAAAGTGTCAACTTGTGGCTCATCATTTTGAAGTTTCGACCGAAGTTTTGAAACATTAAAATTTGACCTCAGGTATCAACCCGTTATTGAACACTTTGAACCCTCTCACGCAGCTTCCTCTGCCTCCTCCCTCCTCCCTCCTGCTCTCTGATCCCTCCAGGCTTTATTTAATAAGTGTTGTGATGTCCAGGCTGAAAGCGTCACCTGACCGTCCCCCCCTCGCCCGCGCCCCCCTTCTCCCGTCTTTAAGCTGACTCCTGTGTTAACATGTGCAGGTCATAATCAAGCCTTTCTGGAAAAAGTCGCTCGTCAGCAAACCCCGGATCTCATCAATATTAATCAGAGGTGGCCGGAGAATGCATAAGCATTCATTAGAGCTCATAAAAACTAATCACAGGCAGCATCTAAGGTCAGGGGACGCACGGGGCTGCATGACAACATGCTGGACAGGACTCGGTGCAGGGGACCGGGGACGCTGCACGCTCTGCACAGCAGACTCACACTCCTGCCTTTGACAGCTGATGTCACACAGAAACCACACACACACACACACACACACATTTTGCATGATGTTATTTCGTCATTTGATGTAAGTTTAGTTTTGTTTTCTGCAAATTTCGCAGCTTTTTTCAAAGCGACCAGGAGTCAACAGCCCAACGTGATCCAGGAGAGGATCATCATTGGGGTGGGGATCCAGGGAACTCCTCGGTCTGGGACTCCAGCTGTCTGACGGTCCTGTGAAGCATGGCGGTGTCTCAGTGATGCTCTGGGGCTGCGTTGCTTCTTCTGGCACAAGAATCCTGGAATGTTTTGAGGGTGAGATGGATTCAATCAGATATCAAGATGATCAGTTTTCATCAGATGATCTCACAGGCCCCATCTCCCATGGTCCTGACTCTGGTTCTTGGTATATGGAGAAGGTTGAGTGAGTGGAACGTAGGGAACGTGTTGGATTTCTGTTGGCGTGTTCATGGATACATTGTACCCAATCCTGGTGGAGATGGGAAGGCAGTAGAGTGAGTGGAGAAGGGGGGTGTTGTGGTCATGTTTCCGTACTCTCATCAGGATCCTAGCTGCAGAGTTTTGGATGTACTGGAGTTTCTGCAGGCTCTTGCTTGGAAGTCAGATGAGAAGTGTGTTACAGTAGTCCCGTCTGGAGGAGATGAAGGAATGGACCAGCTTTTCAGCATCCTCATTTGATGTAAGTTTAGTTTTGTTTTCTGCAAATTTCGCAGCTTTTTTCAAAGCGACCAGGAGTCAACAGCCCAACCTGATCCAGGAGAGGATCATCATTGGGGTGGGGATCCAGGGAACTCCTCGGTCTGGGACTCCAGCTGTCTGACGGTCCTGATCAGGGGCGTTTCTAGACCCCCTGGGGGCCCTAGGCAAGACGGACTATGGGGCCCTGCAGAGTCATGATGAAAGAAGTCCAGGACTACGGATCAGTAAAGAAATCTTTTATTAAACAATAACAGTTGATATTGCTAGAACAAAAATAGTATAAGAAACAAATGTTTCAGAAAAATATTTGTGTAGTCATATTAAATCAGACAGATCTCATGATATATTTTAAATGGGAGAGCAAGTCACTGTAATCTTAACTTTTAAAGGGAAACTAAATAAGTTCCTATTTTGATGTGTAGAGGTCTGCTGTTGTTGTTGTTGTTGTTGTTGTTGTTGTTGTTGTTGTTGTTGTTGTTGTTGTTGTTGTTGTGACCCAAAAAACTTCAACATAGCACCTTGGAAGAAAAAAGAAAAGAGCACAATGTGTTTAGTTGGCCTTTGTAAAGTAAAGAACTTTGCATGCTACACAAACACAACATTTGAGATCTGTATGGAATAATTAATGAACATCCATTTGCAGAAACACCTTTAATGCTTCATGTTAACCTTTTATTTAATGTAACATTTAGACTATAGCAGAAAATGTATGGATATGTAGGACAGGATATGATATACTTTATTTATCCCCTTAGGGAAATTCAGCATCAGTTTTAACATTTGACAACAAATGTTTTATTTTGGGAGAAAATATCATCGGCATTGGCAGCAAATGACTAACTTATTGTGTGGCTATGAATGTGTTTAGAAGAAAATAGCTGAATACACGGACTTTAATGTGCATTAAACTTATCGGTGGTTGGTGGATGACTGGGAGTTAGGGATAAAGTGGCAGGCTGGCTGGCAGCACTACTTTTTTTATAATGTAACACACATATCTTACACATTCCCACTTACCACTGTCACGTTTTTTCTTTTCATCCTCTTCTTGTTGTTTTTTTTTCTTTTCGTGTGCCCGGAGGGATATACTCGCTTCATTTTCACGTCACGTCAGCTTCGTCACCATTAATGTGCAGCGTCGGCGTCCCTGCAAGCTACACTGAAAAAAATGATACTTTGGACTAACCTAAAAAAATTACTCTAATTTGTTACACCTAATATTATTAGTTTTTCTCAAATTATATTTCTGATTTGGCTGAACTCTAAAATTTGATTCAATGTCAATCAAGATAATGTTTTTATCAAAGGCAAAAATTTACATTCACTCAAAGTAAAAAAAAATAGTTCATTATGAAGACCACAGGTTGTTCTGATTTGTTTCAACTTAATTTTTCATCTTGAACAAACCTAACATTTATAGTCCCATCTCAGTTCAACTTTTACTTCAGAGAAAACTGATTAAATTACTCTAATTTTGTTACAAGCAATATTTTTAGGTTTCCTCAAGTCAATATTTTTATTTGGTCCAAAGTAATACCTCTTACATCAAGTACGGTTTTTACATTTTTCACAATTCAAAACCTGCTTAGAGTGCTTCACCACTCTGCAAAATGTATGCTGTTGCTCCTCTCTGCTGAGTGTTAAGTCAACCTTTTGAGGAAACTCAACCATCAGTGACATGGGGTCTTGTATCAACTGCATACCCTTCGTACTCATGGTTACAATTAATATTTAATTAAAATAATTAATATTCTTATCCAGTGTTATCTATAAGCAAGCCAGTCAGTGGCTCACAAACAAATGTTAGACAAACTATTTGTAAAAGATTTAATTTGTAACTTAAAATACAATATGAATTGACTTTGCTGAAATGCATTATGGGAATGACTTAGATCGGCTAAACCAGGGTCACATTACATGGAAATCTCTGGTCTGAAGTGAAAATGCTATTTCAGTAAAATGATTATTTTAATTTAATCCAAGATGTTTGCTTTTTGCTTTCAGACAAACTGAACTGAACAGGTTTAAAACAAAAACCAAGATTTTAAGTTGGATCAATTAAAAAATGCAGTTTGACTTAATGACACAGCTGTTTCACTTTAAGGGGGCCCCATTAGGGAGATTCCCGACGTGTCATTGCAGTGTCGACGATGGTTTCAAGTTGTGTCGCTGTCGCTGATATGTAGCGATATCAGCCGTCTGTCGGGGCCCCTATTAGCAACTAGCCGGCAGCCACAACTCAGAAAGGGCCCCGTGCGGTGCGGGGCGTTTCCGACGCGATGTCGTTGCAGCGTTGAAAGCTGTTATATTATTTTATCATTGACGTCAGCCGTCCCTCGGGGCCCCCTTCAGCTCGGGGCCCTAGGCAATTGCCTGGGATGCCTGCCCCGTTGCGGCGTCCCTGGTCCTGATACATGCTAAACTGAACACGGACTTCCCTGCGTGACGCCTTCCTGCAGAGCGAGAACACATCATGTAGAACGATCGGCTTTTTGTTGGACTAAACTCCTTTTTTTGAGTTTATAAGAAGCAGCAAAACAAATCCGCTCCGCCCCAGACTGTAAGCTACAAGTCAGCTAAAATCTTGACCCTTAAAGCCGGCCCACATGGCATACAGAAGGAGGAGCGCTCCATCGCTGTAAGGTGAGGCCAGTAGTTGACGTCCGCCAAGAAATTCTGATGTGCCATCATCTGAATCTGACTCACACGGTGCAAGAGTTCACCCTTCAGTCTTTTTATTCCTTGAAAGGATCAGATTCCTCCGACACAGCTGCCACTGCAAATCTTCATGGAGATGGATCAGATGTTTCAGGAGTTCCCGTCATCTGGAGGTTCGTTTTTCCTTTCATCAGACGTTAAGTTTCCTCAAACTGACCCGAAGTTCTCAAAGAAAAACTGAGATAAGCGTAAGTTGGGCCATCAGCTCGTCTCTTCTGCATGTTTGCAGAAATCCAGATTCTGCCCCGGTGTGTAACATCAGTCCGGCCTGTGGCGAACACACACACACACACACACACACACACTGATGTGAAGATGAAGGAGCTGAGCGAGGGTGTTAATGTGAGCGCTTATGTCAGAGTAAACTTTGAAGGAAGAGAGGAGAGCTTCAAGTTCAGCAATGCCCTCGGAGCGCGGCGTCTAAACTGGACAGACCTTGTGTCAGCAAGTTGGTTTAAGAGAACACACACGCGTACACACCAGCAACATGAACACACACACACACACACACACACACACACACACACACGCACGCCGAGCGGCTGAGCAAACAACATCAGCAGCACATAAACAGGTGTAATCAAACGCTCAAAGTGCTGAAGAGGACGGAATCAGTGACGTGTGTGATAAAAGAAGTCTTTGAGGAGACGCTGAAGACCAGAGAAGAAGAAAAGACAAGAAGAAGAAGAAGAAGAAGAGGAGGAGGAGGAGGAGGAGGAGGCCTTGGCCCCAGGCTTGTTAGTTTGTGTCTCTAACAGCAGTTTGTTTGAACCTCTGCGTGGCCTGTTTTTCTTATTGACAGCTCTTCCTTCATCAGCCGGCCCGGCTGTGGGGTGAGGGAGGCTGCAGGGAGCTCCCGGGCAGGGAGGCGGCCCCACGCGCTCCGCCCCTCCCGTCAGAGGTGGACGCAGCAGCTAAAGCGCTGATGGTTAGCTAGCGCAGCTCCCTTTGTGCTGAAGCCTGAGGTTTAAAATGCTGCGTCTGCCTCACGTACATCCACACACACACTCACCTCAGCAAAAAACACACACTGGGCACGTCGATACACACCCGTCACCTGGCGCTGGGAAACCTGCGAGGAAGCTGCGCAACAACACACACCCGGCCTGAGCTAACACACGTGCAGCCACCGCCAGCTTCGGGTGACATCACCTGAGGCTCTGAGGTGCCTTCCTCAGCTCTCCTAGATCACACACACGTGCACACACACACACACACATACAGAGCTCACCTTTGGTCATGATGTACACTCTCAGAGGACGCCGCCTCTCCCGGCAGCTCTGATGCGGTCATCAGGAGGGTCATTAATTGTGGCGTCCCTCAGGGGGCACTGTGAGGCAGGATGGAGAAGGTGTGTGTGTGTTTGTGTGTGTGTGTGTGTGTGTGTGTGTATGTGTGTGTGTTTTTCCTCTTCTCACCTTGGGAGTGTCGACTTTTTTGGTGACTGAGGGCGAATTTGCAAAGAATTTTGGGGGGACACTGAGCGCAACTTTTGTCCTTCAACTTTGTTAATAAAGTTTTTTTTTTTTTAACACTCTGCAGCGAGAAAACACTTTGTCCTTTCAAGAGGTAAAATTCTAAATTTGTCTAAATTTGACTTTGATCATTTGAGCATTTTGGAGAACCGGAGCGTATTTTTTAAAAGCGAAAACAAAAGCAAAGTTTTTAAAAATGAAGACGGCACGTACGGTGAAGCCTCTGAGGGCTTTCACACACACTGGAACTGGGGTTGTATTTATTTACTGGACTTATGGGGACTCAATCTGGACTCTACTCAGATTTTCTCTCCGGGGACTCAGACTCGAACACAGAGGACTATCTGTTTCATGTCTCTCACAGCTCGGTGCGCTGAGACGCGTCTGTAACGTCGGTGAATCCTGGTTCTGTCCTATCAGGGCTCATCTACCAACTCCAACCTCACCAATCAGAGCTAACGTCACCTCACTCTGTCCGGCTGCTAAAGTGTCGTCAAAGGGACTTTAAATTTGAATTATCATGTTGAGAAAGAGGACGTGGTCACTTTAAGTCCTTGTGAGTGCAGATCTGAAATTATTTGTGTGTGTCTGTGCGTTCGTGTGTGTGTGTGAGAGGAGTGTGTTTGTGCCCCATGCCGATGCTGCATCTGCTGTAGGGCACATAAATGCTGGTTTAGCATTTTAGCATGCTGCTGCTTGCATTATGTGTGCATGCATGGGATGTTTCTCAGAGTTTATGAGCTCCGGACTTTTTAATTCAACGCCTGCGACGCCTCTCTGTGTTTATCGGCAGCGTGTGCACCTGTGAGTGTTTGATGTTTGTAGTTTCATCAGTAAACTGGTGGCTAAACAGTCTGTTGTCTTATCTTTGCTCATCTCTTTCTGGAAGCTTCTCTCTGCTCTTTTCTCCACTCCAGTGTCTGTTTTGGTGTGACAGTGAAATAGTGCTCACGTGTTGTGCTGTAAATCCGCTCTGTTTGTCTGGTTTCCCC
The DNA here is from genome assembly GCA_030710495.1 of Labroides dimidiatus. Taxonomy (NCBI): domain Eukaryota; kingdom Metazoa; phylum Chordata; class Actinopteri; order Labriformes; family Labridae; genus Labroides; species Labroides dimidiatus. The sequence goes on along the minus strand of CM061146.1, from coordinate 2,706,689 downwards.
CTCATTAGTGCGAGAGAGTTAACGTTAGCACAAGTGTCCTGCGCTGGACCGTGAGATTAGTAATTAACGCCGAGTCTAACGAAGGGAGAAAAAACAACACCTCGACAAAGTCCGACCATCAAGCAGCCAGACCTGCTGACGGGGACAAACTTATCCACTGACACCTCCAAACTCGGCTCGGATGTGCAGTCACATGGGTGGGAGTGTGTGTGTGTGTGTGTGTGTGTGTGTGTGTGTGTGTGTGTGTGTGTGTGTTTATTTATTACATTTCTTCTCATTTTTGATGAAACTTTATGAGCTACAGAAAAGAAAAACAAAGAGGACATAAATAGCTCTCTCTCTCTCTCTCTCTCTCTCTCTATCCGCTCTCTCTCTCTTTCAATTTCACATTCAATTAAGTTATCATTTTTCTAACCAATCACACGCTCCGGTCTCTAAATCAGGACACATTTCTCCCTGATTGGCTCTCCTGTCACCCCGACCGCTCGTCCTCTCCCAACCCTTCCCCGCGTGGCTTACAGAAATCCCAGAAATCCAAGCGGATGGAAGCTCCCTGTGGTTAATGATGTCACCGGCTGATCCATTCCTGTGTCCGCTACGCTCCCGCTCAAATCCCCGACAATTCCCATATGTGCTCCATGATAAGTCCCATCATGCCTTTCTGCTGACCCTCCTCGGCCCCCTTATTCATTTTGGCCTGTCTCCTCCAGAGCACGGATTTGGGCAGACTAGGGGCGGGTTTGGAAGGGTTAATAGGAAGCTAAGAGGAAGCGGAGGATGGAAGGAAGGAGGAGGAGGAGAGGAGGTGTTTAGTTTATCTGAGGAAAGTGTTCAATCAAGGAATCAAACGGAGGAGGAGAAGATGTCCTCGGGATCCTTCATGAGCTCTGCTGAGGGGATAATAAGAGGAGGAGACTCAGCTGCGACCTTTGACCTCTGGTTGTGTTTATTTTTATTTCCTGCAGTGGATCCCGATCAGCGAGGCCTCTTTGTTGTGACGAATCGAAGCACCAATCCCGGTGTTAGAGTGAACTCTATTAGATCATTTTTCAGCACTCTGCTGTCAGAAATCACGTCGTTGTTCCTCCGTCAGCAGAGCACTGATCAGATGTTTGAGTCTGCAGACTTCTGAGGAGACAAAAATACGATTAGGAAGGACGAGACTCAACAGACTGAAGGAAAAAAGGGTAAAAACTTTACCCCTGCAAGTATTTACCTATAAGTCAAATATGTAACATAAATATAAAGACGGCATGAGGTGAAAAGGCTAATGAAGCCAGAATTCCTAAACTCAAAGAGGGAAATAGATCCTTCGTCTTAGAGGCCTCCCCCTCATGTGGTCCTTTTCACGTGGAAAATTTTGTCTCCGGCGTTCATCTCCTTTCATGTCTCAATAAATTCATCTGCAGTGAAATAAAGCAACATCCAAACCAGCACAGGATGAATGCCAGCCTGTCTCTGAAGACTTAGACAGAAAGACACTTTTTAACCAACTCGACCGAAGTTTGGTTCTTCCTGTGAACTCATCATGGTGTGACCTCTCCTGATTATTGTCTTCTTTCTGTTTAGCATCGTCTCTTTTCAGGATCGTGTTCGCTTGCAGCATAAAAAAACGTTTATTCGTTTAATTTTCCAGCCTCACTGATGGAAGAAGGAGGCGTTTAAGCCCTGCCTCTGTGCTCGTAACGGAAAGCTTGATGTAGAAATAAAAATGTGTGTGTGTGTTTGTGTTTGTGTGCAGAGGACTGGAACCACCGGGTCATTCATTCAGCCTCTACCTGTGCCATGGCACTGAGAGAGAGAGAGAGAGAGAGAGAGAGAGAGAGAGAGAGAGAGAGAGGTGTGTGTGAATTATTGATAATAAGTAGATTTCAATAGGCTGAACACGTCCCCCCTGATGATCGAGCTGTCAGTCAGTCAGGACTTTCCTGTCACAGGACAGAGGGGGGGGGGGTGGAGGTGCTGATGGACCAGACATGGAGGGAGTGGATGGAGAGGGGACAGAAATATGGGCGGTAAGGTTATGAGTAGAAACCAGGCCGCCCCCTCCTCCTCCTCCTCCGCTCCTTCGTCTCACCTGGAGAGACTCAAGCATGACTTTCCTCCTCAGACCTCGGGGACGTCAAACCGAAAACACGTCTGGAGCGGAACACTGTGAACCCGCGCCGTGACGAGGAGCTGAATTAGAGGAGGAAAGTGGCTAAAAAGCTCTGAGGAAGTTGCTGACGGAGGCAGTTGTGTGGATCAACTCTCTCAGGTGGCTGCCAGCTTCACTGTGTTCCTTCTCAACTCTGTAAACTGTGTGTGTGTGTGTGTGTGTGTGTGTGTGTGTGTGTGTGTGTGTGTGTGTGGGGAGAGGCTGAGAGGTTGATAATGTCAGCAGCGACCGGCCGTCTCTCAGACCAAATGGGCCTCAGCTGTCAGCTGTGGTCGAGCTAAACTCAGTTTAGGGGAGATTAACACAGAATGACATCCTGTTTGCTTCAGTCTAATCCTAATCTAATCTGACGGCGCTGCATGTCGGGGACTGTTGTTCACTTTGCCACCCCAAAAAGCTGGTTTTACATCCGTTCATTGTGTCGGACGGCACGGAGAAGTTCTGTTGACTTTGGAGGTGAGTTTAGGGACACGTAGAACGAGGAGGTACGATGGATAATCTGTGAGATGGATTAAGATTTATTAGATAATGGAAAGGATCACTGATGAACAAATGGCTTCATTTTAATAACGATAACAAACTGACATAAATGGATGGATGGATTCATGAAATGATGAATGGACTTAACGATGACTGAATCAGACGAAGTGATGATGACTGAGAGTCAAAGATGGCAGAGCTGTGAAAAACTGCACTAATGGATGGATAATGGAGGAGTGATTGACAGATGAATGGATGCGCTGATAGAGAATGAATGAAGGAGTGAGACATGGATGGATGGATGGATGGATGGATGGATGTTTTATAAGATGGATGGATGATTAGATTATATATGGATGGATGTTATATGGATGGTTGGATGTTTTATAAGATTGATGGATGTATATATGTATATATGTATATATGTATGTATGTATATCAGTGGCGATTGCTCTAAGACCTCAAGGGAAGCTCAGCTCCCCCTAAAACGTCCCCATAAAAAGTGTTGATATGTCCTGCTGTGTGTACATTTCATTGCCTAAATATGCGCTAGAATACCTTCATCTTTGGTTCTGAATCAGCTACTTATCACAGGTAACTGGTGCCACTTCCTTCTCATTCATCCCCGCAGCGTCTCAGCGCTTTAACACAGTCGGACGCTGAGCGTCTTCAGACTTCAACAGTGTAGGGTAGAGTGGGTTGTTCCACTGTGGAAACTGGACGGTCATTGGATAAACGCTGGGCTTTGTCCCGCCCATCGGACGCTCAGCGTCTCTGGGGGTCTATGAGGCAGTGGGCTGGCCTGGACGCTCAGCTTCTGCATGATGATTGGATGATCTTTCTGAGGCTGAATCCCTTTTTGATTGACAGTGAAATGAGCCAATCAGCGATCCTGAAGTAAAACTTTCTACCGGAGACTTTCTAACTTCTACATTCAGTTGTTCTGGACTGATCCGGAGGCTTTATCGATCCCCAGCGAGTTTACCTTTCTTAAAAACGACGAGCGTTGTGTTTAAAGATTCACTCTCTTTTCCTTGAAGAGGAACGGAGGGTAGAATTAACATTTAAATAAATAAACAAATTTATGATGTAGGCCAGAAAAAAATTGAGCTTCCCCTCCTTGACTGACCAGCAGCCGCCACTGCTGTATATATGTATGTATGTATATATGTGTATGGATGGATGGACGGACGGACGGATGGATGGATGGATGATGGATGTATATATGGATGGATGATCGATGGATGGATGATGGATGGATGGATGGATGGATGGATGTATATATGGACAGATGGATGGATGGATGGATGGATGGATGGATGTATATATGGACAGATGGATGGATGGATGGATGGATGGATGGATGGATGGATGGATGGATGGATGGATGGATGGATGGACGGATGGATGTATATATGGACAGATGGATGGATGGATGGATGGATGGATGGATGTATATATGGACAGATGGATGGATGGATGGATGATGGATGGATGGATGGATGGATGGATGTATATATGGACAGATGGATGGATGGATGGATGGATGGATGGATGTATATATGGACAGATGGATGGATGGATGGATGGATGGATGGATGGATGGATGGACGGATGGACGGATGGATGGATGGATGGGCTGTAAACATGAAGCACCACACAGTAAACATGTTACAGTGAGGACTTCTGTTGCTCTACAGTAACACATGTCCTTCTTTCATTCAACATGTAGTGACTTAAGTGCTTTACCACCAACCCCCAACACACACACACAGCTGCACACACACACTCGCAGGGCGTGGTGTGAGCCTGATATAAATTTTTCACTGTGGTGATCTCGGCTGTAAGTGGCCGACCCTCGACTCCTCTCCTCTCTGTCTCTGCTGGGAGCTTCTCCACACATGTGAAACACTGCTAACAGCTACCCAGGGAGGGAGAGGAGGAGGCTCTGTGAGAGCGTGTGTGTGTGTTCATGCATGTGTGTGTGTGTGTCCTTTTTCTCAGCTCCTCTGAGTCCAGAAGAATGATGAATAAATAAACCTTTCTCTTTGTTGCTTTTCTAATATTTCCAGGGGACCTTTTTATCGTCTCTGTGATGTTTTTACCTCAAATATTTGCAGATGTGTGAGGAGGACCGTGGCGTCTCTTTGGTCTCTGAACACATCCTTTCAGGTGAGTGGAGCCGAGTGGACCGCTGTGTGTCCTTGACAGTCCTATTGAAAAATTAAACCCTTCCTCCCCCTCCTCCAGCTTGTTCCCCCCCCGTTCCTCATACACACATTTCTCCTGTCGTCAACCCTCCTGAGTGCCGAGGAAGGTCGAAGGTCAATTTTCCTGGATTTCCAGCTTGTGCTCTCCTCTGAGGATTTAGAAGCTCGTTCTGTTGTAAAAAAAAACTTGAATCTTTATGCAAGTTATCCAAGAGTTTCATTCAGTAGGATTTTAAACCAAAAAAATTGGATGTTTCAGTCATCAAAATTTGGAAATAAGGTTTTAATTTGAGTCTTTTTGTGCATGTGTGTGACTGTGTGAAGTATTTCACAGGGGTTTTGTCAACTTTATGGTGGAATGAATTCAATTTTACTTACTTTCTGCAACAACTATCAAACAAAAAGTGACAAAAATGTGTTTCAACCTGTAAACATCTTTAACCCGCTTACACACCTGACACACAAACAGACTCTCCTCACACACAGCTCAGTGTGGCTGTGTTGGCTCTGAAGCTTGAAGCTCCTCCGAGCTCGTGGAGAATAAGCGTCTGATCGTGCTGCTGGTGTGCGGCAGCTTCCTGAAGCTCTCCATGCTCTGTGTTTTTATTAACATCACTTATTCATGCTCTCTCTGTCCGTTGTCACCACACACAGTTTGAGTGCTGCAGATCTGCTCATGTGTGAGTGTGTGAAGTGTGTTCAGCCACTGTTTGCTGTGACCTCTGGGCAGGGGCGTCAGAAGCTTTTTTAATATGGGGGGGGGCACACTGGTATGGGTTCCGGGGGTTAATTAGATGACATTTGCTGCATTCTAATGTATTTTAACAGGTTGCTTAACATCTAATTTTACGACACATAAGACACATTTTTCAGACTCAACATTAAGTCAACTTTCAGCATTTACCACCCTGTTTTAAAACTCACTGTCATGCCTAAAATAATGAAACGGCTTTGACAAAATTTATCACCAACAATGACTTTTTGGTTGCTTTTTATTTTGTTTATTCTTTTTTTTTTTTAATTTAGCCTAAGATGTAACACAACATGCCACCATTCCAAGCAATAGTGACAGTGTTTACTTTTTTTGTTACAAAAGTGCACTTTATTGTTGTTCATTATTATTTATGTTTACATTTATTGCACATTTTTATAAAAAAAAAACCTGCACTATTTAAACTAAAACCTGTTCAGAAAGTTTTGCTTTAATTGTCTTTTTTTTTTTTTTTTTCCTTAAGGGTTTTACATGTTTTATGTTAAACATGGGGGGGGGGGGGGGGGTCTAACCTGCAAATTAGTCTAGAAAAATCAAAGAATTGTATGATTTTATATTAAAAAATCTTGATATGATATTTTTGCCATTTTGGCATCGCCCACTCCTAGCTACAATGATCATTCATTTATACATACAGTAACTTTTGATCTGGAGCCCGTGGAAACTAAATATAAGAAACTTCATCTGATCAGTGATCCCATTAGATGTTTGTAGAGCCGTGTGGAGTAACGTGACGTCATTTTGCCCAAATCCATCCTGTAACTACCAGCCCAGCACTGTAAATCACTCACCTCCGTGACTGAAGTCTCTGCACCGTCCCTCACGTCACAAGCTGCTGACCCTGCTCCTGCTACCGACTCAATCTCAGTATCAATCTGCTGTCAAAAGGGATCAGGATGAATTAATTAAGCGTTGTTTGTTTTTCTATCAACAACTGAAATAAGTCAGCTAACGTTTCCATTAGCAAAACACCGTTATTGTGGGGACATTCTGACTTACTTCCTGCTTCTTTGTTAGGAACTGTCTGTTGTCCATTATGTCTGGGGAAGGAGCAAATATTGCATCAGTTCATTAGCTTACTTCTAGTTTTCATTTCTTAGCTGAACATTAATATAACGTGGCCTCGTGTTAACATTGAGGGCTAACTAACGTTACCAACCTGCTGCTTCACTCACTGACTGAGATGTTGTCACTCATTCACTTCATGCTGCGATAGTTGAAGGTTGTCCGGAAAACACGGAGTGGATTAACAAGTCGACTATGTATTATCTATTAGCGATCAAGTGGAATGGATTCTTTTACGAGGCAATAGAAACGGCGCTGGATGAACCAATATTTTCTGTGAAATGCGGGGGGGTCCAAATGAAGAATTTTGAAATCTGCAGGGGACACGTCCCCTTCACATTCAATGGTGGCGACGCCCATGCCTCTGTGTGTATTTATCCGACACAGGGTTGAATACTGAAAGCGAAAGTCAGTTATAAATATCTAAATCCGTCTTCAGTCACCTGTTTGTCGACAGCTTTGTCATTACGCTCTGCACAGGAGCGACGTCTTCCTCCTTGATCCTGAAACAGAAGCTGAAATCTGTCGGCTGAGTCCTGATTGTGAAGTTCAGTCCGTCTCACATGACGTCTTTTCTTCCTCCTCTCAAATCTGTGTCTCCAGCAGCCTCTCTCTAAGCTGAGCAGAGTGGTCCTCTTGATCCCATGGAAGCCGTTTGAAGACTTTCTCTGTCTCTTGCGTGCTCTGACTGACAGCCGCGCTCTGCTGGCCAGTGGCTGGCCTGAATCCCCGGCTTTGGGCCTCTGCAGCCGGCTCTCATCCAGGCCTGATCCCAAGGAGGAAAGCCTCAACGGCGTCAGGACGGATTTGAGAGTCCTCGCTCATCCCAGGGATGTCCAAAGTGCTTTCACAGTGGGTGAACGAACCCCTCCCAACCCTCTCACCACATATTTACACGCAACCACAGCCAGCTGGAGGGTGAGAAGAGTGTGCACGGGTGTGTGTGTGTGTTCATTGTTCCCTTCTGCTTTCTCACATTTTAGTGTTTTTATTTATTGATATATTTTTAAAACAATGGATTGTAAATCCTGTTTAACCTAAATTCAACTGAATACTCTACATAGACGAGATATTTATTCTTTAAACTGATAGAATTTGTTTTTTCTACAAGTATTCATTCGTTTTGATTTTGACGCCTGCAGCACGTTCCTAAAAAGTTGGGTATAAAAGGAGCATCCCTGAAAGGCTCAGTCGTTCACAAGCAAGGATGGGGAGAGGTTCACCACTTTGTGAACAACTGCGTGAGCAAATAGTCCAACAGTTTAAGAACAATGTTTCTCAACAATGTGAAAGAATTGATGGATTTGATCATCTACAGTCCATAATATCATCAAAAGATTCAGAGAATCTGGAGAAATCTCTGCACGTAAGCAACAAGGCTGAAAACCAACACTGAATGCCCGTGACCTTTGACCCCCTCAGGCAGCACTGCATTAAAAACCAACATCATTGTGTAAAGGATATTACCACGTGGGCTCAGGAAGACTTCAGAAAACCATTGTCAGTTAACACAGTTCATCACTACATCTACAAGTGACAGTTCAAACTCTACCATGCAAAGACAAAGACATATATCAACAACACCCAGAAACACCGCCGGCTTCTCTGGACCCGAGCTCATCTGAGATGGACTGACGCAAAGTGGAAAAGTCTGCTGTGGTCTGACGAGTCCACATTTCAAACTGTTTTTGGAAATCATGGACGTGGTGTCCTCCAGGCCAAAGAGGAAAAGGACAATCTGGATTGTTCTCAGGTCAAAGTCTCAAAGCCAGCATCTGTGATGGTATGGGGGTGTGTTAGTGCCCATGGCATGGCTAACTGGACCATCTGTGAAGGCTCCATTAATGCTGAAAGGTACATACAGGTTTTGGAGCAACATATGCTGCCATCCAAGCCACGTCTTTTTCAGGGACGTCCCTGCTTATTTCAGCAAGACAATGACAAGACACATTCTGCACCTGTTACAACAGCGTGGCTTCGTAGTAAAAGAGTGCAGGTACTAGACTGGCCTGTCTGCAGTCCAGACCTGTCTCCCATTGAAAAGAATGGATTTGAATCTTTTGTGTTCCTGCAGCACGTTTGCTTTTAATGCATTAGTTTCTGCTTTTTGGAGCATTTTTATTTTTCATCTGTCCACGGGGGGCGCCTAAAATGATGCAAACTACCAAATCTAAGCCACAGATTTTCAAAATTCTTCTCCGTTTAAACAGTTTGATTTCAGAAACAGGTATCCAGGAAGGTGGATCCATGTTTCTTTGTCTTCTGGGTTTGGTTCAGGTTCTTTGTTGGTGCAACTTTCCACTGCTGGATCATTACTCAGTGACCATGTGTGTGAGGAGACAGACAGGACATTGAGCGGGTCAGGAAGCGGCTGCAGCGTGCAGACAGAAGAACGGGAGCTGAGCCTCATTGATAAAACCTCCTCCAGTCCCAGACGAGGAAGGAAGCGGTGCAGGCTGCAGGCTGCAGGCACAGGAGGGAGACGTTATGGATCCAGGATTGGGACAGGAGTCCAGCCACTGCCAGCCATTGATCAGGATCAGGATCAATCAGGAAACCATCGAGCAGCCCGCTCCAAAAATAGCGTGAAAGCACCTGAGAGCGAGCAGAGAGTCACAGCTGACCGCCTGGAGACGTCACACCTCCCCGCCTCCCATCGCTCAGATCGCCTGAGGCAGGAAGTGGATCAGAGCGCTGCAGTCAGCCTCAGAGATGTGCAGGTTTATGTCACTTGACCCCTGACCCTCAAATGTTATTGACATGTTTCCTCGTTCATGGGTCAAATCCTCGTCCCTGGAGCCACAGATCCTCCAGCTGAGTGACCTGGATCACAGCAGGACAACAGATGAAATTTCTAACCTTTCAGCGGAGTAAAATGTTTCGAACCTCAGCTCACGCAGCCTCTCACCCTCCTAAAAGCTACTGTCTCTATTTATTTCCTGAAATTTTCGAACCTTAAAGTGAGACTGTAAATTCCTCAACATCCCCGCGTTACCGCAGAGAGAGGAAAACGTTCTCCTGAAGTGAAATATCACTTTAAGCTGCTTCACTTTGTTTGTGAGCCAGCAGGCCGATGCTGGTGCCACTGTGGAGTAAATCTTCTTGGGTTTGTGTGTTAAAGCCTCAGAGAGGCGAGGGGAGGGTCAGAGGGAGGCTGCCGAGGGGGGAGGAGGGCCAGAGGAGGCCAGCGGTAAGACGCCTCGGTCCTGCCCGCAGGAGATAAGTGTCCGTCCCCTCGACTTCACTGAGCGCACCCTGAGAATATGTACAGTATGTATATGATATGGAAATGCACAAACACATGCACAATATCCAGATTATCTTCTGGAAGAGGTTTACACAGACCTCACATCCAGAGCCCAGTTCACACACACACACATAAACACATTTTCACACACGTTTCCAAAGATAGCGTTAAACGTGGCGGGGACAGCGTGCGGCTGTGTGGAGAATCGGCCTGACTAAGCTCTGAATTTACATGGCTAAGCAAAGTTGTTAACCCAGAGAGGCAGGGCCAGAGAGGAGCTAATGGGATTTCTCTGTTAATGAAATTTATGAAAGAGAGTGAGAGAAAGAGGAGAGGGATGGAGAGTGAAGAGTGGCAGAGGTAGAAAAATAATTATAATCATAAAAAAGAGAGAGAGAAGTAGTTGAGGAGGAGAGTTGAGGGTTTGGTCCGTCTCATTGATTCAGGAAGAAAAGTTACAAACTCATGTTGAGATGAAGATGATTTTATAGATTTCCACATTTTTACTTCAGAAAGTTATAAAAGTTTGAAAATGTTACCAAAACATTCACTGAAAAAAGTGAAACAACTGTGTCATTACGTCAAATTGCATTTTTTAATTGATCTAACTTGAAATCCTTGTTTTTGTTTTAAACCTGTTCGGTTCAGTTTGCCTAAGCAGATCTAAATTATTCCCATGATGCATTTCAGCCAAGTCAGTTCACACTGTATTTTATGTTACAAATTAATTTATTTTACAAATAGTTTGTCTGACACTTGTTTGTGGGCCACTGACTGGCTCACTTATAAATAACACTGGACAAGAATATTAATTATTTTATTATACATTTATTGTAACCATGAGTAAGAAGGGTAAAGGAAAAAGTGTACATTGACTTTGGAGGTGAGTTGAGAAACTGACTTGAGGAAACCTAAAAAATATTGCTTGTAACAAAATTAGAGTAATTTGATCAGTTTTTTCTAAAGTAAAAGTTTAACTGAGATGGAATTATAAATATTACGTTTGTTCAAAATGAAAAATTAAGCTGAAACAAACAAGAACAACATGTGGTCTTCATAATGAATTATTTTTTTTACTTTGAGTGAATGTAGATATTTAACTTTGATAAAAAATGATTATTTTGATTGAAACTGGCTCAAATTTTAGAGTTCAACCAAATCAGAAATATAATTTGAGAAAAACTGATAATACTAGGTGTAACAAATTAGAGTAATTTTTTTAGGTTAGTCCAAAGTATCATTTTTTTCAGTGTGTTCCAAAAAGCAGAGGCGCAGGGTAAAATGTTGAAAGTGACTCAAACAATGAGGTTTAGGGCCACTGAAAAAACAAAAACACAAAACGTCCAATAAATTTTTCTTTATTATTATTATTCAGAGAAAAAAGTCAGAATACTGAGATTAAAGTCAGAACTCTGAGTTCTGACTTTGCTGCCATCCAAACGAAGTTCTTACATATTTCAGAGGGACTAAGAAAACCCACATTCTGCATGGACTACAACAGCACGGCTCAGTAGTAGAAGAGTCCAGGTGCTGAACTGACCTGCCTACAGTCTGGATTGTCAAACACTGAAACTACGACCCCTGAACTGTTGAGAAGCTGGAATCTTCTGTCAGGCAAGAAGAAGACTACATTACACTTCAGACTCCAGGAACTGGTCTCCTGGGTTCACCAAAAATGAAGCTAAAAGATGAGGTTACACAAACACAACAGTTAGCAGAAGCTGTTAAAACACACAATCTGACCACGGTTTTATTGCAGATTTTTGAGTCTCAGGTGACGAGAAGAGGAAGACGGGTTTCTCTGTCGATCAGGATGCTCTGGAAGACCAGTGTGTGCTCAGCAAAGGTGTGTTGTTTAGGGAATTTTAAATGTCCCATGTTAAAATGTTCATGAGAAGCTGCCTGATTTAAGTTGGTTTCCACAGACATTTGAAATGATGTTTATATAAAATAATGGTGGGTGGGTGGGGGGGGGGGGGTATATTTACTTGCAGCAAAAACTTAGTGTTGAAATGCTGAGCCCTAACCCAAACCACACCAGTCCTATTTATAACCTCTGAACCACTTATGACATCATCAGCTGTGTGGTTTCCGTGGTGGTTTATAAAATTTCCATTTATTTTAATGGGCCAAGAATTTCCATTCATTTTAATGGGCCAAAAAATTTCTGAAAATGTTGAATTTTTTAAAAAGTACAAGTGTAAGAAATCTGAAACACACACACACACACACACACACACACACACACACACACACACACACACACTTCTCCTGAACATGCTGAACATTTTAACATTTTAATGGTGAAAATTTGTTGGTGGACTGGTGACCCAAAGACGTACGGAAGAATAAGATAAAGTTTAGTAATAAAGTCGTGTTTCGATACGTTGAAATGCTGTGTTCAGGATTTTACCATTAAAAACAAAATGTGTCGAGTGAAAACTGATGAAATTTGGATGGAAAAATCTCACCACACTCATTATGGTGTCTGCTGTCTGCAACCTTTAAAAATGTCCAGCTCCATGTCTATTTGTTTGTCTTCTCTCTCTCTTCTCTCTCTCTCTCTCTCTCTCTCTCTCTCTCCCTTGAGTAAAAGAAGATACGAGCTCTATTCAAACACACTTTCACACAAAGTTGACATGTTGGTGATGTCAGTGTGTGTTTTCTTTTCATGCTTCAGTGTGTGTGTGTGTGTGTGTGTGTGTGTGTGTTGTGGTGTGTGTGTAAAAGCAGCCCTCAGGCTGTGTGAGCTGCACCTCGACCTCTCCACACAAACCCTGCAGCAGCACCGAGGTCTCGTTTCCCCCCGTTTGCCCCCCGAGTGACTGGGCAGAAGATTGTGATGAGCACGGGAGAAGAAGAAGGAAAAGAGGAGAAGTGGAAGAAGAAGAAGAAGAAGAAGGGGGCAAGTAACAGTGAGTGAGGGTGTGCTGATGGGGGAGGAAATTTACCCCCGAGTCTGCACATTCTCACACACACACACACACACACACACACACACACACACACACACACACACACACACCTACGTTTTCTGGGTTTGCTTTGCTGTTTTAGTTTGATGCTGAGGCAGATTTCTTCACGAGCCCCCCCCCCCCCCCCCCCCCCCCCCCCCCCCACCCTCCACCTCTTCAAACACACATACACACCTAACACCCCCCCACCCCCCCCCACCCCCAACCTCACCCTTTTGCCCCTCCAGCCCTCCGAACCCGGCACAGTCAGCACCGCATGGCGACGCCAATCGATGCTCCGCGCCCCGCTGAGCGTGTCCACACAAGGCCGAGCGAAGGGCCCCTCCGCAGGGGATTGTGGGAAATCTGATTTATGATGCCCGCAGTGTTGCTGACCACTAACTTTTCCCCTCGCTTCCTCTTCGTCTTTCCCTTTGTCTCTCCATCTCTCTCGCTCTCCTCTGCTCCCCTCGCCGTGACTTACCTGTTTACCTCTCTTCTTCGCTTTATGAAAATGAGAGCGAGCGTTGAAGAAGCTCCTGGAACCAGTAGGAACTCCGCACTGGGCAGGAAGATGGCGCACAGGACAGAGAGGGTTTGTGAGGGAGGATGGGAGGAGGTGCAGGAAGGAAAGATGAGTCCATTTCATCAGGATCTGCGTGCAGGAGGAGGATGTGGAGGATTTTCATGGCTGCTTTGGCGCTCAGCCTCTCTCATCTCCTCACACACACATAACGCTCTCATCATGACATCTCACTGTGCAGCTGTGTGTGTGCATTAATACTCAGTCTAAGTGTGTGTCTGGGCTGCAGGGGGCCTCCCAGACCCCTGCGGTGCTCCTCTTCAGGACGCTCATTCACCATCTCCTCCACCTTCAAGAACACGCTAAATGAGAAAGTTAACGCGCTGATGGGGCGGAAGATTGGCCTGCTGGGCTGTTGTGTCTGTGTACGTGTTCATTTGTGTGTGTGTGTGTGTGTGTGAGCAGTAAAAGCAGCTCCCCAAACAGCAGGAGATATGCATTAGACTAATGTGTGATTAAACACATCCATGCATGTGATTGGTTGATTTATCGGCTCTGACGGCGGGCGCTGGTTGGTTTTATAGATCAATCATGAGGCGGAGAGGGCGGAGCAGGTGATACGGGCTTGTTAGGCTCATAAAGTCTTATCTGTGTCACTTTTATCATTCACGTGGGTTAGCTTTAATTGTTCGTTCAATCATTAATGGATATTTAGTACATTTAATGAAATGATAACAACATCATTTATGCTGTTTCAGACCCTCAGTTTCCAATAAGTAGAAATGTGTGTTTCACTTTTTTTCTTTTACACTTTTTTATAAACATTTTATCTGAATTTATTCTCCCCAAACAGGTGGAGTTTGTTCACTAACCCCTGTTAAAATATCAGCTCCTGAACTCGAGCTCGAAGGATTTCAAAACCTGAAAATAAAAACTCAAATCACAGCCAACTGCTGCGTTTGTGGCTTAAATTAATCACAGTTTTAGATTTTTACTCTCTGGACCTTAATTTTTATTCTGAAGCCACAGTCCTGAGTTTAACCTCAGGTCTGAAACCTCCTGGATCACATCACTGTGAGAGCTCTGTCGTCCCATTTACCGTAAAATCTAGAGTATAAGTCGCACAGATATTAGAGTACAGAGTCATCAGTGACCAAATCTGTGGATTTATATGAATTTATTTTCCAGCATCTGTGATTATTTTTTGGGAGAGTCTGCCTTTAAAACTACTAGCTGCTTCGTTGAATGAGTATCTCACATCTGAAACAAGTTTAAACTTACCTGTTGAGGTGTTTACCTGTTTAAATCTAACTTCAAGATCTTTGTTCTTTTAGTTTTTTGTTTACTTATTGCAAATTCCCAAAGTTGTTTTTTTTTAGTTGTTGTCTTTATTCTGTCCCTCTGGTGTCCTGTACTATCTTTCCATGATTTACAGCTCAAAAAAATCCCTATTTTTCTCTCCATTGCAGCGTTCCCAGACGTACGATAATTATCGTATTTGTACGATAATTTAGCCCTCTGTACGATGTACGATCAATAATTCCAAAAAAGGCTAAATGTACGATAATTTGACGATTTCGTGTGGTTGTTACAGATCTACCCCAGTCTGACGGATTTATCCGTAAACCCTAAATGCATCTTATATCATGTGACGTTTCCAGCCAATCATAGTTTAAGTGTCATTCGTCTCAGAACGATTGACAGCCAATCACGGTCGTAGGAGCTCCGTCAGGAGGAAGTCAGAGAAAAATGAGCACCGGAGCCTCGAGCTGCTGATCAAACGCTGCTGATGTGGGGCAGGGCGATGAATGCTCACAAAAGTGCCTGTAGGACACTAAACAGAGGGATCAGTTGGGATTTTCACACAACAATAAGACAGTAGTTTTGATCATTATCAGTTATTTTGATTATTTTGTCGGGTGTACGATAATTTCCCCCAAAATACGATAATTTTGAGGCTCTGGTACGATAATTTTATATTTCCCATCTGGCAACGCTGATCCATTGTGTTTAAAAGTTCCTGTCAGGACTTTCTGAGTGATCCTGAAAAAGTCTCTCTTCTAGATCTCTGCGTGATCCTAATTCACAACTTCAAATCAGATAATCAGCACCAATATAGGTTATTGATAAATGATATTTCTGAGCTTCCTGATTGGATCGGACGGGACCGGATTGATTTACAGCACGTTGAAGTCTCTATGACAACACCACGCCAGCTGATGAAGTTTAGTAGAGAGAAGTCGCGTTTAAGCCCCTTAGAAAACCTTTATTTCAGCCTCTGTCTGAAACACTTTGTTTTGCTTTTAATCAAAGCTGAGTGGTCACTTTGAGAATGTTTTATTAAGTCTCCATTTTATTTTTATATGCACATGTATTTTAATGCATTTTAATGTATTTTAATATATTTTAGTGCATTTTAATACGTATATGTGTTTATGTATATGGTCTTTTTATCATTTTGTGTTGCTTAATGTTTGTACAGCACTTTGGTCAACTGAGGTTGTTTTAATGTGCTCTATAAATAAAGTTTGAGTTGAGTTGCTGCAGTCCCTTTAAGACTCCTGGAGTCTTTGGCCAGCCCTCTGAGGCTTTGGGTAGACCTTGGTGTTTGAGGCCCTGTTCCTCCAACATGTCTTGAAGCAGTACAAAGCGCATCATGTGATGATGTCAACATCTTGCGAAGACCTGGTGAAGAGTTTGTGTTATTTTTAGAACGGAGTGTTTGATCAGTTTACAGATTCAGAGATTTCCACAACATATGAATATGTAGAGATTTGAAAATCTGCACATGCTCAGTCTGAACGTCCAGCGTTGGTACTTCCTATCTATGTTTAATTTAAGAAAAGGAGATTAACCCCCTCTTTAACCTGTCAGCAACACTTTTAATAAAAACTTTACATATTGCACAAAAAAATAAAAACTAGAAGAAGAGGTTCAGTTACAGCAACAACTTTTATTTTTCCCGACAAGCATCCAAAGATGCAGAAATTTGATCCATATCTGAACCAAACATACAAAAAAAATTTGATGGTTTGAAATAAAACCTGTAAAAAGCAGCGATTTTGTCCTTTTAGCCCAACTGTGCAGCGGACTGTTCCCCCTCTTTAATGGCTTTAGCTGCATCTCCCTCCCTCTGTCTCTCTCTCTCTCTCTCTCTGAGTTGTTATTCTATAATCACTGTGTAAGGAAGATGTATATTTAATATCTCATCTTGCTGTGCTGATGATGTGGCATGTTTTGAAACATTGGTTTCATAACTATATCAATACCTCATCTCTTTTTCATGCCATCGATGATCGTCTCGGCGCGGAGGAAACATCCGCCTCAGAGCCAAACAGAAGCACTTAGCTCGGCTTATTTCAATACCTGATTGAACTTTATTAAGACATCACCACTCATCGAGATGACACCGTCGTAAAGAAGGGAAAAGTTGGCGGTGGACCACCTGGGTGGATTTCACAGGACATTAAGTTGGGATTCAGAGCGGCGTTTATTTAAAGGTGAGTTTAAAAAGAGTGAAACTTTGTCGTCCTGGTGAGGTTTCAGTTCTGATGTTGTTTGTTAAAACAGCAAAGTTTGTTTTCATTCCCTCTGCTTTGAGACTAAGTAGCTCTGACATCTCTGCTACCCACAATCCCCTGCGGAAGGAGCTGGCTGTTAGCGATATATCCCCGGCGACGGCTTGCGTTTGGGGTTCGCTCCGTGTTACAGCAATTAGATCTCAATTAGCCGAGGAGTAAACACACACAGAGGGAGAGAGACACGGCGTGTTGGAGGGAGAGCTGTTAGCAGATGTAAAAAGGCCCGGAACTCTCCGGGGTCTTGTTTGAGCCTCGGTGTCCCCTGTGGACAGACTGTAGCCCTGTGGGCAGGATTCAATCTGCAGCATGTAAATACACACACACACACACACACACACACACCTGTAGAGACGCTAAGCTGGAGATACAAGAGGGACAAAAACACACAGAGTGTAACCATGGTGATGAGTCATGAGGCGTTCAGGGTCCGCGGCTCTCTGGCTGTCTGTGTTGACTTTGAATCAGCAGAAATTATATCAGAAGCTTAAAAAACATTAAAGAGCTCCTGAAATGCCTTTCAAAATAAAAGCCTGATCTAAAGTCTTCTATGGAGAAACCCTCTTTGTGTTGACATAATGCTTTTATTTTAAAGTTATTTTGCAAAAGCTCTTTATTTGAATAAAAAAGTTGACTTTTTTTTTTTAGTTTCTTTCCTCCTTCCTTTTCCCTCTTCTTCCTTCACATCAGATTCTCATTTTCCCATCATCCTCTCTTTATAATCCAGTCACGTTCCCCAACAACCAAATCCTGTTTAACCTATATTCAGTTGAATACAGTACAAAGACAAGATATTTATTCTTCAAACTGATAAACTTTGTTTGTTTGTAAATATTCCCTCATTTTGAATTTGATGTCTGCAACCTGTTCCTAAAAAGCTGGGACAAGGTCAACAACAGACTGGGAAAGTTGAGGAATGCTCCAAAAACACCTGTTTGGAACATTCCACAGGTGAACAGGTTCATTGGAAACAGGTGAGGGTCATGATTGGGTATAAAAGGAGCGTCCCTGAAAGGCTCAGTCGTTCACAAGCAAGGATGGAGCGAGGTTCACCACTTTGTGAACAACTGTGTGAGCAAATAGTCCAACAGTTTAAGAACAATGTTTCTCAATGTCAAAGAATTGATGGATTTGATCATCTACAGTCCATAATATCATCAAAAGATTCAGAGAATCTGGAGAAATCTCTGCACGTAAGCAGCAAGGCTGAAAACCAACACTGAATGCCCGTGACCTTTGACCCCTCAGGCAGCACTGCATTAAAAACCAACATCATTGTGTAAAGGATATTACCACGTGGGCTCAGGAAGACTTCAGAAAACCATTGTCAGTTAACACAGTTCATCACTACATCTACAAGTGACAGTTCAAACTCTACCATGCAAAGACAAAGACATATATCAACAACACCCAGAAACACCGCCGGCTTCTCTGGACCCGAGCTCATCTGAGATGGACTGACGCAAAGTGGAAAAGTCTGCTGTGGTCTGACGAGTCCACATTTCAAACTGTTTTTGGAAATCATGGACGTGGTGTCCTCCAGGCCAAGGAGGAAAAGGACAATCTGGATTGTTCTCAGGTCAAAGTCTCAAAGCCAGCATCTGTGATGGTATGGGGGTGTGTTAGTGCCCATGGCATGGCTAACTGGACCATCTGTGAAGGCTCCATTAATGCTGAAAGGTACATACAGGTTTTGGAGCAACATATGCTGCCATCCAAGCCACGTCTTTTTCAGGGACGTCCCTGCTTATTTCAGCAAGACAATGACAAGACACATTCTGCACCTGTTACAACAGCGTGGCTTCGTAGTAAAAGAGTGCAGGTACTAGACTGGCCTGCCTGCAGTCCAGACCTGTCTCCCATTGAAAATGTATGGAGCATTATGAAGCACAAAATACAACAACAGAGACCCCGGACTGTTGATCAACTGAAGTTGTTCATCAATCAAGAATGGTAAAGAATTCCACCTCCAAAGCTTCAACAATTAGTGTCCTCAGTTCACAAACACTTATTGAGTGTTGATAAAAGGAAAGGTGATGGAACACAGTGAGAAACATGAGCCTGAACCAGTTAAAGTTTATCAGTTTGAACGATATAGCTTGTCTTTGTGGTGTATTCAGTTAAATTTAGGTTAAACAGGATTTAAAATCATTGTTTTCTGTTTTTATTTAAGTTTTACACAACATCCAAACTTCACTTGAATTTGGGTTGTATCTGCTTCCTCTCCAGGATTTGTGTCTTTTCCGTCATTTATTCATTTATCTTTTTGTCCTCTTCCTTTGAACCTCTCAGTTCTCCTCCTCCTTCTGCTCTGTAATGCCTCTCCATCTTTCTTCCCTCCTCCTCCTGTTACCTCTCTTCTGTCTTCTTCTTCTTCTTTTTTTTTTTTTGGACCCTCTTTCACGTCTTTCAGTTTTATTCCTCTTCTTCTAATTTCTTCTCCCCCTAATTCGTATTTCTCTCCTCTCCTCTCCTCTCCTCTCCTCTCCTCTCCTCTCCTCTCCTCTGCCGGGTCGCTGTGCTTGTCGCGGGTGATAATCCGTGTCACGGCGGCTGATTGGGGATTAGGACTAGCAGTTTATTCACGGCGGGGAGAATGATACAGCGCTTAGTGGCAGCGGCTCCCGCGGCAGCCGCTCTCTGCTGAATTAGCAACATGTTTGAATGAGATAAAAGAGACAGCTTACCCCACCGCACTCCTCCACCTAATCCCTATACAGCTGTGAAATGAGCCGGGCCAGCCACACCACACCTACACCCACTGCTGCCCGTCTCTCGCCCTGCCTCTCTCTCTCTTTCTCTCTCTCTCACACACACACATGCCTACAGTGTTTATACTGTACCTGCCTGCACACACACACACACACACACTCACAGCAGTATCTAATTCCTCACTGGAAAGCCGTCAGGGAGCACATATCTCCACCGAGCCCACACAATCCTCTGAATGGACTGTTTCAATAAGAGAACGTTCTAGATACTTTTTTGACTCTGGAAAAGCTTCAAATCATAAAAAGACAGACGGCTGTTCAGACAGGTTGACAGAAGCTGTGACTTTTGAATGATCCCTCTTTCTCTACGGTAAAAAATGAGTTTTATATGAAGTTAAGGGCCTGTGTCCACTGACGGCCATCTTTGCTCCAGCCGTTCCCATGAGCTCCTCTCTCTCCAGCTCGTTGTGTTTCTAAGAAACCAAACCATATTCCAACCTCTGCCATAACTGTTGACAAACTTCAAAGTTAAAGTCCCGCCCCTTCTGAATTTTGATTGGTCAGTCAGAACAAACTGACATCAATGTGCATAGTGAAGGAAGGGAGGGAGGAAGGAAGGAAGGATGGATGGAAAAGAAAAGGAAGGGTGAAAGGATGGAAGGAGGAAACCATGAAATGGAAAAAAGGAGGAAAGGTAGATGGATGAAAACATCAAAGGAAGAAAGGTGGGAAGGAAGGTTGAAAGGAAAAAAAGCATGGAAGGAAGAAAAGAGGCAAGGAGGGAGGTAAGGAAATAAGCAAGCATAATAGAAAGAAAGGAATAATAAAAAGAAAGAAGAAAAAAAATCATGAAAGGAGGCAAGGAAGGCTGTAAGGATGAAAGCTTGAAAAGAAGAAGAAAAATAGGGAAGGAGAGAAGGAAAGAAGGAAGGAAGGAAGACCAAAAAGAAGGGGAGGAAGGGATAATGGACTGAAAAAAAAGAAGGATGGAATGAAAGAAAGCTGGAAGGAAGAAAGGATGAAAAAGGATGATAGATGAATGAAAGCATCAAAGAAAGAAAGGAGGGAAGTAAGGAAGGAAGCATGGAAGGGAGGAAGGGAGGAAAGGATGAAAAGATTAAAACATCAAAGGAAGAAAGGACACTCGGAAGGATGAAAGTAAAAAAAAGCACAGAAAGAAGAAAATATGCAAGGAAGGGAGGATGGAAGGGAAAAGGAAGAAACCATGGAATAAAGAAAGAAAGAAAGAAAGAAAGAAAGAAAGAAAGAAAGAAAGAAAGAAAGAAAGAAAGAAAGAAAGAAAGAAAAATTCATGAAGGGAAGGAGGGAAGGAAGGAAGGAAGATTGAAAGGAAACTTTAAATTTGAAACTTGGTTTTGCCCTCACACAAAAAAAACCTGCTGTCAGTGGAGACGGGCCCTAAAGCGTGTGAACAACAGTTCCATGAGTCGTGTTTCTGCACCATCATGGTCAACGATAAAGGTGACTAAGATTTGTTTTACTGACAGAATAAAAGGACACGACGCAGAAAAACAAGTTTGTTCAAACTCCAGATCAAAGTACTTCAACCCAAACCGTTCTCATGTCGAAGTGAAGAACTGAACTGACTCAGAAAACAGCAAAAACCAAAATGTTCTTCCTTCTTTTTCAACGAAACCAATCAGTGAGAAAGGAAGTGAGGAAAGATCTGAGATTTGCTGACATCATACAAAGTAAACAATGACACGGCAAATTTAAGATCTCTGCTTGATTCTTACTGATGAGTTAACTGGAACCAGGCAGAAACAGAGAAATAAAAAAATAACACTGATCACGGCTTCCGCTTTTATTTATATCTCTGTTATGCTGCTGCAGTTCTAAATTTATAAAACCACATGTGCTGAATCACACACTGCAAGTGAGTGAAATCTTGGAAATTCCAAAAAAAATGCATAAAGAAAATAAAACAAACAGACGCACAAATTCATGCAAGGCACTAAAATGCATCCCATTGAATATCAATAATTATAAAAGAATTTTTAAAAGTTTTAATCATTTATTAATCATTTTATTTAATCACCATAATAATTAAAATCAGACTTTCACACATGCAGTCCAGCTCCCAGCGTCCATCAGTTTTTATTTTCTACCTTTGCAGAAATCTGCAGACAGCTTGAGTTGATGTTTTTATTTCTTACCTGTGATTAAGCTCTAAAAATACCTTCCTCCTCCTCCTCCTCTTCCTCCTCCTCCTCTTCCTCCTCCTCAACACACGGCGGTTTGAAAAGCACCGGGAGACAAAGTGTGGTCCATTTTGTTAATGGTTTTGGCCGGAGGGGATTGGCCATCCCCACCAATAAGCCCGGCCGTATATCTCACTTCATTTGGCTAATGTTGTGTCAGCAAAATAAGGCCGGGAAATAATAATGTGCGGGTATCTACATATGGAGGAGTAATGAAGGAGAGAGAGGGATGGAGCAGGAGGACGGAGGGAGGAGAGAATTACTGATATTACAACTGGAGGATTTTCTCTCTTATTCCTCGAGGTGACCGAAGGTGATTCACCGAAAAAAAAAAAAGAGAAAAAAAAAAAAGGCAAAGCAAGCATTTCAGTGTTCACTTTCTTATCAGGAAACAGAAAACAGTGAGACATCCTGCACTTATATTTAATTTGCACCATCTTTGTGTCTCCGCGCTGGTCCCTGGTGAATCCTATCACCGCTCACTTACAGGATTTTAACCACGCAGATTTTACTTTCTTTGCACTGATAAACTTGAAAGTTTCCACTGATGGTAGCAGAGAGTCTGATCAGAGTTTGTTAACTCTTTCAGGTTTTGCTCTCAGATTAAATGATAATGTCTTTGTTTTTATTCCTGGGATGAGTGGAGGTCTGTTTCTTTGTGTTTTTGCTCTCCTGGTCTGCAGCAGAGGCCGTGTCAGTGTCACCTCGCCGTGCCGTCGCCTCACAGTCATCTTTAGTTACCAGCAGATAAGCACTTTTCTCCTGATTGGTTTAGCCAGCGTCTCTTAATATCATATTGATGATAATTTCCCTGTAATGCGCCATTTGCACTAATTGTGATGCAGGGAGTGAGTAATGGCATGTGACTGCAGCCGCTCCCCAGCCGCTCCTCAACACTTAATCTCCTGATTGTCCCAGAGAGACGAAACGTGACGAGATCGCCATAAACAACCTGCTACCCCCCAACACGCTCATGAACACACACACACACACACACCGAGCAGAGCCCCGTCCAACGCTCACTCGCTCCGACGCTGACCTCTGAGCCACCCTGCTCCTCTCTTCCTCCCCCTGTTTCTGACTGAAGCCTCCTCGTGGGTGACCCCCGTTCCTCCGTGGACGTAACTTTGTTAGGTTGTGATTGATTAGTGTGTGTAGTTTTGTTTTAATACCTAACTTGAAATGCCCTGGAAACAAAGCACATCCTGGCATTAAATGCTAAGATGTTATCAAACAATGGCTCCAAAAAACAAAACAAAACAAAAAAAACTTGAGGACAGAAAAACATAAAACTGCAGCTGCAGAAAAACGTCTTTACCCAGGATCCCTGCAGAGAGAAGTGCTTTATGGGTAACTATAAGCAACAAAAATAAAAACTGAAAATAAAATAAAAATTTATTTAAAAAAAAAAGTTGAATGACCCTCTGATTTGACTCCTGCGACTTGTCGGACTGAACACGCAGCGGAGCAGAGCTGGACTGTAGATGCATCTTGCTGGATCCCAACCCCAATGATGATCCTCTCCTGGTTCATGTTGGGCTGTAAAACCTCAGACCTGCTGACTCCTGGTCTGGCTTCCCTCATTATGTCGGTTTGTTGTTGTAGTCGAGATAAAAACCATCTGGTTTACACGTGCTTTGTTTTATTTTGAAAGTCTTCATGTGTTTTAATATGAATTCAGTGAACAACTTCCTGTTGATCTGCTCTGTGTGTATCCAACCTGCAGATCTGAGACGCAGCAGAGCCGAGCAGGTGTGAGATACACCTTAACTTCAACTGAAACCAGTGAATGGCTGTAGTCTCCATGACATCACGTGGTGCTTTGAAGCAAATCGGCAGCGAGGGCCATATTGGAAATGGGGCGGGCTTAGAGTCTCCGCACTTATAGCTATAGGGCGCCTGCCTGTCAATCAGCTGAGCTCTGCCTCTGATTGGGTGAACTTGTGATCTTAATATCTTCTAAACTGCTGCGTTAGTTCAGACCTGCCAAAAAAACGAACATCTTAGTGAGTGTTTTTGTCCTATTTTTAGTAAAAAATGTTTTTTAGATTGAGTACGAGCCACATTTACCTGACCAGTCCAGAAAAATGTTTTATTTCAATTTATTGAAAGACAGAAATCAGGCTTGAATAGCTTGTAACAAATTAAAAAAAAATGTTTCTCAGTTTCTTGTTTTACAACATTATTCTAATTTCAAAGAAACTTGATGTGCAAATTTTTCGGACCCCACTGACAGATTTTTTTTGCTTGTTACGAACAATTCAGACCTTCTTTTTGTCTTTAATTACAGTGGTCCCTCGCTATACCTTTACCTTTCGCGGCTTGCTGTTTCACGGATTCTTTGGTGCAATTTTGCATGTTTTTTTGTTTTTTTTTCAGCAGTGTATGAACTGATTACTGGGGTGAGGGCTGTAAAACATTTATGATATTTGTAAAAAAGAAAGCTGACTACTTTGTGGATTTCACCTATTGCGGGTTATTTGTAGAACATAACCCCCCGATAAACGAGGGACCACTGTGTCTTGAAATGAGACATTTTTTTGGACTTATTTTCCAAAAAAAGACCAAAACACTGCTTAGATTTCATTTTTTGCATCTGTTTTTTTTTTTTTTTTTTTTTTTTTTTGTATTGGTGTGAAAGTGGTTCTCAAGTGGACTCTCTAAGAACTGCAGTTTTTAGGACCTCCATGTGTTTACTCACCCCAGAGGTTTCTGTGGTCGAGCTGAGGTTGGATGGTTGTCGTTGGAGCTTCCTACGAGGATCCATCGTGTGATTATACGGCCTGGTCTGAACTGAAATGCCCTGTTGTTCCCTCAGAGATGAAGTGCTGAGAGAGTTCAAGAAGAAGAAGAAGAAGAGGAAGAGAAAGAAGAAGGAAACCAGAGGGCTGTCTGAACATCGTGTTTGGGCTCAAAGCTCTGAAACTCAACGTTCCAGAACAGAACGGAAGAATCCGCTTCTGGTGAAGAAATGTGAGCACGCTCAGGCAGCTTCGGTGGCCAAATGATGAACACTGTGGACTCCAGTATTTAGATGATGGAGATTTCTGCCTTTACAACCCTGAACTCGTTGTAATAGCTCCCAGCTTTGAGGACTTTTTATTTTTTGGACTCACATTTTGGTCTTAAAATCCTTCCATATTTCTTGCTTTTAGTCCTTTCTTGTCTGGCGTTCTTCCCTTTTTTTCATCTGTCCGATTCTCCACGTCTTTCTCCTTCTCCTCTGAATTTTTCTTTGACACTCTCTGAAGTTGCAGGGGTTTTTTTTGTCTTTAATTGTCTGTAAACTACTCTGAGACTGTTCAGAGCTCCAAACTGTGTAACTGGCTCTCTTCATCCTCTTTAATCTCCGGCTGTTTCAGCCTGACTGCTGCGCTGAAACAGCCGAGAACAATGCCTGAACGTAACCTGTGCATATGTTACTCTGTGCTGCGTGAGTGTTTTCACATCTGTGCGTTTAGCGCTCGTCTCTCAAACCCGCCGCCTCAGCGAAATCAGCTCCATGTAGAACAAGAAAGATAGAGATACATGCACACAAACAAAACTGTGTGTGTGTGTGTGTGAGAGAGAGAGAGAGAGAGAGAGATCACACGAAGAAGAGCAGGAGGTGTGTGTTCACCAGATGACCAGTGTTTGGTGACAGACTGAGATTGGTCGTATGTTTTATGGACACTTTGACGCCACTTTCCTCCTTAAATTACGGATGTGCAGGAACATTAAGGTGGCCTGGGAATAGAGTTGACACCCATCCTGTAAATTACGGATTTTTTCCGTATTTCACCCTTAAATGTTACATCCCATTTTGAATCAATACAGGACCCGATTTTTCCCGTATTTCTCATTTGCCTTGAATGCAGCACCACTTCCACCTACTCAGAGCAGCAGTTGGTTTCGGTTGGTTTAGACATGAGGAATGAGCTCATCACTGATTGGGTGAGAGAAAGACAGGAAATCAGGAGCAAACCAATCTGCAAAATGCAGACATGAGTGTGAAAACTCAAATGACTGACCTGACGGTGAAAACGACTTCAAAGGAAACGGCCGAATCTGTCGCTGAGTGTTTTCTGTGGTGCGTGGTGGCCGGTTGCCGTGCAACAGCATGCTGCAACATCAGGACCAACAAATACCAAATAACAGTCTCACAGTTCATCGTACCTGAAGCGCCTCTCGAGGCAGATACACCAAACTTATTATTAATGAATAACATTTGATTGATTCGGAAAAATCCGACTAATGAATCGACAGTATGACGTTAGAAAGGAGTCGTGTTTTCATTAATATATAGTTTTTTTAGGTTATTTCAAGAAAAGACTTTTCATTAATACAACAAGATAAAAGTACCACTCATGATTTACCGAGAAAACAACAAAAAGAAAGACAGGATGGAATAAATTTTTAAAAAATCCTACAAAATTCTTAAATATTGACATGAAAAGTTGAATGCAGAAATTGCAACGACATCTCGAGATAGAATTTTTTTTATTTGTTACTTTTTTTATCATTTCCTACTTTCTAAAAGTCGTCGTTGTTCTCCTGCACCACATATTTACTGGAAGTGTCAGCATTTATTTAACAATAATTTAATAAATTAATTCTAAGTTAATACATTTTACATTTTCAGATATTTCCTGAAAAACAGCCTGTGATAATAAATCAAAATTTTAACTGAAACGTTATCAAAACGATGTCTTTATGATGATATAATATTTATGATGATGATGGAAGAAATAATCCAGGGAGTAAATGGCTTTAATCCCCCTCTAAATGTCTTTCATTCATTTGTTTTCATTCATAAAAAAAATGAAAGCGTCTGCTTTTCTTTCTGATCCAAACTGTGACAAACAGAGTTATAAATTTCTCTGATCGTTATCATAATTTCCTCAGATTTCCATCCTCCCACTCTCCTCTCTCTGTCGATGACCCCCCCCCCCCCCTGCAGGGTACAGTGATGGGCCACCTACATCGATTTCACAGCCACAGCCCCGATAAAGAGGAGGAAATCAGCTGCTCCGCTCGGTGGACTCAGCTCAGTGTGTGTGAGCAGCAGCGGCTGAGGAAGAGGAGGATTTAGTGTCGGGATGAGAGGTATGAAAAAGGCGGCGTTTAAATTATGCACTCTTATGTAAATGGTTTGCATATGGAGTACAGACACGCAGTAATTCATTGTTCAAGGGTTAAACTGTTACAGCCAATTATATGGTTTCATTTGCCTAAGTGGTGTTAGCATATATATCTGGTTATACGTGTCTGTGCAGGCGGAGACAGACCGTATTTCTGGTTACTTCTTTCATAACGAAACGAGATTAATCGAGCTCACGTGGGGACAAAAGTCTCACACCTGAGGAGACGGACCAAATCAAACCATTATCAGTTAATGCTCAGCCCGTTTGGGGTCTCAGAGGTCCTCTGCTGATCTCAGCTGTCACTGGGCGAGAGGTGGGCAAATCCTGAACTGGTCACCTGTAGGTTCAGTTCAATACCGCTATTTGAGCATTGGAACATTGGGGTCTAAATTTAGCTTTAGGTTTATCAATTCAACCCCGAACAAGGCAAGTTTTCAGGGTTTTCAGAGCCAGTTCAGTTTCTCTCTGAGCTCCAGTTCCAGTGGTTGAACCTCTTTTATAGTTGAGCTATAAAAAGTTCTTTGCCATCCTTGATTTAATATCTAAAATACAGTTAAAAAGGTGTCAACTGGTCCTGGGTCATCAGGATACACAGCGATGTATAGCTGAGTATCATCAGCGTAGATATGGAAGCTGACGCTGTTTCTCTTGATGACATTTCCAAGTGGAAGCGTGTGAAAGGTTAAAAAGTGAGGGACCTAAAACTGAACCCTGAGGGACACCCTTCACTAACACACAAAGACAGGAACATGAGCAGTGACCAGCAAGTCGTACTTTATTTGGTCTCGAACATGTGACCAGTTTCTGGCTGCGCACATATAATCTACATCGATGGTAACCATGGCGCTCGACTGACTCATAGTCAAGCCGATGTTTGCCGTTGGTAGAGAAGTTTTTCCAGGTGTTTTCAATATAACAAACTCAAAGCATCAAGAGGTCAAACACAAACCTGAGGGACACGTCTCTTCGTCTGCATCCATTATTTATCCGGCCTTCACACACACACACACGTCTCAGAAGTGAATTTGTTACCATGACCTCGAGGTCTTTGCTCCTCTTCTTTAACTTCATTAAGAGTCTCTCACATAAACACGCGTCCACACGCTCAGACATCCTCGTGTCGATCAATAACGCTCATAGATTGTCAATTACGCTCTGCGGGGGGAATGAATAGGATTTGCATATATATAGAGCCGGGTTTACCGAAGCGCTCACAGGACGTCCTGAAACTGCTGCCCTCAGCACGCTGACCCGTCGAGGGAGGAGGGGGAAGAGGTGACAGCGTGTGGAAAGAACGGCACAAACATGGGAGGAGACACCTGAGACGTCCAGGTGGACTCATGTTGGATTCATGTACAGTATCTATATTTGGTGACGGACATCAACACTGTTCTGTCTGTGTGGTTCAGATTGTTAAGACCATTTATTGACCTTTTTCTGCCTCATTCATCCATCTTTGTGTGTTTACCGATGTGTGAGTTTTGATTTCTGAGTCACGACAGTGGCATCAGGGGCCAATTAGTGAAGTGGATTATGTGTCTGAACTCTGCTCCTGAGGGACGGAAACGGACCACACAGAACACTCTGTGTTTGTGTGTGTGTGTGTGTGCGTGTGTGTGTAAATGTGATGTGTGTCCACCACTCTGAGTCCAAAATACATGTGTGTTTTTTAAGTGTGTAAAAACGAGTGAGACAGAGAGAAATGCCTCGTTGTATTTTATTTTTTTAGTACATTTTTCCATCAGTGCATACGAGCTACAATAACGAGACGTATGATGATGACAGCGTCCTTTTCTGAACTCACACCTTCACAGATTTAACTCCAAAGAAGGACCTGTATCTGTCTTTTTTTAATTTAGACACACTCCCATAGTCTCTTGTGGGCCCCGTGAGAATTTTGGCGCTAGAAGCTGTTTATGTGGGATGAGGGTGTGTGTGTGATCTTGTTGTTGTAGTCTGAATAATTAACGTGACGTCACCCGTCTGTTTCTGAAACTGAGTTTTGAAAGCAAATCTGCTGGAGCGACCATATTGGAAATGAGGCGGGCTTTGAGTCTCAACTCTAACAGCTGAGCTCTGCCTCTGATTGGACGAACTCAACTTCTTCTTCTTCTCAGTTTTTCAGTGCATTTAGTGACCATCGCTAACCATCTCTGGAAACTAGGCTAGCAAACTTTATCTATTGAAAGTTTCCTCCTCAAAGCCAGAGAGGGCAGTGAGAAGAGTGAGTAAGAAAAGGAAAAAGAAGAGAGTAAAAAAAAGAGTAAAATGTGAGAGAGGTTAAAGAGTCCAGAAGACAGAATCTAAAGACGTGTTTTTGACTCAATCAGGTGATTGAAGCAACATTTGTGTCCAGTTTCTGATTTCAAAAACAATAATAAATAAATTAAATAATTCATAACACGGTGAGGCAGAAAATTTAAGACTGATTTATAAGACAGATCTCAGACAAATATTAAAAAACATGAACTGAATCTGTTTTTGTGTCTGTTTCTGTCTGACGCAGCGAGCCACAAACGTTCAGCTCCGTGAAACTCGTCTCGCTCACCTGTGGGTGTGTTTGTGTCGCTCACTGAGTGAACACTGAGCAGGAATCATTTGTTTTCATTGAACACACACACACACACAAACACACACAGGATAAGCAGTGAGGGCTGAAGGACCTGTGTGTGTGTGTGTGTGTGTGTGTGTGTGTGGGGTGGGCCAGTCAATGGGGACACGGAGCGTTAGCTCCAGCATCAGCGTGGCCAATGGGATTGATCGATTTGTTGTTGATTGCCATAGCGACTCCCAGAGAGTGCGTTTGATATCTTTATTCTCCGGTGTGTGTTTGCAGCACGCCGAGTCAAAGAGAGATGCTTTTTGTTTTGTTTTGTTTTGTTTTGTTTTTGGTCTGACAGCTCACACGATGAGCGACGACACCGGGCTGAGCTCGTGTCGGTGTCCTCGTGTCCTCGTCGTGTCTGGAGGATGTTATCGCTCTCTGGCAGCATCAAGCTAATACTGTCGCCCTGTTAGGAGGTCCTGCTGCACCAAATCTGCACCGAGTGAGCTGAAGGGATCAGACTCCCGGTGTCGGGGGGAGTCAGGGGGTTAATGTATGTGTGTCTGAGAGAGGGCCTTTTCATCCTCCCCCATTCTGTCCATCTCTCCCCCCTCCAGGCGCACCTCTCACTCTCTATCCAATCTGTTTCCTTTTGTCAACGGTCCTGGCCTGTGATATTTGGAAGAGGACACACACACACACACACACACACACACATGGACTAACACACATGCACACACACCACGGTGCATTAGACTGGTGATTTCTCCTCCTTCATGCCTATGCTATGGCCTTATTTATCATAATTTATCATTTTACCATACCCACTCCCCTCGCCTTTCACATGGGCATTATCATATTGTGTTGTGGCTGCAGGGTACACAGCACAGAGGAGTCATGTAAGAGTGTGTGCAGTGTGTCTGCATTAGAGTTCATCCCTCTAAATACCCTCCTCAAACAGCCTCAAACAGCCTCAAACAGCCTCAAACAGCTTTACAGCAGGACGTTTTGTCAGGGAAATATGGATATGAAACGCACGGTACAGAGAGTAAAGAGTGAGATATTTATGATCCTATATCGTCTCAAGCTGCCTTCTGAATACACCAGCTTTAAGAGTCATCCAGACTGGTCCTTTCAGTCACTTAAATACACATATCTGTGCAGGGGGGTTAAAATTTGTATGCAATTTGGGGAAAATACCAAACATTGTTGATTTTTTTTTTCTGTCTTATTATTTATGTTATCCACAAAACTCCATCTGGACAGTTCACAGTCTGCCTGTATGAAGCTAAAGCTCTGTACAACTCTTCCAGCTGACGTCTTTAAATAAATGTTTTTATCAGGATGAGGAAAAAAAAAAAACATCAGAGGAAACAAGACCAGAGCAGAGTTTGGAAACAGAGCAGAAAAAGAGTTCAGAGTCCAGGATCAGAAATATTTGGGGTTAAAATGTTGTTTGCTGATCGGAATAGTCTAAAAAGTAAATTCTGATCCTGCCGTAAAAACCTGCTGACATGTTTGTCTCATATCGCCCCCTAATGGAGAACATGTTCTTGGTCTGAAGCAGAGTTTGATGATGTTTACGCAGCAGGTAACACTACAGAGAACTGACCACTGATCATCAGTATGAAAAGACACCTGAGGGACAGGTGAGACACCTGAGGGACAGGTGAGACAGCTGAAGGACAGGTGAGACATCTGAGGGACAGCTGAGACGCCTGAGGGACAGGTGAGACAGCTGAGGGACAGGTGAGACAGCTGAGGGACAGGTGGGACGCCTGAGGGACAGGTGAGACGCCTGAGGGACAGGTGAGATGCCTGAGGGACAGGTGGGACACCTGAGGGACAGGTGGGACAGCTGAGGGACAGGTGAGACGCCTGAGGGACAGTAGAGACGCCTGAGGGACAGTTGAGACGCCTGAGGGACAGGTGAGACACCTGACAGACAGGTGAGACGCCTGAGGGACAGTTGAGACACCTGACAGACAGGTGAGACGCCTGAGGGACAGGTGAGACGCCTGAGGGACAGGTGAGACAGCTGAGGGACAGGTGAGACGCCTGAGGGACAGGTGAGACAGCTGAGGGACAGGTGAGACGCCTGAGGGACAGGTGAGACAGCTGAGGGACAGGTGAGACGCCTGAGGGACAGGTGAGACACCTGAGGGACAGGTGAGACAGGTGAGACGCCTGAGGGACAGTAGAGACGCCTGAGGGACAGTTGAGACGCCTGAGGGACAGTAGAGACGCCTGAGGGACAGGTGAGACACCTGAACTGAACATTCAGTGTCAGGCGCTTTGGCAGGTGTCACAGTAGGAGACAATTCTCAGGATGTCATTGATGATTTTTGGAGACAGAAAGATCACATCTCATCTAGAAGTCACCCACAGGGTCTGAACTCCTCATTGGAGGATATATGAATCATTTTACTGTTGAAGGTCCACAAAAAGCTTCAGTTACAAGACAAAACTTCCAGGTCCCAGAGCAAACCTGATAAACCACATCCTGTTACCATCAGCATCCCAGACAACAAGACAGAGGATCAGCATCAGTCATGAGAAAAATCTAACCTCCTTTTTACCATCTTTACCAAGAGTGTCTCTGTTAGTTTGGAGCTACAGTATTTACACTGAATCATTCAGCAGAACGTTTGACAACCTTTGTTATCTGGGCTATTACAGATAAGCTAATGAAGCTAAGCTCCAGATGCTAACGTTAGCTTAACTAGAGCCCTTTGGACAACAGCTAACAATGATGGACGATCAGCAAAGAACAAAAACTGGAACAAAACAGGCCAATGAACTCCAACAAACAAAGAGAAATGACGAACAACACAGCTAGGAGCTAATGCTAGGCTAACGCTAGCTAAGGTTAGAGATGTTAAAGATAACTTTATATTTCTTTACAGCAAAGTGACAACATGTTGTTGTCTTACGTTGAGTTGATGTCGTCAACCGCACAACTTTATCCAAAGAAGACGCTTTTCTGGGTTGAGTCTTAAGGAAAGGGTTAAAAATGCACCCCATGTACCCCATGAACACATTCGACCATTTTTAAACTTAAAATCTCAGAAAAACCTCATGAAACTGAACAAAAATTGGACTTTCTGCTTCTCAGCACATCTGGGCAGAGAATGTCCGAGTGTATGGGAACGGATATACGCCTCATCGTGTTTGAGGGCGTGGTTTAGCCGTTGGTCCATTGAGGGACAGGTGAGGTTTGATGTCATGAGTCTGTACTGATGGAACCAGGATGTAAATTGTCTTTGTTACAACAACAAAGAGGCGAGGAGGAATAACGCAGATCAGACGATTATCTCAGCTTCTGTAGAAAGATACGGACACACTGTGCAGATTAAATCCTCATCTAACAGGCCACGAACACACACACACACACACACACACACGCACGCTCAGTATTACTTTACTCTCCAGACCCTAATGAGAAGAGAAAAACCTAATTTGATCCATCTCAGCCCTTCACTCAGCCTCCCCGCCCTGCCTCGGCTGGTCATGGGCTATTCCCGCTGCTCTGATTATTGTTAATCTCATCATATGTCTCTTTCCGCTCAATAAACCCCCCCTCCTCCATCAGTGCTCCCCATTTTCACTCAAATCAAATTGTTACCGAACATAACCTGCCTGAGCCGCGGCGTGCCGCTGCAGTAATGCAGTTTGTCATAATTAAGTGCCGAGCCTAATTAATTAAATGGTCAGCGAGCTAATCAGTGCGCTCTGCGGCCGCACTGCTGCATGATGGGAAAGGAGTAAGGATGGATAGAGATTGAGTGACGGATATCAGTATTGACGGCCTCGGCCTGAACAAGAATGAAAAGTTAATTGTGGAGGCGTCTTTGTGTGTCCTCCTGATTTAGGAAACACACACACACACACACACACACACACTGACACACAACCTCACACACGGAATATTTGACTCATAAAAGATTCTTTGATACCAAAAAAAAAACATGTTAACGCTCTCAAGCTATCATGCAAGATACTAAAAGCTAAGCTGAATACACACACACACACACACACACACACACACACACACCGCTCCTTTCCAATCGGACCATCACATTATAGTTTTCATTGAATTGCTTGAATACACAGTGCGTATTGATTGAGTAAATGTGCTAATGAAAGTGATGCACAAAGACAGTTCATTAAAGTTGGGCTTGATTAAAAGAGAGAGAACCCAATGTTACACACACACACACAAACACACACACATTCACACACATCCGTGGTTCACTGGTCCGACTCGCTGCGTTTTTTTTTTTAATCTCTTAACTTTTACTGTGTTTTTGTTCGTTGGCTCAGGTTTCAGAGTTTCAGAGGACAAAACTCTTAATGCAAATGTCCACATTCATTATTCTGACTCCTCGACGTTACAAACGGGGAGCAGGATGAATAAACAACAAGAGGTCGGATATTTTTTACACACGCCGCGGCCGGGCTTCAGACGTCTGAACGTCTTTGATGAGTAACAGCTCAAGAGAGACGGAGGCTGCTGCCGCATGTGTATAAACTCAAACATATGGACGTCTGTTAAAGGCAGGGTTGGTAGTCATGGAAAACTAGCATGAATTGAATGTAGCATCTTCTCAGGACTACGTTTAGCCCACTTGGTTTTTGTTTACTCTACGATAACAGTAATCAGGGTGTAGGTAGTTTTTCTACCATTCTCCATGGCTAGAGAACGGCAGGATTTGATTGGTTTAATGAATTGGATCCTAAACTCTACGATTGGTCGGTGTTTTCCAGGTTTACTCCTTATTTTTCGCTCTATTTTAAGAACACATCATGAACCCAGACAAGACAAAATTTATGTTATTCGGCAACAAAAACAGTGACTGTGATGCTAATATAGATGTAAACGGCACCAAGATACATTGTAGTAATTATTGATGATAAGCTAAACTGGAAACCTCACATATCGTATACAGAAAAAAAAATAGCCAGGAGTTTATCAATACTGTGGAAAGCACAAAAACTGCTGAATCAGAAATCACTCCTCACTGTTTACTGGGCTCTGGTGGCTCCGCACATACAAACTGCAGCGAGATCTGGGGAAATACTTACAAAACGAATACTAAAAGTATATTAACATATCACGCAAGCTGTTTATTACAGCAAAGATCCTAAAACTATATGACCTAATAAAATACAGGACTGAGCAGGTATCGTAGGAGGCGGCACACGGTCAGCTACCGAGGAACCTACAAACAAGGTTCATAAAAAGACAGATGAAACAAAACTTAAGAGGTGAAATGATTCTCAAAAAGAGAACAGGAAGAACCACATCGAAAGCCACGACTATCACAGTTAATGGAGTCAATCAATGGAACAGCTTACAAGAAGAAACCAGGTGCAGCAGAACCATGATGACCTTTGATGGATATGAATATGATAATATGATTAAATGATATATGACAATACTTAAGGGTGTAAAATCTAAAAGATATAAAGACATGAAGGATGGTGAAATAAAAACACGTGGGTTGTTTGGTCTGTAAGACAGCAGGAAAGACGAAATATACCTAAACAATGATGGTGAATGAAGTGATGGTGTAAGTCAAGATAGCAGTATATATCCAACTAACTGCAGACAGTCAAGAATTATGTCATACTTCTGTAAATGGAATACAAATACAGTTCTAAAACAGAGGCCATCCAAATTGGCACTCCACACCAGCTCCACTCCTCAGTCATTTCCTCTGTCTCCTTTCTCGGTCACGACTTTCCCCTCTCCCCCTCAGTTACTAATTTGGGTGTCAGGTTCGACCCCCATCTTAGCTTTAACCATCATATAACTCATATTTGCAAAACTTCCTTCTTTCACCTCCGTAATATTGCCAAACTCCGACCATCTCTCTCTCGTCCTGCTGCAGAGAGGCTCGTCCACGCCTTTGTCACCTCCAGGCTGGATTACTGTAACGCTCTCCTCATCGGGATCCCGAGCAAGAGCCTCCGAAGGCTTCAGTATGTTCAGAACAGCGCTGCCCGGGTCCTGATGAGGGTGCGTAAACATGACCACATCACGCCCATCCTTCACACTCTGCACTGGCTACCTGTTCACCTCACTGAACTTCTCCACCCACACACTTCAGACAGAACCCGGTCAGGCCAACCGCACCGTCTGCACCCGCCCAGGACTCGGCTCAGGACCATGGGCCACAGGGCCTTCGAGGCTGCTGCTCCCCGTCTGTGGAACGCCCTCCCCGACCACCTCAGGGCTCCACAGACGGTGGACTCTTTTAAAAAAGGACTGAAAACCTTTTTATTTCGTGTTGCGTATCCTGATTAATTTTGGTTATTGCTGACTCCTTTTTAATTGCTTTTATTGTCTTAATCACTGTTTTTATCTTATCACTGTTTTTATTGTTTTTTTTATGACTGTGCACTTTGAGATTTGTTTCCCAAATGTAAAGGTGCGTTATAAATAAAATTCATCATTATTATTATAAGAGGAGACTAAATATTGAGGAAATGGGGACGGGACTCGATAAGCTCTGCTTCTCCCGTCTTCCCTTTCGGACATGTACAACTTGATCAACTACTGACAATGTGTGATGTCGTATAAGTGTGCTGACGTGACCGAAATAAATAAATTAAAAAAAAGAAGAAAAAAAAATTGACTGACATCAGGACATAAAGATCATTTTAACCACAAAAAGTCTGAATCTGATGACCAACCCTGACTTTAAATGTTGGAAACTGAGAAAGTCGATACTAGAGCCACCCTGATGTTCAGTGTAACTATCACGTAGAGACACGAGTGAGTTCATCGGCCGTTAACCTCGTGCATCCTAAGTCATGATGGCTGCCGTGCATTATATGCTATATATTATATTCTCTGAAAGCAAAAGCGATTTTTTTATGATACTTAAATGTTTGTTGCACTTCAGATGATTCAAAGCATCAAATAATTGCAGATCTACGTTAATTCTTTGTCGCTTAGACTCTGTTCTCTCTCTGCAGACCTGGATATTCAAAGTTACAGATTAGACATCCAGCCATGTTCTGAGCATTTTTCTTATTTTTCCCAAATCCTCCTGATCTTCCTCCCTTCCCCCTCCTCCCTCCTCCCCTCTCCCCTCCCCTCTCCCCTCTTCTCTCTGAGGGCATTGTGCGAGCAGTAAGTGCTTGACCACAGAGAGGAAGTTGGTTTGGAGAATAGGAAGTGCTTAACGCAGCAAGTCAGGGACTAAAAACTTCACTAAGTTTCTCTCCATCCTTCCTTCCTGTATCCATCTCTGTCTCTCTCTCTCTCTCTTTCTGTCTCCCTCCCCTCTCTTATTTCTTCCCTTGAAATTTCTCTTAGGAGATTATCCGCAGGTAAGCTTGTTTCCTCTGCCGGCCTGCGTCAGCAGCTCTTCCCCGTGCACTGACCACTGAGCGCTGCGGAGGTGGAGGGGGAGAGACGAGAAGGCTTGTGTGATGGGAGGATGGGGGTGGGGGGGGAGGGGTAGTGTGGGTCAACGAGCCAGGGGGGGAGGAAGGCATAGCAAGACGGCGAGCGGCAGGGGGGCGTTGGGAGGGCCGGATTGGCGTTAGGGCCTCGCCACTCGCTGCTAACACGCCGTGACGACATCATAAGACTGAGCAAATGACTCTGCTGCCTCTCCGGGGGGGCTGGGGAGGAGGGCGGGGGACACAAAGCTGTCCCCTGGTGAAGGGAGCTTCATCTCAATGCCCATCAAACACCCAACCCCCTACACACACACACACACACACACACACACAGAGAGAGAGAGAGAGAGAGAGCTCACCCAAACGTAAGTCCAGCATGGTGACCAGGTAGTCAGACACGCTGGAAATGGGCTCAAATTGATTGCAAAGAGTCCTCACAAAGCACATTAATGGAGATGACAAACAGAAAATGGACATTACCAGACTTCAGCTAAGCCATATTGACTCAGTGTGTGTGTCTGCAAGTGTTTGTGTGTCTGCAAGTGTGTGTGTCCTTCTGTAAACTAGATATTTGGCAGCTTATTAAACTCAGAGTGAGATTTTTCAGACTCCAGAAACCTGAAGACAAGTTAACACAGAAGGAGGTCTGTCTGCTGGTTGTGTCCTTTTTCTTTTCTCGAGGTCTCGACACACCTTTAAATTAAAGACAGAGGTTTTCATGAGTCCGGACTGGATTTAGAGCTGATAGTAAAACCGGTTCATGATCCAAGTCTGTGTTTTTGTTTGAGGTGTGAGGGTGATGGAGGCATTTCTGGAGACTGGAGCACTGGAGAGACAACAGCAGGCCAGCAGTGTCATAAGAGCCTGTTTGTAGGTGTTCAGGGTGTTTTTAAGGAGAGAAAACAGCTTTGGTGTGTAGACGTGTTCTTGAAAATGGTGTGAAATAAGTTCGGTCTCATCTCTGGAAAGTGCAGACCTTTCAGCAGGTCACTTCAGATACGTAAAGCCTCCCAATTTTCTCGAATGCCGGAGCAGTGACGTGTAAATTTACAAAAAGCAGATTAAGCAGGACAAGAAGTCGCACGAATAAACCACATTAAAACACCTGTTGACTTTCAAAATAAAACATAACGTGAGTTATTGACGGACGAGAGAGCATGCAGTACGCAGTGGAGCAGAGCCGGACTGGAGACGCATCTGATGCATTCCTGGTGTAACATCAACGAATTCTCTGGACTCTGCATTCTTTGAGTTCACGTGGTGCTGAAGCAGAGAAGCTTTACGCTGGATCAGTGTCGCCAACTTTGGACGACTCTGATGTGAAATCATCAATTTTTCAAGTATCGATCTTACTCTTCGGGTGCTACCGTGACCACTCGCAGGCAGACAAGTCCTCCTTGCTCAGCCTGCGCAGCAGCCTCTCCAGCTGCAGCAGGAGCAGACGACGACATGCAAAGGAATCACAGATGCACAAACCTGCCAGTGTGTGCTGCACTGATGGGTGCCTGAGTGTCCGTTAGCGCCGGATAAAGGAGGAGAGTTGATATTCTGACATTAAACAAAACAAGAATGGACGAATGAGGAGTGTGTGCCATCGTTTCTATGATCAGAGTCTGTGAGCTTCAAGCCGGTACAGAAATTAACAAATTTACGAGTACAAATATTAACCAATAATATTTGGTTCATTTTGAAAAATGAATCCTACAAATGAGTCAACGGTATGACGTGAGAAAGGAATCAATTCTGTTTAAGCTGCCACTGTGTTTTATTCAATATATGGATATATATTGGTTATTTCAAGAATAGACTTTTCATTATTGCAATAAGAAAAAAATACCATCCATGATTCATAGAGAAAACAACAAAAAATAAAGACATGACAAATAAATAAATAGATAAAGAACAAATAAATAAAATTTTAAAAATATATATAATTCTTACTTATTGACATAAAAAGTTAAAAACACAAGTTGCAACGCCATCCTGAGATGAGATTATTTTATATTATTTCCTACCTTCTAAAAGTTGATGCTCTCCTGCACCTCATAATTACTGGAAGTCTCAGAATTCATTTACCTATAATTTAATAAACTGATGCTGAGTTAATGAATTATTTTAGCTTCAGTTTCAGGTTAGCTGCAGATATTTTTCTGAAACCTGTTTATTAATAATAATACATCAAATTCCAACCTATAAGTTATAGGGCTGCTCGATTTTGCCTAAAATTAAAGTATTTTCTTTCAA
Organism: Labroides dimidiatus; assembly: GCA_030710495.1. Taxonomy (NCBI): domain Eukaryota; kingdom Metazoa; phylum Chordata; class Actinopteri; order Labriformes; family Labridae; genus Labroides; species Labroides dimidiatus. The sequence goes on along the minus strand of CM061146.1, from coordinate 2,667,441 downwards.
ACCCGATTTTTCGATTACGATTACGATTTTTTGAAATTAAAAACAAGATGATAAAAGTACTTAGAATGTCTTTTATTGAACCTTATTTTCTCTTTGTTTGGATTCAACAAATCCCAAATCCAAAAGTTACAATCACATAAGTGGTTGAATAGTGCAAAACTGTCAATTATAAAATCCAAAGTGAACAATCGATCTCAAATATGCACCCTTAGTGCCAGACAGTGAATTTAACTCTTACAAATAGACACAAGAATCCCTCGGGATTAAAAGCACCTTATCTTAACACACTTCAGGTCCCTTTTCTTAATTAAAACAAAAAATAAAGTGCACACCATCACTTTTTGTAAAAGAAAAATACCCTACATCTTGAAAAAATATCTCGCATTGGAAACGAATCAAACATGAGGAGAGGAAGTCAGTGAAATAAGTTGCTTGTGCTTGAATGTTTCGTTGCAACGGGGGATTTTCTTGGTATACCATTTCCACACTACAGATTTAGTCGACCACCGATTCAGGAACTAAAACTTCACTTCCCTGAGCAAATGTAACTTCTCCGGCAGCAGCCATGCTTGTTGTTGTGAGCGAAGGCAGGCATGTTGTACATCCGTCATGAGAGGAAGTGACATGGGCCGGAGAAACTACGGTGGCTTAGAGACACCAAAAAGGGCGCGTTCATGTGAAAAGTTGACGTACGATTTCAAAGTTTTTAACATCGTCTTAATCCAAAAAGTCGGTTGCGATTTAATATCGATTGATCGTGCAGCCTTAATACGTTATCAAAACAGTGTCTTTATGATGACAGTCCACGACTGGTGCCCCTGCTGCTGGGGCTGTCCTTTATTCTTCTGCTCTGAAGGTGGTAACCCTTGTTTGGATGACATATTCCTGCCTCCACGTTCACAGCACTCAGGATCAGCCTCCCTCTGAGTGATGTGGAAACAACTACATGTAGATTTTTCAGGACAGATCTATCAGGAAATGTCCAGAAAGGTTCCAGAGAGCACAAACTGTAAATTAAAAAGTCAGGTCCCTGACCCTGCTGCAGTTTCTGACCTCTTTGGAGAGATCACGGTCTTTAAAACCACCAGAGTCCCCCTTAAAGGTCAGACTCCGGTTAACGTTTGTGCCACAGAGCGTGCTTTGAGGTGGTTAGCGACAATACAAACATGGCTATGACTTCCAGCATGTTAAGAGTGTGTGTTTATGTGTGTGTGTGTGTGTGTGTGCACCAGGAGGCTTACGGCAGCCTTCAAAAACAGGGTCTACCCGTTCTTGCAGGCTTTGGGGGTTGGGTGGAGGGATTGGAGGTGCTCTACGGAGGAGTGGAGAGATAAACGGGAGAAGTGAGGGGGATGAAAGGGATGTGTTCCTCCAGACATGGAGGGGAAATCTGCTCAAATCTCCCCTTGTTAGAGGAGAGGAGAGAGGGATCAACACAGACGCTCTCTGGGCTGAGCCTCCACTCCAGCACAGGTGGAAAAACTTCTCAGATCCGTCGTCTGCTTTCACACGTACTCCTCTTCTTTTTCTGCTCTCCCCTGATCATTCCAAGTTTAGTTTTACGCAAACAGCCCAGCTGGGTGGGTTCAACTCTCAGAAGTTTTAATTAATAAGCCGGTTTCCTTCGGTGTCACGAGGAGTCCCGGAGGAGAGAGAAGGAGCAGAGACAGGTCGGGAGGGTGAGGTGTGTAAAAACACCACGATAAGAAGGGGTACAGGTCTAAGAAGGGGCCACGAGGGAGCCCTGGGGCCCAGGGTATCAGCTCCCTGTCATGAATAAATCAATCTCCTGCAGCTCGCTCCGGTGAATTCATTAGCAGGTACGGCTCCAGCATCCTCACACGCCTGATATATTAATTAATTTAAAAAGGTGAGAGAGGATTATGCTCCGAAATAAACTGCACAGCTGGAGAGGAAGGTTGAGTCTCTTTGTTTCAGCTTTAAAAGGAAACTTCTTCAGGAGATAAATAAGAAAGAGTAAAACTAGAGTTCCACGCCTTGTTCCTGTAAAAATGAATCATTAAAGTTATCCTTTAGTTTCTTGAAGCACTGATTCTGGAGACAGTGAAGTTGTTTCATACTCACTTCTTACTGAACTAGAAGGTTTATGTGTCCTCAGCTCTCTCTTTGAACAGAACAATGTCTCGTTACCCTCAGATGTTCAAATCTCAGCGAGAGTTTTAGTCACATGATCACAGTAAAACCTGTCTGATGAGTTGGGACAGCAGACTCCACTCTTACTTAAACTTTTGGCTCAGTATTCACTTTAGCTTAGGGCGATGTCGGCGTCAAGGGGGGGCATTCGCGGGATGTGCCCCCCAAGTAGATCGACTATGTCCCCCCCACTTCACAAGGGCGAGACTGGGAAAAAAAAGTAATATTAAAGTCCTAGAATTCATTCTTTTTTTCAATATTTACAAAAAATGGTTCCAAAATGTGTGTTTAAAAGGGAATAAAAACAAAAGCAGAGAATCATGTTGATCGATTGTCTAGTCAGGGGAGGTGCTGATTGGTCCGGGCACGACCCCTGACCTACCGATTTGATTTGGTGTCATTATATTGTGTTACACTAATGTACAACGGAGTGGAAGGACACTGTTCTGAGGAGGTTTAGCAGCAACACTCGCCGCCTCCAGCTGTTTTAGAGGTACCTTTAAAGTTCTGTTACCGTTTGGGTTTCGTTGTTAACGTAAACGTTTCGTGTTTAATCGCTGTTAAATGTGTTTAATATTGCTGTGCTATAGTTGTGTGCACACCGGAGGGAGAGGAGAGAGAGAGATGCGTGACTCTCAGCTGTGGTTTAGTGCCTTCTTGTGGGCGTAAATTTGAACTTTGTACAATCTGTTGAGTGATTCTTGATGTGTGTTTAAATGGCGATCATAGACATAGCTATACAGAATAAATCCAGTCATGATCAAGACTTTGTGCCCCCCTGCTGTTGTCTTGATGCCCCCCCCTTGAATTTTGTCTGACGCCGACTCTGGCTTAGGGTGACCAACCGTCCTCTTTTGCCCAGACGTGTCCTCCTTTTTGGTTGTAAAATTATGTCCAGGAGGATTTTTTAAAAATTCCCTAAAGTGTCCAGATTTTTAGTCCTAAATGTTGAACAAGTTTGGCAGCCGATTAATCTTTGAAAAATCTTCATGTGTGTGGGGAAAGCTGACGACTCCCAAGTCATGACTCTGTGACTTGTGATGTACAATATATTGAGCCAATCAGGAGGCTAGCTGACTGAAGAACGAGGAAGCAGACGTAAACAAAAACAAGCATGGCTGACCTGACACGGAAAGTCTGTGTTCCCGCCATCTCCAGGATTTTTTTTGTCTTTTTTTTTTTTGGTTTGTGAATTTTCTGTTAAAAACAGTCCTACTTTAGTGTTTAGTGTTGCTATGTGTTGCTATATTTCTTCTTCTATCTTTTTGTTAGATCACGTTTGATCAGGTCAGATTTCTGTCTCGGAGGACCAGATTCTGGATCGGTGGTGGGACAGAATGGTTCTGTGTGTGGTGAGATGTGTTGAGATGATCAGAGTAAATACACACAGTACGATCCATACTGTTCATCCCTTCACCTCTTGGTGTCAGAGGTACAGATTCCCCTCAGGTGTGTTTGAAGTCAGGTGTTGGACCCAGACAGAGATGATGAGAACTGGATCCTTGAGAAGCAAACGTGCAAAAATATCTGTGAATGAAGGTTTGAGGACACCCTCGCTCTGCTGTTGAGAGGAAGTTGTATCTGTTTGTGATCATATTTCTCTTCCTGTTGATAAAAACTACAGATATGACGCCTTTAATCATTAAAAAAACTACAAAACAACTTCTAACCGTGAGACCAAACAAGTTTCTTTGGACTTCTCTGATCTCTGCTGTGGACTAACTTACCCCCCCCTGCATTTTTTCGCTGACGTCTGAGGATGGATTAATGAGCGTGGGATCTTAGGAATGTTAATTAATTTGATTATGTGCAGAGAGGGGAGGGGTCTATGCTTAGGTGGGTTGTGGTTTTATCGTGAGGCTTGGAGGTGGGGGGGGGAGCCGGAGCCCAGCGCTCTGCAGAAGATGAATTGGTCCTCTGGCTTGAGCTGCTGGCAGGCCGGCTGTGGCTGGTCTTAATATATAGCATGTGCTGCCACATAGTCAATGCGCTTTTAATTCACCTCTTACACACACACACACACACACACACATGGGGCGTTTATTACCCCTTTTACTAATGGAAATCTAATCATTACTCCACCTGCTTGTTCTCTCTCTCTCACACACACAGAGAGAGAGAGAGAGAGAGAGAGAGAGAGAGAGGGAGAGAGAGGGCTCTGGAGTTTATTTATCAGTGGTATCCTCTGGTGTATTAATAAAGACCACAGGGGGTGATTGTGTGCTTATGAAGCCACAGAGCAAAGCCAGACTAATTGTATTAACCGACCCAAAGAGAAGCTCATGATTCTGACCTCGAGATGTTTACGAGCCGCCCATCAGTCCACCTCCTCGCTGGCTCTTCTCTGACTCTCTCCCGTCTTCTCCTCCTCCAGCCCATCGCTCTGCCTCTGGATTGTTTTGGTGTGGTTAAATCATCCCTGCAGCCTCGCTGTCTAATTACCATCATCGTTAAGATACTGTATATGATTGAGCCCTGACCGTAAAAACACTCCAGTAAAAAGGAGAGGAGCAAACAAACATGAGCTTTACTGCTGCGGCCTGGCTCTGCTGATAGGAGACAGCAGTTACGGCCATTTGGTGTCCATTCCTCTGACATTTTCATTTCATATTTAATTGCACTCCGGTGATTATGGCACTTATGGTTTTATTTTGCGTTTATCTAATGGTTCTCTGGTGGCGTTGTGGTGACACTTTTTTATTTTATTCGCTGCTCAATCAGGCTGAATTTACGGTCGCTTTGCTTCCTCCCATCGCCTACAGAGTGTCTGCAAAATGAACATCATGGAGGCCGAGGGACCGTTTCCTGATCGGTGTGTGTTTGGAGAATTGACCCAGAGTTTGTGTACGTCTGTATAATAACATGTCATTATTTAAGGAAAGAGAATTTGACTCAACAATCTGTTTTGATTTTTTTCTGTTTTAAAAATCTGTCACGTCTTGAAGGTTTGGACCTCAGTGTATTTGTTGGTAACATGAAGATTTACACTCAACTCTGATGATTGTGGTAGCAAAATACTAATGTGACGGGAATCAGATGTTAGTTTAGTTTGAAGGAGATGACTTTTGAAGGAGGTCATAAGGTTGTGTACTTTAAACAAGGCATCCCTGTCAGTACGACCTGAAGAACAATATGATCTGAAAAATGGCTTCTGGGAATGTTCGAGAGCCACTGTTCCCAGAAACCATCAGGGAAATTTGGCAAGAGATGTGCGGCAGCTTGTTCCAATAAAGATAAGCATTTAAAGGAAAGCCTCCTTTACGTGAGAGACCACCTATGGTTCGGCCATGGTGCAACAGGGCTGGAGACGGAGGAACAATGACATAACAGAGGGTCTATGAAGAGTTGGTGAAACTTAGATCGAGGTCCGTCTGTCCGTCCATACGTCTGTCTGTTTATCCAGAGATGATCAGAGCTGTTGTGAACCTGAATAAACCTGAAGCTGGAGCTTGGTTCTCTTGGTCATCGTTGTCTCTGTGTTTGCATCTGGGAAATCCGCAATCCAAAACCTCTCCTGGTTCATGTTGGGCTGTAAAACCTCAAACCTGTTGACTCCTGGTCTAACTCCGCTCATTATGTTGGGGCGGCATCAGCAGTGATGTGAACGTTATACTGCTTCGTTGTGATGAAGAGTGAGTGATTTCAAACACGGTCAAGGTATTCCTTCTTCCTGTTTCCTTCCTGTTTACATTATTTGTAAGTTAGTAGTCCACGCCTTGTTTTCAAATTTCATCCGTGTTGGATTATCTTGTGTGTGAAGTCTCTCAGTTTGATCCCTTTCGTGTCGGTTTCTTACGTCTCACGTGAATCTTTCTTCTGCTTTAATCTAGTTTAATGTTCCTCTTCGTTTTCTGTCCAGCCTTACTTGTTTTTTGATTTTTGTTTTTTTTTTCCTCTGAAAGTTTGATTTTATTTGATTGATTTTTTTTTTTTTCTCAGTTAAAAATTTACTCTGTTTGCATTCATCAATATGATGACTGAATGATTGTAAAGACAGGGTGCTGATTGAATCAAAGTGCACTGAATCATCGTTCAGTTTGGCGAATCGTAGCCATCACAGTTTAAATCAGATCATCTTTAAAAGGAGAGGTTTACACCCCTCGACTTACTTCCACAGCGAAGCTTTTTCCCATCTACAGCCAAAGAAATGAGTTTCTGCACTTCAGAATGTTTGTTCTATTTTTAAGAATCAAACTCTGGGGACAACAAATACCCAATATCCAACACACCATCTCTCTAATGACCCAAACTTTAATAATCTGACTCTGGAGTCTGTCCTCATCCCTTCCCACCACCAGCTCAGGGGCAGCCAGGTGTTCCGTCTTCTACCATCCCAACATCCTCTGACAGTCCTGTCACCATGGAGACAGACAGTCGGCGTCATCTCAGAGACAACGCCGGGCAGCGCCAGGACAGCGACTGTCACAACTGCCCAACGTCCTCGTGGAGCCGAGCTCTTAGTCAGAGCTGATCGCGCTCTGGAAGAGGAGGCGGACAGACAGGTGGAGGATTAGAGGGAGAGATGGGGACGGGTGGGGGGTGCGGAGCAGGGAGACAGAGGCCCTCTCATTGTTCACTGAAGGAGTCATTAAAACATTTCTTTGTCTCTTTATTGGCGCTCTGTTATGATGCGTTCAGCGTCATTTATTTAGTATCTATTGTGCATCACGAGGCGTCCTCGCTGCTGTCCTGAAAGGCGCACGCAGTGACAGCTTCTCCTGTTTTATTCATAACGACTGCTGGCTTTAAAGCAGACAAACAGCTCGTCTTTAGGATGGGCCATTACCCTTTTGTTTCACACCTCTTCTTTATGAACTCCACCTGCGAGAGAGGAGAAAGAAACTAATCCTTCTGACTGTAGCTGGTGAAGAGAGGGAGAGAGAAACCTGACGACTGTTTGCATGAAGAGAAACTCCACAGCTGGGGTTCTTCCAGCAAACTGTTCATATCTTTTATTTATCTAGATATTAATAATTCTCCTTAAAAGACAAAAACATGTCATACGTGAATCACACCGTCTCATTAAAAATGTTGCTTCAACTTCTCTTCAAGGTCCTAAATGACTCCTGTGGCCCATTGTTGTCTGCATTTCCAGTGAGGCCTGAAGTCCTGTGAGGATCATACACATCAGACCTTCAGGTGAAGAAATAAAAGGAATTGCAGTACATTAACAGACCAGTAGAGGGCAGTAAGAACGAAGCAAAGAAAGAGGTTTTAATTGAGCTTTATTATAAACTCTAAAGAGACATACTCTAGAGTCAAAGAGAAGTCAAAATGCTTAACTTCAAGCAAGAAGACGGATTCTAAAAGTCATGGCTGAGTTCGATCAGTGTTTCAGTTTGAAAAGTGACCCTGATAACTGGAGACTTCCTGCTCAGATATCTTCAGATCATGAAATACTTATCGGATGAAGTGATTTGAATCAAAATCTAATCTAGTACGCATTCCCGAGGACTTCTCCTGTGTTTGTACAGCTGTTGTAAACTGGACATCCACTGACACGTTCAGCTGAAGGTCACCAGTTTACAGGGTCACTCTTTAAACTGGAACACCGGGAGCTGACAGAGACACATTCACACTATCAGCCTCAAAGAAGACTATTGATGAGGAGGAACTAAACCAAGCCTATCACAGCTGAGGGTCAGCTGAGGAGGCATAAAAACACAGAGGGCTCCACCAATCAGAAACATTCAGCTTGCAGGCCCCGCCTCCAAACATTCCTGGGTCCTTGAAAAGCAGACGACAACCCATGAACTAAATTTAGACCCCTGGTTCCTCAAAACGGTGATACCAACTTTTGGTAGACTCTCAGCTCATCTGCTGGGTTTAGATTTTCAGGTTTTGTTTTTTTATGTATTTTTTTTTTTTTTTTTCACAATAACTGAAATCCAGATCATCACCCTCTGATCCTTTCAGTCTCAGAGTACATGGAGTCAGATCCTGCTGAGTGAACCCAAACTGATGCTTATTTTCAAAGGCTTTTATTTTGAAGGAGACATCATATCATCACCAAATAGATAAGAGGGACAAGAGTTAGAATATGATATGATACATGCATGTGGATTTGTGATACCCAGGCCACTCTGTGCTCCCCTCCTCCTGCTGTGTTCCTCCAATAAATGAGGACCCCCCCTCCCTCCCACAGACACACACACACACGCGCGCACACACACACACACTCGACTTGTGGGCTCGTGCCCTACATCAGCGCTCAGCCGCATGTCTGCAGAACTTGCTCTAAACGCTCTGTAAGCACTTTATCACAAACGCTTGTTCTTTTGGTCTCTTTCTGCTTTCTTGTTGTTTTGTTTTTCTTCCCCCCACGTCTCCCCCTCTCCCTCCCTCCTTTAAGAAAAAAAAAACTGCATTCTGACACTCATTAAAAGAGAAAAGAGGAGGAAAACATCAAGAGAGTGAAGCGAGGCACTCTCAGCTCGCCTCTCTCCAACCTGCGGTCACGTACAGCCGTCACCGCGCGGCTTTGTGCGCTTGTTATCCACATCAGGCTCTCTCTGTTTTCTATCAGCAGCCACCGCACATAAAGACGATCAATTATGGATCAAATGAGAGCGCCTTTTTTTTTCTTCTTTTCTTTTAATTCATCACAGGTTTCCCCTTCATGCTGTCGGCCCTCTCTGCTGCTCTCCACAGTGTGAACGGCTCACAGGAAGGAAGGGGATGCATGAGGTCACATGATGCTTCAGTGAGGTGTCCAAGGTCAAAGGTCAGAGACATGCCAGTGAATGGTAACAAGTGCATTTTCTTAAGTGCAAGTTTGACATTTTGGTATCAGAATATTAAATTATTTCCTGTTTTCCTTTCTTCACCTTCACTTCTTTTATCAGAGGTATAAAAACTGGAATATTGATCCGACATTAAATCCGACATCAAACTTCTTATTATACGTTTTTTCGGCACCTCATAGATTGTAAAATGTCCAGTTCATTCAGGAGAATTGTGCGTGTATGTTTCACATTTCTAACTCTTGTACTTTGAAAAATATTTATTATTTTCTAATTTTTTTGGGCCCATTAAAATGAATGGAAATGATCCGTTACCATGGAATCACACAACTGATAATGATGTCATAAGGTTAGGGTTCAGCATTTCAACATTTCCAGCGACCCCCCCTCCAGATTTCATCCCTGATAGCTTCCGATCATTTCTGGTCCCTTGTTTGCGGCTGTCTCTGATTGGCTGTTGTCATCCTTCTATCGGGGCGGCTCTGATTGGTCTGTGAGCCAATCATAGGGCTTTAGATTGATCCATCACGCGTTCCCACAAGAAGATAATCTGGGCCAACATCTGTCCCAGATCGGATTAATTGGTTTAAGTAATTGATTAAGAAAAAGAAGTCTGACTATTCTGTTTTGGTTTTTTTGTTTTGTTTTGTTTTGTTTTGTTTTTTTGCTTCTCTATGTCAGTCCTGAAAATCTTTGGTTTGGAAACAAGACATTTTATGATGTCATCTTGGACTCAGAGAAACACAGATTTTTTTTACCCTTTTCTGACAGTTTATGGACCAAAAACTACTCCATTAATCGAGGGAATAATCAATAGATTAATTGATCATGAAAATAATCATTATCATCCTAACTTTCTTCTTCTGCTGTGCCAAATAAGTGAAATCATTACCATATGTGTGTGTGTGTGTGTGTGTGTCGCTGTTATCTCTCCAGCTGTTTCAGTCAAACAGAGGATAACAGAATAACGTCATCCCCTCCTCTTCCGTCTTCTCTCCTCCTCCTCTTCTTATCCCCTCCATCACTCTCATTCATAATTTATCCGGAGGCTGATTTTTTGCCGACACACTCCGGCGCAGCGGTGCAAACACTCTCTCCAGTTTCACTCGGGCTGTGTGCTGTGTGGCCACTTCCACCTGCAACAGGAAGCAGGTGTCGATAAGTACAGGAAGTGAAAACTGGCACCAGCCTCAGGTGAGTCTGTCCTCTTAGGTGTTAGATATCCCTTACCACACACACACACACACACACACACACACACACACACACACACAAGCTCACACACACAAGCTGTGCTCAGCTTTAGATAATAACGTCTGAGCTGTCCTATTTTTGTGTGATTTTTTTTTTATATATTTCATAAAAAAAATTAATTTTCCTTTTAAAAACTTTAATTCAACATTTTATTATTATTTTTTTTTTAAAAAGCAGTTTGTTCTTTTGGAGTTCTCTCTCATTGTTATAACAAAATTTATCCAATATAATATTTTTTTAAAAGTTATATATTGTGTAAGAAAATTGTTTGAATTAGAAAAAAAAAACTCCATACAAAAGGAAGACCGATCGTGACTGTCAGTGAGAATAAATTAAAGAGTCAGATCTGAAGAAATACTATTCTTGTCAATCTTATATTTGATGCTTCTGTATTTTTCCAGCCTGTTTTACATTCTTTATATTTTTTCTCTCTTTCAGTTTATTCTTTTCTTAATCTCCCCTTTATTTGCTCACAGTTCTGTTTTTATTTCGTCATTGTTGAGCTTTGTTAAATCTGCTTTGCTGTATGAAGAAATCATCATAGAAGTTTTAAAAATAGAAGGATAAAGATTGAACAATCCAGAAAAAGCCTAACACCTGAATGTGTGTGTGCGTGTGCGTGTGCGTGTGCGTGTGTGTGTGTGTGTGTGTGTGTTGTAAAGCTGTGTTTGTCCACAGAAACACCTGACAGGCAGCAGAGGAGGAGGAGGAGGAGGAGGCCCGCAGTGACACACAGGTGAGAGCATCCTCCTCGGTGTTAAATATCCCTTACCTGTTACCTTACTCAGGCTGCAGCTTCCAGATCAATCACTTCTGTTTACAGGTGAAAAAAGTCAGAGGAGGCGAGCACCAACTGCTGGTTTACAGGGAAAACTCCTGGGATTGCAAGTCCAGAAACACCAACTTGTGCACCGCCTGGATTGACTACAAGAAGGCCTACGACTCGATGCCGCACACATGGATACTGGAGTCCCTGAAGCTGTATAAGGTCAGCCGGACTCTACGAACCTTCCTGCAGAACTCACAGAGGATTTAGAAGACAACCCTGGAAGCCAACTGAGCATCAAATGCGGCCGATCATCACCAAGAGTGGCTACGGATACCAGTTACGAAGCGGGACAACCATCAGCCACCTCCTCTACGTGGATGACATCAAGCTGTTAGCCAAGAGTGAGCAGGACATTGATTCCTTGATCCACCTCACTCGGATCTACAGCAGCGACATCGGAATGTCATTCAGACTCATGGAAAGAAGGTGGAAGGTGATCATCACTGAAGGGTTGAACTACCAGAGGGTAACGTAAACCTGGGGATCCCACAGGCAAATGGTAGCAATGAGGAGATGGTGTGGAGGGCAGCCACAGCCAAGTACCTACAGAGGGTGAGACAGGTCCTGAGGAGTCAGCCTCGAGGAGTACATCAGAAAGACGGCTCCCAGTGATGACCTGCTCAGTGAATGCCTCAGGCAACAGAAGCCCAGTAACAAGGAGGAGCTGGAGGGGGTATCATGGGAAGACAAGCCCCTGCACGGTATGTACCACCGACAAATTGAAGAAGTGGCTGACATCGGGAAGACATACCAATGGCTGGACTGAAAGACAGCACAGAGGCGCTAATCATGGCTGCACAAGAACAGGCCCTCAACACGAGATCGGTAGAGGCTGGGATCTACCACACCAGGCAGGACCCTAGATGCAGGCTGTGTAAAGAAGCCCCTGAGACAGTACAGCACATCACAGCAGGGTGTAAGATGCTGGCAGCCAAGGCAAACATAGAGCGGCATAACCAGGTAGCTGGCATAGTGAACAGGAACATCTGTGCCGAGAATGGTCTGGAGGTCCCAGGGTCAAGATGGCAGACACCTCCTAAGGTGGTGGAGGACAAGCGAGCCAAGGTCCTGTGGGACTTCCAGATCCAGACTGATAAGATGATGCTAGCCAATCAGCCTGACATAGTGCTGGTCGATCAGCATCAGAAGACAGCGGCAGTGATAGATGTAGCAATACCGAGCGATGGCAACATCAGGAAGAAGGAACACAAGAAGCTGAAGAAACACCAAGGGCTGAAGGAGGAGCTGGAGAAGATGTGGGGTGTGAGGGAAACAGTGGTGCCAGTTGTGATTGGGACACTGGGGGCTGTAACACCCAAGCTGGGTGGATGGCTCCAGCAGATACCGGGAGCAACATCTGAGATCTCCATCCAGAAGTGCGCACTCCTAGTAACAGCTAAGATCCTGTGCAGGAACCCTCATTTTCTCTGTAGCAGTAAAATAAATGAATACAGGTGAGTATACAGGTGAGTGCTTCTGGCTCAGTCTGTAGATTCTGGTTGTTTTGCAGGAAGGACGGACCACTTGTAGGTCTTTGACCCCAAGTTCAGACACAGTCTTGATTTTGACCCCATCTCTGGAGCCGTCAGACGGTTATATTGAACTTCCTGTTCCCCCTTCAATGACATGGAAAAAGTGTGTTCATGTGTCAGTGGATTCATGTCATGTTTGAGTCAGACAGGATGGATTTCTGTATTCGGTGATATCCCCGTGCTGCTGCTGTGGCTCCTCCTGAGGGAGGGCAGAGTGTGAAAACAGGGCCGGATCCCTGAGAGGGTTGTTAGCGAGCGTTTTCAATTAGAGACAGAAGACGAGCGCTGCAGAGACTCTGAGCACCTTCTCATTAATGAAACACATGAGTTTATTCCTGTGGAGCTGCTGGGTGAGATTTAAAGAAGGAAAAATATCAACTTATCAGAGTCCCAGTTTGTGATAGATGACGTTTTTATTCATCTACTACAATCATAAATTCAGTGTGTTCTCCGGAAAAACTAAGATTTTATTTTGATGAAATTATTATAGAATTATTTCTGAACAATAAAATAATGATAAAATAAGCTCAAATTGTTTATTTCTTTGAATTTCTTCCCATCTTTCTGCTGGAAAGTTTTTTTTGTTTTGTTTTGGTTTGGGTTTTTTTGACCATTTTTACCGTTTGTGGTTTAAAGCTCATGTGATGGACTTCTTCTGTCTCAATTTTGGCGCCCCCTGTGGACAAAACCATACATTGTTCTGTCCACATGCTAGTAGTTTTCAAATGAAAAAGCTCATCTTATTTTAGAAAGCGTCTTGAGATAAGGTTCGTTAGGAATTGGCGCTATATAAATAAAGATTGACTGATTGATTGATTGACAGCCAAAGAATTGCTACTTTAGATTATTTGCTGTGCAAAAAGTAAGCAGGCTGTTTTCTTCAGTGTTCCGGCCGCCTACAGGTGGATGCAGGTACTGTGTCTTAACTTCTGATCTTTTTAAGTCCCATAGAGGCAGTTCTGTTAATATCAGTGCGTTACATCCAGCTAAAACTCATCATAGAGGCTTTGAACTGATAATAAACACAACTTTTTTTTATTATTCAGAGACATTTTTTTTTCTATTTATTTAAGGAGGTCACCTTGACAAAAGAGCCCAACAATAACGGACATATTTAACACCAGACGTGTGTTGTTTGAGGGTGTGGATGGGTGGTGTCTCTTGGAACCATCTCATAAAGATTTGTAGAAATCTGAGATGTGTTTATTTAGATTTCTATTTAGATTTAGTTTCTGGTGGTGGGCGGATCAATCCAAAATACTCATATATTGATACCAATGTTGGTATCGGTATCGATCAATACTTGTGTGATAATATCGGTACTCAAATTTCAGTTTCTCTTTTCTATGTGTGCTCCTCTCACTCACTTCACTCATGAGCACGCCCCTCCTCCTCCCCCGCTCTACTGTGAGTGTAGCTGCTCTGTCACGTCACTCAGACACACACTGCTGGATGCATGGATCATCATTTGGTGTTATTGTGTTATTACGTTACTTTCATTCAGGAACATAAACATTAGTTTTAGTGGTTGTTTGTGATTCTTGGTTAATTTCGACAAGCTGCTTTTCTATGTAAAAGTATCTGTATAGGTATTAATAGCAGGGAGACTGGCTCTGTATTTACTCAGTATCAGATTGATACCAAATTTTGCAGTATCACACACCAATAGATATTTCTCCTTGACTCAATAGTGTTAAGTAGCGTTCATCACAATCATCGTCCTCAGGCTTCCTCACAGAGACACTTAAAGCAGAGCAAAAGGTCCTTAAAGTAAAGGACCTGACATGACCTGCTCTCTGCTCCCTGAGCACGCAACACCTCCCCATCTTCTCTCTCTCTCTCTCTCTCTCTCTCTCTCTCTCTCATCTTCTCTCTTTCTCTCCGGTCGTGGCAGCATTCCCAGGAGACAGTTTTCCGTACGGTTTTCCGCGAGCAGGATGAGATGAACTCCACATCTCTCACCCGTAAAGAGACGGAGCGAAAAGCAGCTGCCTCAGCACCTGCCGGCCCCCAGTGAAAATCAAAATATCAATAAGCTCTTATAGCATTAAGGAAAATGCCTAAATCTGACACTTTCTCTCCCTCCATCCAGCCTCCTCTCTCCCTTTGCCAATATCACTCAACCACTTACACTTGGCATGGGCCCACTGGAGAGTTTTACATGTACATTAAGAGAGGCTTTCTGCCTCTATTTGTCCTCCTCCGCCTCCGTCTCCTCTCCACTATATCTATTAAAGTAAATATACACTGGCTGGGCGGTGACACATAGTCCATCCTCATTCATTTTTGAGCAGGTGATTGACAGGGCTTGAGTTATGGCTGCAGTTAAAGAAGAAGACCGGAGAATCGGATTCCCGTGCCAGTCTCATAATAATGTTAATGTTTTACTACATGAGGGAAACTGAGGGAAAAAACAACAAGACTGGTTGCTCCATTAGAATAAGGTGGAGATCAGTCATAATCCATAAGTGTAAAAGCTCTGACCCACCTCAGGAAAAAGTGCCTCACCAAGGGAAAAAGGATGAAGATATGATACACATAAAAGGCCGGAGAAGTGGGCCGAATAAGCAAAAAGAGATATCACAGAGCGAGAGGAGTTTAAGGAGGGAATAAGGTGTTGAAGAGGAGGATGGCCCAGGGCAGGAAGTGGATAAAGAGAGGGATGTGGAGCAGAGAGAGAGAGAGAGAGAGAGAGAGAGAGGTGGTAAAGCTGAATGATTGCTCTGTGAGAATTATTATTGATGATTCAGGCAGTGTGAATTATTAATGGGGAACGAAAAGCATCTTTGAACGTGTCTCTGACATTCAATACTGACAGAGATCAATGAGCTGGCGTGGACGCCAAGAGCAGAGATGAAGGGAGGAAGGCGGAGGAGAGTTAGGACGGGAGAAAAACTGAAAGAAAGGAAAAAAAAAAAAAAACAGGAGAGGAGAGGCGTGCCGTGGCGTGTTTGGACAAGTAGAGTCCTTCAGATGGGGGGTTTGTCAGAAAGGCTTAAGGAGGAGGACGTGTGATGAGAGGGCTAACTGCGAGGAGTCATGTGACAGCGTTGAAGGTGATTGGCTGTGACATTGTCTGAGGTTTAATGCTCCTCCTCAGACGCAGGAAACAGCAGAGCGGCTCCTCCTTGAACCCCCCCCCCCAAGTCTTGGAACCTGTCTCGACCGCCCGTCTGACACACGGTATGTCAGCTGTACGTGTGTGTGTGTGTGTGTTCCTGTTTGCTACCAGCAGTACTGAATATGATTTAAATTACTGTACAGGGATACGGAACTCAGGCCTGCTTTGCTGTCCGTGTCTGGATTGCAGGACAGGATGTTGTTCAACAGGCAGAGGGGGACGGAGAAAGGCTCCTTCCTGCAGATTAGTTTAATAATGTGTGAAATCAGGGTTGTTGTAAGGCTTCAGCCAATCAGAATCAAGTATGTAACACAGCTTGGTGACAGAGTGTCCAGATACGTTGAGCATACAGATGAATAAGAGACGAATATGAAGCTGTTACTTGGCTTTGATCCCAATGACGTTAGTGCTGTAGTTCTGCGTGTGGTTTGTCTAAGTGGTGTTGCCGTACCTTTCACGCGACGTGTCTCCATGGTTGAACAAAAAGCTACTCTTACTTAGTTTAAGTTTCTTTGGCTGAACTAGAAATGACTTCCACATGTCTGTGCACCTTCTGTCATTTTAGGTAAAAAAGAAACCCTCCAAACCTCCACTGTTTGTGTGTTCCTGTGTGTGTGGTGTGTGTGTGTGTGTGTGTGTGTGTGTGTGTGTGTGTGTGCAGGGGTCAGCAGGTCACACGGGAAAGACTGATCCTAAGGGACAGACTGCCATGGCCACTCAGCTGCTCTCCAAAACACAAACACACACACACACAAAGAGAGAGAGAGAGAGAGAGAGAGAGAGAGAGAGAGAGAGAGAGAGAGAGAGAGTCGTGCTGTACATTTGGACTGACATGACATGGACTTGACACTAAAAGGGGACAGAGCTCAGCTTCTATCGTCACGGTAACAGGCTGATGGGGAGACAGACAAGCTGCAGCCGCCACACCTGATCATGGAGCAGGACTCTCATTGTCACACACACACACACACACACACACACGTATTCAGACCAACATGTGTCTTTGTTTGTGTGTTTTTGATGAAGTCTGAAGGCCACATTCAGCTGTTTTAGAGCTTTGATCAAACGATGCACATCGACAGGACGTCCAGGAGGAAAGACACCAAACCTTAGACACAGGGTCCAAAAAATGGAAAACTGGATTTCTTTGCCCATATTTGTACATTTATTCATCATTAAGCCAAAGAGCTCTGAGAGTGAAGCCAAAAAAGCACAGCCTCTACCAGGTGATATGAACTGATGTGCATGCAAACCCACTCCTTTAGCCCACTTTCACTTTGCTACTGTGGTTTTGTTTCACCGTTTCAGAGTCAAGAGGTCAAAGGTTAGCGCGAGACGTGCCAAATGCTCTGCTGTTGGTTGCAAAACACAAACACAAATGTTTTTTTTGTTGTTGTTTGTTTGTTTGTTTGTTTTTGATGTCCCAGCTTCAGAGGACCAAAGAAAACAGTGTTTTGTTTATATCTATAAAAAAATAAATAAATCCTGATAAAACATGGTGAATTTTTCTTTTTTTGGTGCCAAACATTTCGGTTTGGACTGTTTTGTACTGAGGGATGATCACCTCAAGTTACACATAAAAAGCAAAAAAGTAGGTTGGATTAACTAAAAGAGAGGAACATCTAAAACAATATTTATTTATTCATTTTAGAAGAAGATCTCTGCAAATGCAGAAACAATGCAACTACAAAGACAGGTGCAAAATTCCAAATCAAATTCAAAGGTTGGAATGTGTTATAACTGATAAACTTTGCTGCCAAAATCTGAAGATCCTTAGTTAACAATGCTCCACATGATGCCATTTGGAGCGAAAATGCACAGAAGCAAAAAGGAGGAAAAGAGCTACAAACAAATAAGAATGTGTAATAAAACTGCTCCAGGCCTGAAGAGGCGTTAAATGACAAAACATGCGATACGTGGGGGGAAAAAAAAGAAACCAGGCCAGCCTCTCGAGAGCGACCTAGACCACTAGGCCGTCTGTACCCCTGGTTTTTGGTGTTTTTCCACCTCTGCATCCACCTGCACTGGTCTCCATTCTCTCCCTTTTTGACACAACATTAAACCAGCCTGTCAGCTCACAGACTCATTATTGTAGCAAAGATATTAGAAGCAGTACGGCTGCAAGTCCTCCACAGAAACTGATCTGTGTGTTGTTTTTTTTTTGTTTTGTTTTTGTTTTTTATTTTTTATTTTTATTTTAAACTAAACTCAAAACAATGCTCACAAACTGCATAAAAAAGTATGGGACTTCTAACTACCTTTGCCGTTGTTTGGTCTGAAAAATCTCAGTCAAATCAAATGATTTGTGCCCAAATTCAGACATAATAATATTACCATAGATTTATCATTTATGAGCTGATATGTTATACAATAATTCAAGCTTTAATAATAGCTTTATTTATACAGCACCTTTAAAAACATTTTTTACAACGTGGTCTTGGTCAGACTGTTTTTCCACACAGTCTGATCATATTTCTGATGCTCTTATCTAAACTCAGCGATAGTTTTCTTCTTGGTCTGTTTCCCAGTGACGTACGGTTCCCATAATAAGCCTCAGTGCTGACACGTCTGTTTTCCATGATCTGAGAGCAACGTGAGCAAAATCCTATTTTTTTGTAGCACCAGATACAGCGCGTCATTTAATGCATCTGTGTTTGATAAAAAACTGCACAGAAACAGCAACTAATACAGAAACCAGATCTGCAGAGGATCCAGCTCGTAGCTCCTGAGTCAGGTTTTGCTGTTTTCTTCTACCTGTGTGTCTTCTCGTTCATGTCTGTACCTTTGTTAAAGATCAGACTCAGAGTCCGGTTATCTGGTTACCACAAATGAAGGTGAAGCGCAGCCACCATTAGTTCTCTCTTCTCGTTCCTGAAACTACATCCCCTCCTGTCCCGTCTCCCTCCAGCTCCTCCCCAGCCTGTGTCTCCTGCTGTCTGTCACCTCTGAGCTTTAACACAAAGGGACATGTACGATTGACCTGGCACTAAAGCACTAACAGACTGTCTGGGCCCTTTACAGCCAGTAAAGAGAGACGGACTATTAACCTCCATCACCCCCTCCTCCCTCACCTCTCGGCCTTGTCACTCTCCCCGCTGTCCCCCTCTCTGCTCCACGATCACTACCTGGAATTGGCTGGGGGTGAGGGGGTGAGGGGTGGAGAGAGAGAGAGAGGGGTTAAGAGCAGGGTCGGTGGCTTCATGTGACATGTCACCCTGGTGGTTTTATAGCCGTGTGCAGCAGTGATGACCGCTCAGACTCAGATTACTCACTCACTGGATTGATACGGCGCTGATAGAGGAGAGCAATCAGGTCGGAGCTGGTGATGAAACCAAAGCTTACAATCAGCTGTTGGTCCTGTGTAGAAAAGGTGATAACGAGAAGAATCAGGCTGGTTTACAGACCAGGACAGGGAGACTTGAAACGTAAAACGCAGAGTACCACGAGTGGACTGTAGCAAGAATCTCCTCCCACATCCAATCGTCTTCAGATCACTCGAGCATCACTTTGTCATATGAAGTGTGCAGTGAGAAAATTTTACATAATCCGCCCATTTAAACTTCATCAAGCCTCAAAGTCATGAATTAGTAAAGCTGGGTCTGCTCAGCTAATTCGAGTCACTGAACCTGACCTCTTGGGTATCAACCCCTTCATCCAAATCTGGTTTCTTTTTGCTCTGAAACACCAGATGATTACAGGTGAGCTGCAAAACCCAGAATCAAAACTTTAATGCGTTAATAATGATGTTGCATTAACAAAACCAGCAGTTAATTTCTGTCTATGCTCAACATGAACAGACGAGTTAATACGAGTATGTGCATTGAACTGTTTGAACCAGAAAAGTGATGAACTTCTCTGGATCAAAGAGGCTGGTGGAAGATAAATATCAGATCTTTACTGCTCACAAAAAAAAAACTGCCCAAGGTGTAAAGTTTGGTTTTTCTTACAGAAAAAAAGGCTGTTTTTCATGTGTTACTTGAAAAAGAAAAACTAACTCAAGGAGCCTTCTTATCTGTACTTGACTATGGTGATATTCTTCATATGCACACTACCTCAACCTCTCTGAAAATGCTGGACTCAGTGTCCCATACTGCACTGCGTTATTCTCCGGTTTAGGGTTTCGTACACATCTCTTACATATCTTGCAGAAGAATGGAGCATTGGTTTATCTTTCTTTATGTAACCAGCTGATTAGCCGTTATGCCTTACAGCTGCGGTTGGAACAGATCATTGGCACACGCATTGTCCCTCAGGGGATATATTTACCAGTCGGAACACCTTTTCGTCCTCTGTGTACTTCCGGATGAGGAACAGGTATGAGCTTTTGTTGCATGTAACTTGTGATAAAAAACATTACAATGATTCTACTTCTCATCCCAGGGCATTGTTCGCGTGGCTGCTTGTAGCAGAGGTGGTGGGTCTATAGTGTGGATGTAATGTCGTAGACGTTAGGGCGTGTACAGCCGAGGTACAGACTTGTTTGCAGCATTTCTGTAAAGTGATTTTGTTGTCAGTGGCTAATGTTCTGCTTTTTGTTACAGTTGTCTTGCTCTTGTTCTTGTCCTTGTTTTTGTTTTTTTCTTTTTAGTTTCTTGTCGTTTTCCTTTGTTTCATTATTTGGAAGCTTTAGCTTTGTGTTGCTGTAGGTTTGCATTGGTTATCGTTGGGTTAAGTTCCGTTTTGTTACAGTTTTAACTGTGCTTTTTTTTGGCTCGTTTTGTGTGAAGTTTACTTTTTCTTTTCTTGAGTTAAGACTCTGCCCTGTAACGTTTTATCAGGAGACGCTGCTCTGTAAACAGTTTGGGTTCGATCTGGTCCGGGCTGTGTTAGGAGGCCGTGCAGTGGCTGCCCAGGTTGGTCAGGCTTTTTCCTTGTTTCCTTGTTTAACATTCATTTCTATTTTCCACTAGATGTGTAGTGTTTCTATTTTTTCCTTAAGTTCAGCCTGATCAGTTTACCAGTCATGTTCGCCTTCCTTCCACAGTGACCTCCAGCTGCTACAGTTTGCACACGTCTATTTATTAAAATTGTTTTAAATTAACTTTGCTGTGAATAAAATAAAGATTATATATTTGTATTTTCCTAAACACGCTTTTGTATTCATTTGTGGACTTACCTGTGTTTAAAGGGGAAACCCTCTGCTGAAGGGGTCAGAGTTAAAAATAGGATTCCTTGGGTGAAAGTCCCAAGGTGGCGTTGTTGGGTTTTTATTGCTAACACCAGAAGTCCATCACCAGTCCTAACTTGGTCACATTTATAAGGCCGTACTAAATGATCCGTCAACTTATTTATGCTCTTATGTGAATAAAAACAGAATAAAAATAATCTCCTTCAGGAGATGATGCCCCTGATGCCAAACATGCAAAAGCCCAAAACACAATCAGCAGCGTGGATGTGCTGAAGCAAGATGAAACAAAGGCCTTAACAACGGACGTGCTGCAGAATCAGAAAACACACGTTAATGAATGTCTGTGAAGCTTATTGGTATAAAGTGCAGATTTTGGCTCCATGAGTCTGTTGTTGTTTCCTCAGTGTAACGTCTTCCCGTCACTCGTGCTGTTCCTCTCAGTGGGTGGCTGTGCACTCTCTCTCCACTCTCTCTCCTCCCTCTCTCTGCTGACCGTTGATCATCAGTGACAGTGATGTCTCTACCGCGCTCTCAGACAGCCCCGTATCATCCTGGCTGCTGTCCACCCAGGAGCTCCCCTGACCCCCGCTGGCATCTCTACCTGCTGTACGCTGCAACAACTCCATCCTGAGCCGTTATTGGTCCATCCTGCCTTCCTTCCTGCTCTGACTCGCCTTCTGCTGGCAGCCATAACTCCTGGCAAATGAGGCTTATGATCCCTCGCCTCCTACGCCCTTTATGGGTGCTTGGGGAGACAATGGGGCGATGCAGACCCTCCTCGCCCCGTCTCTCTGAACTGTATTTCTCTCTTCACCCCCTCCTTCTGTCTTTCCTCACATATATATTTGGCTGAAAGTGGTCCATCACACCCCCAGCGCCCCCTCAGCCTCCTCTCTCAGCTGCTCAGTGATGGATGGAGAGGCAGAGGAATTAACCTTGGCTTTATGGGGACTTCTCTGCCACTCTCCACTGCTGTCTGAGATCCCTGTTTGCCTCTCTGACTCTTTCCCCCTGGTCGCTCTGTGGCTATGTGTGTGTGAGAGTGTGTGTGTGAGTGTGTGTGTGCGAATGCCCCATGAACAGGGCAAATGATGCATACGGAGAATTGCCTCCAAATGAGGAGCCATTTGTCTCTCCTCAATTGGAGGCGGTAAGTCAAAGACAGAGGGTCAGCGGACGTGGTGACGAGTCTCAGATGTGTTTGACGTGAGCGTAGAGACAAATATGACAAATAAAACACACATCTGACTTTGACTGTGTGTTTTTTGGACAATGATAAAGCTATTCTCCCAATATTCTCCTTGTTTAAACGGTCACTGTCCTCCTGGAGACAACCAGCTCTAAACCTTCACTTGTGTCCTTTTACTGATCCTGAGATTAATAAAGAGGTACAGAAGGTTTTTGGATCTGCCCCTGCAGGTTTAGTTAGTCAGAAGAAGGACGAAGGCTCTAACTGTTTTGGCTCATTAAGCTGTGATAGCCGCACTCTTAGCCGACACGTAGGCCGCTGTCCAACCCAGCGTAGATGCTGCAGAGTTTCATTCCTGACGACGTAAAAAACAAACTGAATTAAAGGAAGTTAAAGGCTTCAGTAACTGTTTTACAAAGTAAGGTTGATGTTTGAACTTAACGTACCTGTGAGGACTTTCTAAAGGCGCGTTTCCACCGAGCGGTCCGGTATGGATCAGTACATTTTGATACGGGTTGGAAAGGTAGAGCCTCATCCTGTTTACGTTTCTACAGCCAACTGCGCCCTTCTTAGGAGGCAGCGTGTAAGCCGGGCGCCGATAGCGGCGTCATCTACGTAACAGCAGCGCGACACAGTGTACCCCACTAACAAATCCAACAAAGAAGAAAAAACTCAACACAGTAAACTGTTTCCAGACGCCATTTTCCAAACAAAAAGAAGTTATCTTCATGAATTCGAGTAAAGATTTAAACATGGCGGGGTTATGTGTTGTTCTTTGAACCCCGACAGAAGGGAACCAAAAAGTGGGACGGTATGGGTCGGTTATTTGGGGACCCATTCTGGTTTTAGTCAAAGGAAACACCACAAAATGTGTCCCGTACTGAGACGAACCGAACTGAACCGCTTGGTGGAAACGGGACTTGAGAGATCTTGAAATAGTCTCACTTCTACATACCGTGCTTGACAAATTAATAAGACCCCCTATCACGAAAGTCAGAAACCTTCCCAGTATCGTGAAGTTAACTCCGACTCTTTGTTTATCAGAGATTTTCCTTCGCTTCAGCATTTAGAACAGGAGTGAGGAGTTTCAAACTAATTTATGTTTTTTATTTCAAATTTGAGCCAGAAATCTGTAATTCTCTGCGAAGTCAGAAATTTATCAGAACATATAAAACAACCACTAAACCACACGCTCCTCTTTAGGAACATGAGTAAATATCACAATTTGGAAATCAAAAATCATCATGTGCTTTCCTTTTTTCTTCTTTTTTTTTGTAAAGCAGTTTATTTTAAAATTCATTGATAAAAACAATAAATTAATTTCAGCATTAAATATGTAATTTTGATTGAAGGGGCGCAGATGGCCTGTGGCGACAAACTGACTTTACAAAGTCTGATTGGTGTCACCTTTCAAAATACGAATGAATACATAACCTCGCTGCTTTGCATCTTGGGAAAAGTTGTCCTAAAGAAAAGAAGTATTAAAGGGAAGCGTCGGGTCTTTTGGACAGTGCGTGACGGTGCTCATGGGAAATGGTGTCTTTTCTGGATAGTCTTCACAGTGCCTTTAACAAAGACTCGTTCTGTATGAGGACTAACAGGGATCGACTCATCAATGGAGTCAGCCTCAAGTGGACAATGGAGGTACTGCAATTCTTTTTTTACACTTCCCTTTCAGCTTTTTAGGCTTTTAATTAGATTCCTATAACTTCTTGGGTTATATGGATAAAATGAGACAGAAGAAGAAGCAACATCAGCTGCAACAAACCACATCAGCCAAACTAAAGCTTTTTGTTTTGTTTTGTTTTGTTTTGTTTTTCAGCTTTGGAGTCTGATTTAAACATTTTTTTTTTTTATTTACACATTTTCTCAATCTATTTGTTTGTGTCCTAAATTCTAGAGTGACCTGTAGAAAGAAAGCAGCTGCCCCCCTTTTTTTTTCTTTTTCTTTTTTTTAACCTCTTATTATTTAAATATTTTGGAGACTTATGTATGCATGGATTGAGACGGGTCGTTTGGGTTTTAATTAAGGATTTATGGGAACTACACCGGAGTTATCTCCTCAGTCACAGAGAAGCTGAGACATACTGAAGCATCTTTAAATCACATGACACAGACTGTGAGAACATATATCCAGATGCATAAGGAATGGGCTTCCACAGCGACAGTTCTTTGTTATAATCTTATTTTCTCACAGACGGTTTCTTGTGCTGTGCAGGTGGATGTTGTTTAAACTCTCCTGCCTCTCTCTCTCTCTCTCTCTCTCTCTCTCTCTCTCTCTCTCTCTGTATGTCTCTTAGGGTCATTTGCCTGTTCAGATGAGATTGTAAGCTATAATGGAGGAGGTGTGGAGTGCTGAGACAAGGAGAAATGGCCCAGCGTGCAGATAGCAGATTTGATGGTTAGTCGATAGCTCTCCTCCTCGGTCAGAGAGGGAGAGCGGAGCACAGAGATGGGCATGCATGGACCTTGATATTATATGGGAAATGCATTATTTTTAAAGATTACCTGAAACGGTCTCAGAAAATCATTTTAGCATGAACTAACCTTGAACATTCCCATACTTATGTAAATGATCGCCATCAGAGGTAATCAATGGATGGAATAGCCTTGAGGGTCTTAAATGTTACAGAGAACGTTTTCGATTTAGACGACGTTTCCTTGTCAGCGTGGTTATAAAAGCCTTGTAAGACAAGAGGAGGGGTCACATTGCTGCCAGGCTTTCTTCTTCTTCTTCTTTCATAATGATCATTAAAAAAGGGTTTGTTCAGTTGAATATGTCTCCTTTATGTAATACTTCAGCACGCGGCCCCTTTTCTTCACATCAGTCTCATTTAATCGATCAGTGGAGTGGAGAGGGGAAGCTTGGTCTGAATCCTGCAGGGTGCTTTTAAACCTTCTGCTTTGGTTAAATAATCATTCAGTTATTTAAATTATTTGCACATGTAAAAAAAAAATCACAAATGTATGATATTGAAAAAACCACCCGAGCGTAGATTCTGGTGCGCTGTCAGAAGACATCCGTACCGTTGAGGTTTCCCTTTTGTCCGTCTCCATACGTCTTCTCCCTGAGTGGAGGAAGGGCATCGTGACACGAAACACCTGAGGGACGAGCTCGTCATCAACCCTGACAGGAAGCATGAGTGACACCTGACACACGGCTGAACTCAAGAGTGCTGGTCGCTGCTAACAGCTGCCTGAGAGGGCTGGGATTGACTCGAGCTGACACAAACAAGTAAACACACACGCAGGCACACACACACACACACACACACATGTAGGCATGACGATACAGTCAAGGGCAAAGGGTAGACATAGCTCGATAACACCGTTTCCTTTCAGATATCCTGCTGTGGCAGATACGTTACTGATCAGTCATCAGTTAAAGTACGTTCACACACACACACACACACACACACACACACACACAGATTCAAATATGTTCAAATGTGCTCTGCACCCTTACCTTGAATCGGGTTTTTCTTACTTCATATGGGGGCGACTCCTCTTAGCCAAGTCTGGTTGTGCAGAAATAACTCAGAAAATTACCCAACAGTCACTGGATGTCCTGATTCAACACTGACCAAAACCATTATTGAACTGGACTGTAAACATGTTGAGTTCTGCTGTAAATTTTGGGAGTTTTAACCTGGTTTAACCTAAGCCTGCCCCAAGTGGACACTAAAGGAACTGCAGGTTTTGGCACTTTCATTGTCTTAATCATCAAATCCAGAGTCTGTCACTTGGTGGATGTGTAGCACTTGTAAGACTTATAAAACTTGTTTTTTTCTGCTTTTTTACCATACTGTCAGAATATAAGACGGCTTCATTTCAGGGTTGATTTTTGGAAAAATAGTTTTGAAGATTTGATCTTTTTTTTATTAACAGTGTTTTTTTTTTTACATGTTTCTGAAACAACAGCAACATCAGTTTGGGTGCCTGTTTTGTTCTTATGTTTTTACTTGTTTGTCAAAGCACTTTTTGTGTGCGTATTCACACTGTGATGATGTCATGACTCGTAACAAGGCGTGTGTTTGTTTTGGAAATGAATGGAGATCAGATCTTCTTTTTAACACTACTTTTCTTTGTTCAAGACGACTTTTTACTGGATACAACGTGAGGAGGTAAGGTATTTATCAACAGTTACACAGAGCTGCTGTTTGAAACATGACAACAAGTAAACTTTGTCAGTTTGTTCTGGAGTTTAGTAGACGCTGCTCTGAGACGTATCTGTAGGCTAACGCGTAACGTTAGTGAATCCTGATGTCCTGCTCATCGACCAGTCAGAGCTAACGTGACCTCACTCTTCATTTTATTGACAGACTCTCAAGTTTGATCAGATCACTGCAGAATAACTGCTGCATATGGGCTGGAATGAACATTAGCACAAACAGATTAGCCTTTAGCTCATGTTTTAGCCTTTAGCCTGTGCTCTCTCTCTCTCCTGTTTATCTTTCTTCTTCTCTCCTATCCTTTTTCTGTCTGACAGTCCTGCTCCATTGTCCATCTGTCCGACCCAATCAGGAAGCTCAGAAACATAATTTATCAATAACCTATATTGGTGCTGATAATCTGATCTGAAGTTGTGGATCAGGATCAGGCAGATATCTAGAAGAGAGACTTTTTCAGGATCGCTCAGAAAGTCCTCACAGGAACTTTAACAGCGTGACATAAATAAATTCATTATTATCAGGGCCTGAGCCTTCTTTCTTTCTTTTTCTTTCTTTCTTTCTTTCTTTCTTTCTTTCTTTCTTTCTTTCTTTCTTTCTTTCTTTCTTTCTTTCTTTTTCTTTCTTTCTTTCTTTCTTTCTTTCTTTTTTCTTTCTTTCTTTCTTTCTTTTTCTTTCTTTTTCTTTTTCGTTCTTTCTTTCTTTTTCTTTCTTTCTTTCTTTCTTTTTTCTTTTTCTTTCTTTCTTTCTTTTTCTTTCTTTCTTTCTTTCTTTTTTCTTTTTCTTTCTTTCTTTCTTTTTCTTTCTTTCTTTCTTTTTCTTTCTTTCTTTCTTTCTTTTTTCTTTCTTTCTTTCTCTCTTTCTTTTTCCTTTCTTTCTTTTTTCTTTCTTTTTTTCTCTTTCTTTCGTTCTTTCTTTCTTTCTTTCTACAGTGAATCCTAAATTTTCTGTACCGAAACTCACCAAACTTGCCACACGCATCAGGCCTGGCAAAATGCCCCCATTGCTGCACATCTTCCCACACTCTCTACTCCCAACATTTCTTCTCTAATAAACATGAAAAGAGGCCCAAAAATAACTCAGAGTTGTTCCCAACTTGGTGACTCATTCTTCCAGCCGATCGCTGTGTTTCTCCTTCTTTCATCCTCTTGGAGCTTTAGTTGTGAGTGGACGCTGGACTCAGTCATGAGTGGTGCGTTTATTTTAAAGATAAATTAGGGTGTTAATTTGTGCATGTGATAGTTCAAACCCTAAATATGAGCCAGTGTAAATACAGCTTAAAAGAGAAATCAATGTCTAGTTCTAGTTGAAGATTTTCTTCCGCTAATTTAGAGGGACTGGACGGGTCCCTCCACCTGAGGGCCGGAGGGGGGCCGGAAGGGGGGCCGTGTCGTGCGTGCAGAGTTGTTGGTAAACTCCGATGTGAGAATGTGTCTAAAATGCATGTGAATGTGTGCAGTGAGCTGAGCAGATATGCATCAGCGCACCCACTTTAATGCATGAAGCCTATCTGCTGCTCATTCATATTTATCTGCAGCACATACATGCATCCGGACACACAGCTGTTCCTTCCACTGCGTGTAATCGTGCTTTTTCTAATATGCAACAACCTGCCCGTGCAGCCGTGTGTGTTTTCTTCACTTGGCTTGTTTCGAGTGTTTGCAAACAGTTTGAGTGAATGTACTTATTGTTCATGTTCTGTGTGAAGCAGCAGCTCCATCATCATTTGTGTGTGTGTGTGTGTGGGGGGGGTGTTCAGGGGAAACCCATGGAGGCAATAAGAAACTGTCAAAGCATTCAGCGTGGAGCAAGTGTGCAGAGATGCAAACACACACACACACACACACACACACTCAGAGCCTCTCTCAGCTCGTGTCATTGAGGATATTGACTCGGCGATCAAGTGGAATCAAGGATTATCTTAACCTTCGGCCCGCTGCTCCTCAGACTCCACCAACACACAGGAAGCTCCATCACAGGGAGAGTTATGAGGGATCAAACCTGATTAATGAGTCATTTAACCTGCTGCTCAGAGAAAGAAGAAACAAACAGATTTTTCGATTCATCTTATTTAGGAGGAACTCAGGAGGGACCAGGAGTAGATATTTGAGCTCTGATGCAACAGAGTGAGAGCAGCTTTATTAGGATATCAGTTTTTCCCAAAGTAGCCCCTCAGGGCCACCGTACTTCCACCAGCCAGAGCTGGTCCACTCTGCGTCCAGGCCCAGCAGCTCTCCTCCTCCTCCTCTTATCAAGTTCTTCCTCATTTCCTCTATCACTCTGTTTATTACCCCTCCCTCCATATCTCCCCCTCCCCATCTCACGCTCTCTGTCTCACTCCGCCTCTGACACCCTGATCAATTCCCCATCAAATCCTAATGCTGCGGTTTAACTCAAGTGTGGCATCTTAATTAGAACGATAACTGCACACTGTCAGGGTCATCGACTGCTCCGGCCGCCAACCAATGCTTCTCATCGACAGGCTGCCAGCGCGGCGAGAGGCTCTGAAAGCAGGGGACAGATAGACAGAGGGGGGGACACACGGGGATGGATGGACGGGGATGGAGGGACACGGAGAGGAAGGACCGAGACTGAAAGTGACAGAGCCGGTTTATTTTGATTTTATATATTTAAATTCAGACACATGAAAGAAGAAAAAAACTCTCAGAGGAAAAGCCAGAGAGAAAGAATTCTGTGAAGGAAGGACAGAAAAAATGAAAAAGAAGGATAGAATGTACAAAAGAAACCAAAAAAGGTAGGAAAGAAAGGGTGAAGGAAGGTACAGGAAAGCAAGGAACAAATGAAAGAAGATGGAGAACAAAAAAAAATGAGAGGAGAAAGGGAAAAAGGAAGACCAGGAAGGAAAGAAAACCAAAGAATAAGGAAGGAAGAAAGAAAGGAATGAAGGAAAGAAGTCCTTGAAGGAAGGGAGGAAGAAAGAAAAGAAACTAAGAATGAAGGAAGGAAGGAAGGAAGGAGGGAAGGAAGGAAGGAAGGAAGGAAGGAGGGAAGGAAGGAAGGAAGGAAGGACAAAAATGGAAGGAAGGACAGGGGAAAAGGAAAGAAAGAAGGAAAAGGGAAGAAAGAAAACCAGAGTAAGGAAAGAGTGAGCAAGAAGGAAGAAAGAAAGGAATGAAGGAAAGAAGTCCTTGAAGGAAGGGAGGAAGAAAGAAAAGAAACTAAGAAGGAAGGAAGGAAGGAAGGAAGGAAGGAAGGAAGGAAGGACAAAGATGGAAGAAAGGACAGGAGAAAAAGAAAGAAGGAAAAGGGAAGAAAGAAAACCAAAGAGTAAGACACATGACAAGAATAGAATAGAATAGAATAGAATAGAATAGAATAGAATAGAATAGAATAGACTTTATCAATCACCAAAGGGAAATTCGAAAGGAAGGAAGGAACGACAAGAGAAGAAGAAGAGGGGGAAAATGAAAGAATAAATGGAAAAGGAGAGAAGCAAGTGAAAAGGTAAGAAAAAGGGGATTACATTCAGATAGAAATAAATGGAAGGAAGAAGGAAGAAAGGAAAATGATGGACAGAAAAAAGCATCAAATCTGAGGGGAACAAATGAGAGAGAAGAAAAGAAAAGGAGGGATAAAAAAGACAAAAACAATCGTATGAGGTGTTTCAGGCTCACTGATGTTGACAAGAAGAAAGAGGACGATACAAGTCAGCTGAACAGGTGCAGTCACAGGTCCTTCACACACACCCTAACATATGTATACACACACACACACACACACACTCACAGGGGGAATTCCCTCCTCTTCGACCTGTCAGGTGGTGATTTGTCCTCCCTCCCTTCCTGTCAGAGCAGAGATGAAGGGAGGACGAGGACGGGTGAGACGGAGAGAAGAAGAGAGCGACACGAGGAGCCAGTTTTTCTTTTTATGTGACAAATAAAGAAATCAATAAATCATTGTGGTCCTTTGACAGGTTGTGGTGAGGAGGGGCCGTCCGCTCCTCATGGACTATTTATGAAGCTGTCGCCGCCACAGTCTCCCTCCCTCCCTCTCTCTCTCTCCCTCTCTCCCCCTCTCTCTCTCTCTCTGTGAGTGTGTGTGCTGGCTGGCTGGTGGTTGGTTGGTTGGTGAGCAAGAGTACTGACTGAAATATTTAAATGTTTGCGTGCCTTTCACACCGGACCTGTGGCCCACAGAGGGGATGGTGGCTGCAGGAGGAGGAGGAGGAGGAGGAGGAGGAGGAGGAGGAGGAGAGCCTCAGATTCAGGCTGAGATTTGTCGTCCCAGCCGCAGCATGCTGAGATATTTTATTCATGTTCAGATATTCTAATAACGCTGTTTGCTAACCCTGGTGTTCATGGTGTTTACTCTTTATCTGCTCTGCATCGTTGCTTTTCTGCAGCATCGTTTTGTGTCTGCAGACTGAAAACTTGTCCTGACTTTAAAGGTTTTTTTTTTTCTCTCATACTCTGTTACCTGCTGGAGCCAAGAGATCGACGGGTGCTGCCAGACTCCTACAGTTTGATCAGGGATGTCTCACCTCCAAGTTTGTCTCCTGAATTCCAACAAACATCTATAAAAAAAAAAAAAAAAACACGAATCGAGCAATCTGTGTCCAACAGAAAAACCAAAACAAGCACTGAGCTTCAAAAATGATGTCTGTGCATGTGACGTCCTCAGTGCACCGTGCGTCAAAGCTCCACACTGACTGCAGCTGTTGCTTAGCAAGCCTAGCCTAGCTTATCATGCTCACACTTCCTGCTGCATCGTGTCAAATACCAGCCCATAAGAAAAACAGCGATCCAGATTCTGTAATCCAAGTTCTCATAATCTGGTCTACTTGGATAATGTTGGATAAATTTAATCTAAGTCACAGACTTTGAAAATAAAGAACGACTAACAGATAATCCTCCTAACTGACGAGAAAGAAACAACTCCATTCTATTCAACTCCATGAGTCCTGCTCGGCCTCTCTGTGTCTCTAAGCAGCCTTGAATGGGCTTTATTTGATTAATGAATGAGAGTCTGGATCCAGAGGAGAGTTCAGTCTCACTAACCTGCTGTAATCCAGCTATTACAGCAGATAATCCTCATTATTACATCAGAACAGGCTCACCAGGCTCTGAACTCAAATTAAAGGAGGCTAGTTTGGAATTTTGTCAGTTTTTACTGTGGGATAATCCTTCGATGCGAGTCAGTATTATCCTCCGAAACCTACAGTAGATGTTACCTGTGTGGTCTGTGATTTAAACCCTCATTAGACGTTCGGGATTAACAGATGAAGGTTTAGGATTTGACAGGAAGGAGGTGGTTCTTCTTGGTTTTGCGGTTTAATCCTTTTTTATTTTAAAGGAATGAGCATCCGTCCCTGAACAGGAGAAGATGTCTCCATTCAGTCTCCAGGTAAACTCACATTTTCATAAAGTAATGTGTGAAAATTTCCCACAGGTCTGTGTTTATATTCAGGTCTCCACGTTTTAGAGCCATAAAAACTTTCTGTTCAGTGAAATAACATGTTTTACTCCCGTGTTCTCT
This sequence comes from Labroides dimidiatus, assembly GCA_030710495.1. Lineage (NCBI taxonomy): Eukaryota > Metazoa > Chordata > Actinopteri > Labriformes > Labridae > Labroides > Labroides dimidiatus. Next base: position 2,635,826 of record CM061146.1, on the reverse strand, counting down.
GCTGCGTTTCTCACTTGTGTACCTGTAAAGCTCAATATATACTCTGTACAGTGTGTGTGTGTGTGTGAGTGTAGGTGTGTGTGTGTGTGTGGTGGAGCAGCTTGCGGCGATGCTGAGATTTAAACTCATTCTGTCTACGGCTCCATCAGATAACGAGCTGAATCAGCACGCACTGTACGGATATGCTCAGAGAGGGATGCACACTCTCTCTCTCTCTCTCTCTCTCTCTCACACACACACACACACACACACAGAGTTAAAGTGAGCATGAATCTGACACTCATAAAGCTACAGGAGGAGAGACAAAGACTGACACCGGCGCTTTAATGAGCAGGAATAACTTCATCCCTCCGTCTTTTTTCTTCACCTCTCTCTCTCTCTCCTCTGTTTCCTCCTGAAGCAGCATCCTCTCTCTGATGCAGCCGTTTCCAACAGGAGGACGGGGGTCCCATCAGTGGTCGGGAGGTAAATCTGAGGAATCACAGCAGTTTGTCTGCTCAAGCACACGGGTAACACTTCTCACCTCACATGACCTGTTAATCCGTGTCAAACTTCTGGTCCGCAAATTCAGCGACAGCAGGCGCACTCTGATGGTTTCATATCCGTCATCACCTCACGGTGTCCATAATATTATGGTTAAAGGTGAAGATCTGTAGAAATCGCACAGTTAAAGGCTTTTATTTTTTGATAATAGCAAAAAAAGAAAAGATGATGAAGGATGAAACTTATAAAACAACTGAAGTATAAGAGAAATTTAACTTATTTTGAGTTTTTAGATGAACAAAACCATCAGGGGGGACTGTCCAAAAAAACAAACAAACTGCAGTTACATCTTTACGCCACAGGTGGCACAAAAGGGGCAGAGACTGAGATCTCTTGATGTTAAAAACAATAAGCTGTATGAGCTGGAACAACACTGAGCTGTGACGTGTAAATAAGTCTGACGA